>JACCIC010000055.1:2197500-2797500 GCA_018907035.1 Sycobia sp. Sy_11 | reverse complement strand
TTGCTCTAGATAATTTGGCCAGGGTAAATAAGGTCTGGTCACAAGGATACCGAGACAATCAGCCCGTAAGGGAAGCATGAAAGCAGAATTTATGGAAAAACAAGGATGCTCATCGGAGTGCCATCGGAGAAGGGATGCCGCTGTATCCTACCAAGAGGGATGCACTGCGATAGAGAGAAGCCTTGAGAAAGTAAAATTAACAACGTGGGAAAACTCACGTAGATACAGATGGTACAAAGACCTTCTTGGCAGTAAGATCTGCGAATGGGCTCAAAGGATCATCAAACTAAATAAACGTGAAGCAAAGCTAATCCTGGTATCTACACAGCAACTTACGGTGTAATACACGCACGATCAGTTGACACAGTAACCTCTGCAGATGGTGTGGGAAGGAGGAGGAAACTCCGAGTCATTTCTTTTGCACGTGCCCTAACCTAACAAAATGTCTTTTAAAGTAGTTGGGAGAAGATAACCTCGATTTCGAGAGTTTTTCCAAGGTGGATGCACTCAGTCTTCTGGCTTTTTGCAGAGAACTGAATGTGACGGAAGCCGTGGAAGATTAATCAGGGGGAGAGGAATACAATGGCGGCAGTTAAGTGTTCCTGAGCATCTAGTTGCACCCTGATATGATTAGTGGGTTTAGTAGGTTAGAATCCTTCATACCCTGGAACCGGCTCCAGTGGTAGTCTTAGCTGGCGAGAGACACTTGGCCATCAAATAATGGCGGATGAACTTCCCACTATCCAACGAGAAAAAAAAATATATATAATGATTTCTCCTTCAATAATATCTAAAAATTTTTTATTTTTCATTACACGAATTACTTTATTTTAATCATAATTTTTTTTAAGAATATTGGATACTTCGAAAATTTTTTGATGAGTTTGACGATTGTTATTGTTAATGAGTCTTACGTCTTGTAATTTTCTAAATAATAGTTCTAACAATCCATTGATGAAGGATATTTTGTATTATTAACTATGACATTACCGTTTGCGAAATTTGTTGATAAATTTCCAATCATGAGATCATTATTATTCCTTAAATACTCGAATTTTCCTTATACAAAATCAAGAAATGTATGGCTATTATGGTCCACCATAGCTGGATATTTCTCAAGACATTTATCATCTTGTTCAAGATTACTGTCAGCTAATTCAAAAGAAGTGTTAATGTTGCCAGCGCTGTGATCATTTTGTAGTGTCATTATTATGAAAATCAGTATTGGTATCATAATTACCCTCATCATCAGACAACGATTCTTTAATTTTTTTTCCTCTTTAAAAGTAGATATATTGATCTTCTCTTTCTCTTGTATATTTGATACATCAGACACTTTTGCTATAGTAATGAGTTTATTGAGTGGAGTAACGATTTGTTTGAAGGTTTCATCTAATGCGCTACATACAAACTGGATTAGCGACTTGGCTCATCTTGTGAAAGTATGTGCGGAAGTATCCGTAGCCAGTCAGCATCTGGGTGAGATAGCAGTTTACCTGTTTAGGTCTTCGCGAAACGCCGCACAAGCCCCAAAACACACAACGTGGTTTAACGCTGCGGGCGTGATCCCCGAGCAGAGAAAACACTGTGGAGGCGTTCTACAGTTGGATGCCTTATTTCCCTGCTGCCTGAACCGGAAACAGGCGGTGCTTCTCTCTGGGCCATCGCAACCTGAGCCGGAATGTCCATAACCGAGACATCTGTAACAGCGCTCAATCTGGACCCGCTGCCGCAACCCGCAAAGGACTCATCCAATGGCCACCTTTCCGACTTCCAGTAATCGCTGGTCAACCTCCTCAGAGAGGTTCACGAGGGCTAATCGTTTGCCGACTTTGTTCTTCCTCGTGAGCCTCACCTCGAAGGGGCCGGTATAATCCCGCAAGCCACCAAGGAGGGCTATCTTCACTTCGTCATGTGTCGCGCAGCCGTTCACGTCTCTGATTTCCAAGGTAGTCTTGGGGGTCAGAGCGCGAAGTGTCGCATTTTACCCGACGACCTCTTTCAGGGCATTAGTAAAACCTTACCCTCCCACGAAACCTTCTGAAATTCGATCAGGACATCGTCGTTTAATTTTCGGCGGATGTCCTTGATCGTGAGTCGGTGCTGCGAGGGGTCGACCTTATGGCGGATCCCTTCAAGAATCTCCGCGTAGATCTTCCCCTCCACGGGTGGAGAAGCAGCGTCTCAGGCCTTGCCCTTCTTTCTATTTTACCTTTAGGTTTTATGGGGCCCTCTCCAGATTTGTTGGTCCCCTTTTCATTTGTCTTCTTTTTTTCCTTCTTTTCTTGCCTGGTGGGGACATTCTTCCAGCCTTTCTCAGACTGTGACTCTTCCCCACGATTAGCTTTGGCAGCCGCGCCTTCTTCTTTTGTAGAACTTTCCTCTCATTTTTTCTTCTTTCACCCCCCCCCCCTCAGATAATTCCGTTCGGAAGGTAGATGGATGACTCTTCTGGACCTCATTAGCCAAAGCAGCCTCAGAAGTATGTGGGCGCCTAGCTTTAAGTCGCCTTCTGCCCACCAGCTCCTCGATTTGGCTTTGTGAAGCCGATAAGCCCTCCTTAATTGTATTGTTCACATTTTTTTGTTTTTTCATTGAGTCCATCATCGTTTTAAATCAATTATTGATGGAGTCAGTGAGCGCTTTTTTATGACTATATTCATGACATGTGTTCGTCCGGTCTCAGCGTCCACACTGTTACCATGGCTTGCTACACCAGCAGTGCTATCAGCTCGGCTGTTACTGACGGTACGAGGGACATCCAGGCTGTTCACCCCCCGTACTCTTCTGATCCTTCTCCTGCTTCTTCAACTTCCTTGCCCCTTCTTCTTTATTGCTAGTAGTGTCCATTCTTCTGTCTGTTGTTTTCGTCCCCCCACGTGGCCGACGTCCATGGACCCTTCAACGACGAGCTCGCCAAAATGACGCCTAACACTTGTCTGAAGGAGTCATTGTGGCTTGAACCTTTGTGTAAGGCACTGTTACAGGGCCGGGGAATATAGCACGCCCCGTCACGCTAGCCTACCTCCGATCTCACAAGCTTCACACCCCCAAAAATAAGGTGCTCCACTCTCTGGAGAGTTTCCGGCAGAATCACGAGCCGGAACGCACTCGACAATGCCGAATCAATGGTACGGGCTAAGCGCCCAGCCGTCTATTCTGTCGTCAACAGGAGCCACAAATGATTGAGGTCACCCCGGCATGCAACTTGAAGACTCGCTTCCCCACTCAGAATCTCCCTTTGGCAGCTCCCAGTCATGCACCGCTCGGCAAGTGCGGTGAACCATCTTTAGCTTCGTTTGGAGCCTCTTCCGCCTCCCTGACAAAAGCCGTGGAGAAACGATCAGGCAAGAAGATTTGATCTGTATCAATTAAAAAATGACGTGAACGCCGTGAACCCCCTTACAGATCAGAAAGGAGCTCACCCCCTTCTATTCCACGCTAGTTTAGGGAGCAGCGGCGTGGGTGCCAAAAATTGTGAATTGGATGAATTGGGTTATGCTTGTGGTTAGCAGTGGAGGATGTCCCCAGCCAGAACCCGCACGTATGTCGCCCCCGGCCAGTATCAGAATGCCGCTCCGTGCTTCACTCTCGCGATTACCCTTATGAATGGGCTCCTCGAGAAGCGTGACGCCCACATCTTTATATTGGGGAAGATGTCCGTTTAAAGGACCCCCCCCCAGATGATGATGCACAGCAGGTCCCTACTCTGCCGCGCACAAGCTAGCAGTTCCACTCGCGCCCGTGCCTTTCAAGGCCTCTAGAGTTCATCCACTCTGTGCTTGCTCGGTTTCGCTGCGTGTCTCGCTCCCGCTACTCGAACTACTCTACAGAGTTTCTGAGCTGCGTGGTGCCCGAATCTATACATACGAGGTACGTGTAACCCGTTTATAGGGCCACCTCACCAAATATGACGCCTACAGCCTTAGTCCATGGCGGCTGTACTAGTATTGCCAGCACTCCTCCATTTTTAAGTCTGTCAAGCTCGTCCACTCCGTGCTAGCCGTCCTGTAACCGAGCCGAAACCGCTACACGCGAACGTAGCAATGGTAACCCTTCCCTTTACCAGGTGTTATGTTGTCTGATATGCCAGAGTTGTAAAATGTGTAACTGTAAGAATGTGCTGTCCGGTTGTTGTAAGTGTACTCTCTCTTCCTTTATCCGGGCTTGGGACGGGCGCCGTCAAAACATCGGGTCGCTATGAATCCGCGGTGGCGGAGTTGAATGGGTGCTTCTGGAATAGTCCAATCTGTTTATGATGCAAAAGTGGCAAAGCAAGAATTGGAAGAATCGAATACATAACAAAACATTGAAAGCAATGGCTCTTGGAAAAGATTTTGTTCATTATTTAAAACCGTATATAAGTAATGGGAGATGTTTCTCCCTAAAACCGTATTTTCTATATTGTATTGTATTGTTTCTCTGTACAATTTCTAGATCGACCATTATCTGACATTGATTTAATCAAATACGCTAGCATTGTAAAAATTTCCGCTTTTCGAGCGATATTTGTGCGTAATACACTGCCAACTAATGGTTCACATTATATTGAGTCAAATATTGTGAATCTTTATGATGCAAGCGGTCTTGGAACTCATTGGGTTACATATCGCAAACGAGGCAAGAGCGTGCTTTATTTCAATACTTTTGGTGATTGAAAGCTGCCCTTAGATATTAAATTCTACTTTAGTGATTCTGCAATTATGTATAATGATGAAAGATATCAGGATTTTGATATATGTATTTGCGGTCAGTTATGCCTGTAATTTCTATGTAACAATCTTGCAGGTAGTTCTATATAATATCAGACATTTTATAATATACATCATTCTAAACTTAACTATAATGCACAAATCATTTTCTTTGACGCTTTCCGGTACATCATCTTTTGTCGATGCTCTACATTTTCCTCTTATTGAACTTTCATCTAATAAAAATTATATTCTTGGTTTAATTGAGCTTTTAACATTTAACTCGATTCCGATTATTGATGATCCAATCCAAAATATCATCCAATCTCTATGAGTTTTCCTACTTGGGAGCTCTATAAATATCCACTCTTTCCCGCAACAATAAAATAGAAAAGGACAAAAAATACAGATTTCAATTCCTTTAACCATTGTGATATCAGTAATATTAATCTTTCTCTTAATTTTCCATACTATCCGTACGAACATTTAAATATTGGTATTACTAAAAATTAGTATTCAATATTATATTCGACATTATGAATGCAAATTTTCAAAATGTCTACTACAACAAGGAGTCTCAATCTATTTTAAACAGAGCAGATTTCCAAGATCATATGCTATTTATAGTTATTGATTGTTCAAACCAAAACGAATCTCTTAAAAGTATACCCGTTGATGTAAGACTAGAATTTGACTAAAAAACTAATTTTACACCAAATACTCAGCTTACTGCTTAATTTTGCATGGTCGTATTGTGCAACATCATCTTATGAGTGGCGACGTTAAGAAGTTATAAAGTAGTTGAAATAAGATAATATATAAATAAAATTTTTTGTCAGAAGCCGTCAGTCAAGATGGAGTAATATGCAAAGCTTCAAGCTGGGTGAGAATGAATATCTACATAAAGAGCTTACCATTTTACTATTCAAAGGTGATTTAGAACCTATAGTATTTTCATTTAAAAAGCCATTTTTTCATAAACGACTTGCAAATCATATCAAAGCGTAAAATAAATAGCTTGAAATTAAGTATCATGGTATTCCATTGAATTCAGGATAGTTTTGCTATAATCAAATTGTCAATATACTTTATGCAAATTCAGCTAATGCAACTAAAATACTCACCGATGGAGAAATAAAAAGAGAATGGTTAGCGAGATTTAAACAATATATTAGGAGTGTGAATAAGTCTTTCCCGTTTTTTGTAAGAGATGGCGCCACCAATACTGTGCGAGTATTCAATGGTTACATATGTCATAATCAAAGCTTATTCATATGTCAACAATTCCATACTAACACATTAGTTAAAATTTTTTCGCATCATAAATTTTTGATATCGTGAAAATGTCGAAATTTGAGCCGAGTCGACGTCATTTGCGGGAAGTTTCACTTTATTGGTTCAATTTGAAGAAATCTGCTGCCGAGACGCATCTATTGCTTCAGGAGGCTTATGAAGAAGGTTGTGTCGATGATTCAAGTGTTCGCGGATGGTTTCGACGCTTCGAAAGCGGTGATTTCGACGTGGAAGACAAGGAGCGTTCCGGGCGGCCGCAAATCTTTGAAGATCGAGAATTGGCGACTTTGCTTGATGAAGATTCTTGTCAAACGCAAGAAGAACTTGCTGAAGCATTGGGAGTTGACCGAACAACCATTTCCAAGCGTTTGAAAGCCATGGGAATGATCCAAAAGCAAGGAAATTGGGTGCCGTACAAACTGAAGCTGAGAGACGTCGAACGGCGTTTTTTCACTTGCGAACAGCTGCTTCAGCGACATAAAAGAAAGGGTTTTCTGCATCGTATCGTGACTGGCGATGAAAAGTGGATACGTTTCGATAATCCGAAGCGAAGAAAATCATGGGGACTACCCGGCCATGCATCATCATCGACGGCCAAGCCAAATATTCATGGCGCCAAGCTCATGCTCTGTATATGGTGGGACCAGCTAGGTGTGGTTTACTATGAGCTTCTGAATCCGAATGAAAGGATCACAGGCGAGGTCTATCGACGACAATTGATGCGTTTGAGCCGCGCACTGCGAGAAAAACGGCCACAATACTCCGACAGGCACGACAAAGTTATTTTGCAACATGGCAATGCTCGCCCACATGTGCACCGCCGGTGAAAACATACTTAGAAACGCTCAAATGGGAAGTCCTACCCCACCCGCCGTATAGTCCAGACGTTGCTCCGTCTGATTACCATCTCTTCAGATCGATGACGCATGGCCTGGCTGACCAGCACTTCCATTCCTACGAGGAAGCCAAAAAATGGGTGGATGACTGGATAGAGGCCAAACCGGTCGAATTTTTTCGCAACGGGATTCGTATGTTGCCAGAAAGATGGGAAAAAGTTGTAGCTAGCGATGGCCAATACTTTCAATAATTCATTTGTAACCATTTTTTCACAATAAAGGCTCAAAATTTGAAAAAAAACGGGAAAGACTTATTCACATACCTGATAATTGTATTGTTTACGATAATAACACTAGGATTTTCCCATTCTGCGAATGGAAGAAACAGAAGCACAAGAATATTCTAACAGTATGCATCAATCATAATGCAGCATATAAAATTATGTGTGCAATGCACAATGTAAAACTATTAAAAAAATACTATCTATTGCTTAGACCACAGCTCGTGACGTATACAAATGCGCATAATAATTTGTGCTGACGAAGGTGTGACGTTGTATTGGCGCGTTAGTGTAGCAGTTCGCCCTATGGAACGCGCACGTTCACAGTGCTCGAAAATTGTCGATCCTTTAGTATATGGCATCGGCAAGTTCTCCTTATTATCTCTGCTATGTTTCCAGTATAGACTTATACATTAGACGGCGTGCTTAAACGGACGCATTGAAGTCAATATGAAAGGACAGAGAGCTCAAGAGGCATGCTGTCTCTGTCGCTCCGAGAAAAAAGTAGGGAGGCACGAAGTAACATGCTATAGTTGTTTTTTGTCAGCTGTCTGCTGTAGTTGTTAGTGCTCTTTCCCTACTTTTCTTTTCTCCCCATTCCCTCGATTGTAAGCGAGAGACATCATGCCTCTCGCTGTTGCTCTCTCACTCTGGTTATGGCTTCAACTCCGTTCCCAGAGCGCGCGTTCTAATATATAAGTCTATGGTTCCCAAAATGGGATCTATATATAAGTCTATGGTGAAAAATTCCACGGAACTTCTAATATACAGACTGTGGCCCGCATGCGTGTTCCGCGAAAAGGGAGTACTTACCAGTGCAACCGTAAGGAGGTAATTCTATACTTATTTCACTGCACTACCTGGCGTGCTTACATTTCTTCGCATGCTCTGCATGTGGAACGCATGCTAGCATTAATAATCATTATAATTATTAGTAATTAATAAATTTAATGTTTTTTTATAAAAGTAATTTCAAATAATTTATTATAATATTTCTTATTCAAGTTATATTTAGCGTTGGTATCTATCTCCCAAAACTTTATTGATAGCTTAATTTATCATTTAATAACTATAAAATAAAATATATTTATTAGAACTGAAAAGATCAGGAAAGAAGATATGTTTGTAGAGTTACAGGGAAGGATCCTACCAACGGCCCGAAAGGATCTATTAAAAATTAAGCTAACCCGTCAGTATATTCTCCACCTGTCTGTAAACTGGGACTTTTGAGCAGATATAATAAAAATATGCTCGGAAACCTATCCATAAGGTATCTTAAGTATCCCGTCACAATATCGATACTGATATACAAATTAATTTTATATATATATATATATGTGCGTGTGTGTGTGTGTGTGTGTGTGCGTGTGTGTGTGTGTGTATGTGTGTGTGTGTGTGTGTGTGTGTATTTCATTATTATAATTTCTATTACAATTATATTAGGTTGTCAAATATCTACCTTCCGCTTTTTGTCTTATGAATTTCGCGGCTATGTACAAAGCGCTACAGAGCTCGTATCTGGCAATACTATATATCATTTGAAAGGTCATGACATAACGTACACAATGACGCTATGCATGATTAGTTTGGATATTGCGTTCAAAAGTTATAGACGTGTAAACATGGATCTGCAGAAGGCTGGGTACAAAAACAAGTTTGATGTTTGGGTGCCGCATTATTGGACGGAAAAAAATCTTCTGAGCCGAATCAACGCCTGCAATGTGCTGCTGAAACGGAATGAACTCGACCCATTTTTGAAGCGGATGGTGACTGGCGATGAAAAATGGATCACATATGACAATATCAAGTGAAAACGATCGTGGTCCAAGACCGGTGGACCGTCCCAAACAGTGGCCAACCCGGGATTCACGGCCAGGAAGGTGTTGCTATGCGTTTTGTGGGATTGGAAGGGAATCATCCACTATGAGCTGCTCTCATGTGGCCAGACGCCTAATTCTACCATCTACTGTGAACAACTGGACCGCTTGAAGCAGGGTATCGACCAGAAGCGTCCACAATTGGCCAATAGGAAAGGTGTAGTATTCCACCAGGACCACGCCAGACCACACACTTCGTTGATGACTCGTAAGAAGCTATGGAAGTTCGGATTTTATCGCATTCACCATATAATCCGAAAATATCGCTAAGTAATTACTATCTGTTTCTGTCCATGTCGAACACCCTTGGTGGTGGATGGACTCAAAAGAGGCTTGTGAAAAGTGGCTGTCCGAGTTCTTCGCAAATAAGGAGAGGCGTTTCTATGAGAAGGGTATTGTGAAGTTGCCGTCTAGATGGAAACAGATTATAGAACAAAACGGCGCATATATGAAGTAAATCCGACCACTGTAACACTTTTTATAAAGCATTGAATGAAGAGCAAAAAAGCGGAAAGGAGATATTTGACAACCTAATATTAGAAATTTCGTAACAAATGAGCTTCAAAACCAGTGATCAGTACTGTATCTATTTTTGATCAGCTAATTTATCGAAACATGCAGAGAAAACATGATTTTCTATAAATTTATATTTGTTAAAACATCACTGTCAACGGGCAGATATTTTTTTATCTACTAATATGATATAAAGTAGAATTCACTTAAGAAAATTATGCTTATCATCCGTAATTGGGTACCCAGATTAATATTAAATATTTATTAGAAACCTATGAAAGCGTACCTTAGCGTATTTTTATTTTATAGACTAAAGTTCGCTAGTTCACCACGATGGCGCTACACTTACGTTCGTATACAAAGCGAATAGGCTTTACACTTTTACAATTGTCTGCTTCCATGCTTATAATACTCATCTATTGTCTATCTTCGTTGCCTAAATTTATGTTTTATAATAACTTACTGTAAATAAATTCTTAGGATAACTGAATTATTAATAATAATTTTATAAATTAATTTTAATAATTTTTGAACTATTATTGTTTGGATCTACAACTTCTTGTATGCAAAAATCAAATGAAAAACTAAGTAAGTTTTTATATTCCTATTGATGTTATTTAATTTTTGTTCATTGCTTGTCAGAAAATTAGATAAGTACAAACTTTATATGTTATCAGATATTTGTACAAAATCTATTATAATTTTAACTTTTTATGACTATACTACAGTATAATAAATGTTATCGGATATAAGGCGCGAAGATCTACTTCAATAAAATTTATTTAATTACTATTTAATTTTCATATGAATAATATAAAAGTGCATTATTATGTATATTTATGAGTATATATTATACAGTGTGTTTTTAATAACAAATCTGAGAGCATATTTCATTCATATTGAAAGAATTACTATTATTGCGTATTTCACATTTACTAATAACTCATAGAAATATATTAAGGTTATTAAAAAGAATATCTCAATTTCTAATTTTATATATTTATATTTGACACAAAATTAATACTACAGCTATTCTACAGAAGTGTACAGAACATTGGATCTAGCATATCTTTGAAATTGTATTTAATTTCTTATATATATCATTTGATAAACTTTTAATTTGAGGTTTAGTTTGTTTATTAGATTATTTTTTATTCCTATATTCATATTTCCTTAACTTTTCGATTCCTATTTCTTTCATAACTAGATAAGTAGGTCTATTATAAAATAAACTTATTACTCACTCATGCATTTTTATAAATTGTTTATGCTTTCTTATATTGAATATTTTTAGTCCAGACAATTATAATACTACTAATTGTTAATTTAAATATTGTGTCATCGTCTGTTTAAAATTATTTTTTAATATTTTTGCTCCTAAATACAATATTTCTTATTTTCATTGTTTCTAAACATAATATATTCATTTATACAATCCTGATTTAAATTAATAAATATAGATTGTTGTAGTAAGGGCAATGACAAGTTTAATCATCACAAGATAATTGTATATAAAGATCTATTTCTTTAATTCTATTAAACCTGTAAGCAAGCAAATAAATGTTTTTAGTTTCAGTAAATGAATGTTTTAAAAGTACCTTTTTAATAAGTAAATTTTTTATTTTTTTGCAATTCTTACTTTTCATTTTGTAATTTAAATTAAGAAAGCTCATAGAAGAATTGGTAAATTTATAGAAGAAGCAAAATAAATGAAAGCTTAAGATAGAAAAGATGAAAAAGAAAGGAAAGAAACAGGCCAAAAAATAAAAAAACTAGATGCGGATAAGAAAGCTAAAATGGATAAAATAGAAGAAAGAATAATTAAGAAAAAAGAGGAAGATATAAATATATAATATTAGATCACATTCAAGAATTTGTTTAACAAATGTATGAAATATAAAAAGTAAAATGCTTAAATATGGGAAAAGATAATGAGAAATGGTAGGAAAAAGTAAAATTGTGGAAGAAAAAATAACAAGAATAAAAAAAAAATACAAAAGAAAAATAAAGAATTAAAACGTTTTAATGAAAAAAATAGAAAAAAAGCTGTACAGGTGATAACAACAACGTAAGAAATCAATTTTATAAAAAAATATAGAACATTTAAAAGAAATTAGAGAAGATGGAAGAAGAAAAAATATGTGACAATGGTATGGAATATAAAATGAAAAAGAATTAAAAGAACAAATAATTCAACAGTTACAAGTTCATTGAGATTTTAGAAATATGAAATAAATGACAGATAGTAAAATGGAATAATAACATTTTCATAGAAATAAAAATAGATGAAGAAAAAGGAAGTATTAATATTAATATGAAATTAATAAATATTTTTATCAGTCTTATAGTTTTAATACTAGAATATATTATATTTAAATAATGACAGTCAGAGTGTCCTTGCCTATGATCACCTCCAAAGAATCTGAATAGAACTTACTACTACAAATAAATTAAAATTAAATTAGATTAAAAATAATAAAAAACAAAAATAATAAAAATAATAAAAATAAGTTATATTCTATGTTAGGAAATGACAGCCATACTGCTCCCACCACCTAGAATTTAAATTTTGCTTTATTGTCCAATTTTTCAAATCACTAAGGTTCATGTTCATGAACTTAACTAAAATGAATAACCCATCATACTATTATATATACCTTATCGTCATAGTTTATTTTTATAATATTTATAGAACGTAAAATAAAAATTTTTATATGAATAAAAAATAAAAAGTGTTGTCCAATTTACTTGACTTCAACATTAAATTTACATTATTGCGATTTTTCAAAATACAAATACTTTCAAGAGTTTCTCTTTTATTTCTACTTTTAATACCTTGTCCTAAAATATTTACATTTTCAAAATCGACAGAATGAAACAAGCCTAAGCTATGTTCCTTCAGCTCGAATCTACTATTCATGCTTCGTAAACTATACTGATGTACATACATTTTTTGTTTTAGGATCTACTCGTTTGTCTAATGTAATATTTATCACATTCTTTACAGTTTATTTTGTATACTCTCCTGTTTTTAAACATTTATCACCCTTATCTTCAAAATTATTAAATAGGCTTCTTATATTATTATTTCTAAAATAAACTAGAATATTATGATTATTTTGAAAGTACATCTAATTCTTTCTGACAAAGCTTGCACATATGGTAATACTACACTTTTACATTGTAAAATTAAACATGACACTTTCTTTGTTTTAGGTATTTATCCATTTGTCCAATATAATATTCGTCACAGTCTTTACAATTTATTTTGTATACTACTCTTGCCTTTAATATACTTTTATATTTAGTATACAAAATATTTTGTATATATTTAGTATGGTAATAATATTTTTAGTAATATATTTAATAACTTATTTTTATTATTTTTATTTTTATTATTTTTAATTTTTAATCTAATTTAATTTTAATTTTATTTTTAGTAGTAAGTTCTATTTCAGATTCTGTAGAGGTGATTATAAACAGGGACAGTCTGTAATTATTTTAGTATATATTAATAAAAATATTTATTAATTTAATTCAAAACAGTTAATGTAAGTACAATTTCTGATTATTAAGAATGAAAAAAGCAAATTCAGAAACAGAAATTATTTTTAGATAATGATTACATATGGAGATCTAGAAGAGTAAACATTAAAAGAAAGAAGATATTTAAAAAAAAAAGCTAAGAAACGGAAACAAACAAAAAAATAAAATTTGGATGGAATAAAATATGAATAAAAATTGAAGAATATGTGTATGATGACAAAAAATTCGTTTTCATAAATAAAATATATGAAAAAAAGTCTAGTAAAGTAAAATTTTGAAATTTTGATTATAGACCATAACAGGCTTAAAAAATGTTAGTAAAGAAACATGGAATTTTATAAGTCATGAGATTTTTTGTCTGGTAAAGATAGGTTCAAGGATAGTGAAAAAAAGAAAATGTCATAAGTGAAGAAAAAAATGACAGAAAAGATTGGACAAATTCGATTGGAAATTTGTAATTGGATTATAGAAGGATTAGATAGATTGATAGAAGGATAGATAGATTAAAGAAGGCAAAGAAGAGATAAATACTTATATATATTGTTAGAGACAAGTTGCGACAGGATCTATATGTGTAGAGGCCTACGATGGCTCGATCGCTAGAGCGAAGGACTTGTAACTCGGTGATCCGAGTTCAAATCCCGGTCTCGGGCGATTGACACAAACACCGCTGTAATAATTTACATGTGCTTTGTTTACAAACACATCGTAGACCTCCGTCGCTGATTAGCGCCGATATTTGGAAGCATAAATAGAGCGACGTTAAATAACATTAAAAAAAAAAAAAAGGATCTGTATGTATGAATGTGTGTATACTCGGAAAGTACCGTAATGCGATATAGATTGAGTGAGTGACTGCGCACAGACGGTGCAGGGAATTTAGGTAATTATACAAGTTGGTACAGGTACAGGTGATTAAGGGCAGAGCGAAGCGATGAGGTGAGCGAACCGACAGAGTGCGTCAGATTTTGTGTGACATCGGTCAGATGAACATCGTGGCGCGTGTGCGCGGATTTGTGAGATTTGTGTGACGTATGAGAGAAAAGGTGAATTCATGTTGTATTATTATATTGAGTTATTGTAATTTCTTATAGTCTGAATATACGTACATTATAAATAATAAATGTTAGTGTTCTTTGGTTAATAATCCTGACAACGCCCCTACAACACCCTAACAATATATATATATATAGAAACAAGAGAAAAATGTTATCGACTACACAAATATTGGTATCATAGATAATAATAAGTGGCGCGGTAGCACCAGGAAGGCGAGTTTGAGAACCGCTGAGCTATGGCGCTGCCGCCACACTATTTATGGACTTATTACTATGTTTGAATTTGGAAATGTCAAATCATAAAGAAAAATAAATTCAACTTTGTTCTACCGAAGTTTCGGTAATGTATATATACCACTGCTGAACTAAAGAATCATTTCGCATCAAAATCTTTGACTAAAAAGCTGTTTTATATATTAGAGCACGTATATCATATACAAAATGATCAAGAATACATTTTATGTAATATATTGTTATAGTAAAGCATTGCAAAAAGTTTCCAGTTGTCAGACCCTTGAAGATAGCCGAAGGATATATGCATAATAATCGTAATATATCAACATCAATATATATATATATATATATATATATATATATATATATATATATATATATATATATATACACGCTCGCACGCTCAGTGGCCCGGCGCACCACCGTTACAGATTTTAACGGTCGACCGTGTTTCGCCGCTTGGGACGCAGATCCGGTGTGCATTACATTTGCTTCGACGCTTCCGACGGACGCCAGAGCCGTCGGGAGCACCGAGAACATGCCTGCTATTTCGAGCACTATCGCTCGATCGGCATCTTAAAGTTTTAAATGCACGGACAAAATTTACGTCGACATAGCAATCCCCATGAAGCGTAGGCAAAATTGCTACCCTGATCTCGTTGCACACGCCGGCTACCTCGAATGGCAGCTCCACGTATTCAGCGATAGACACGTGGCGCCCGTCTGCTACGCGCGCACCTTGTCCAGTGCTCGGCTGCAGCGCGCGGCCGCATGTACTCGCTATTGATAAGCCGACGGGGCCCATGACAGTTAACGCGGCGCCCGGATCGAACAGCGCGCGGAGCCTGTATCCATTAACGTACACTCGTGGTCACAATTCTGATCCTTCATGTGGTTCGTCGATTTGAGCGGCGCGTGTCGCCTCGCTAGGACTCGTGTCAAGTGCCGCGGTGTCTCGCGTTTCGCTTGATCCGCACGGTTGCGTTTCCGCGTCCTGCGGTTCGCTTTTTTCTTGCTGCGTTTGAGGCCTGCTGAACGGGGGCGTCTACGGCCTGTTTTACGCGCGCCCCGTCCCGTTTTCCGAACATTTCGGGCACGCACGGATCGTGTACGCATGGAGGCCACAATTCCAGCACATCAAGTCGGCTATCGGCGCCTTCTGCCTGGCGCCGGGTTCAAAGTCGTTCGATCTCGGTGACCGCTCTTGAGAGGACGATCGATAGTTCCTATTTGTCCCCTGATCTCGCCGCCGTTGGTCGCTGCTCTCGTGTCACCGAGGCGGCGAGCGGCGAGAATCTGCTTCGATTTTCGCACGCGACGGCGATCCCTTCGGGCTACCTCCGCTTTTTCTGTTATTTGTCGGGACGTTCTTCTGCCTCTGGCTTGTCGCGGGGAGCGACGCATTGCTCCCGCCTGCAGGTGTGCTCATCCGATCGAAACGCTCGCGAATTTTGCGTATTTCGTCGAGCAGGTCCTTATATATCGGCTCGCTAGCACTCTTTGCAGCCGGAGGAACTTCTGCGGCCGCGATGCTGACCGACGCCGCGTTTGCCTTTTCATTGGTGGTTTTGCTCGTCCCACGCGTTTTCGCATCCTTTCGCTGTCGCTTCATGTACCAGTACGAAGCTTCTGGCACGACGGAATTTTCCAACGGTGGGGGTGGCTTGAAGGAATTTTCAGCCTTGATCATCTGCTCAATTAGTATCGCGACATCGATAAATTCTTCCACCAAATGAATTTGATCCCGTCGGATCCGGCCTTGAAAACGCGGCTGCATATTTTTATGGAGCAGCTCGACTTGATGCTGCTCACTAGGCTGCGATACCTGTTTCCTGAAGATCGTAAGCAGACACGTTAAACAGTCGCGCACGGGCTCGTCTGCACCCTGCGTGCGATGATTCGCTTTCGTTACCAGGCTTTGCTGGTAACTGTGGCTCTTGCCATAAAATCTGCGGGCCGCTTGACAAAAATTGGCCCACGTATGCATCGCTCGCGGTTGTTGCGGTACCACATGCCCGCAACACCCTCCATGAGTTCTGAGAGCGAGGATAGCACTTCACTCTCGTCGAGGCATGTGAGAGTTCGGCGCTCTTCTATTCTTGTCGAGAAGAGGTTGATACTCTCGTCTTTATCCCTCGTGAAGCGGACGTTCCACCGCCGTACGATATGTCTGACATCGCGAGATTTGGCAAGCCAGAGCTGTTCACGGAACGGCCCGAGTTTGTGTCGCTTGCGCCGATCGGTGAAACGCTCCCTCCAGACTGTGGCCGCGTCCCGCGGCGCAGTCGGGGTATTCCGCTGCTGGCTTGTAATGACAGGAGTATGGAGCACACTTTGCTCTGCTGCTTTTGAAGGTTGTTGCTTCGTCTTCGCCGTCGGGCGCGGCGATAAATTCACTCGGCCTCTGCTCTCCGAGCAGCCAAAGGCATAGCCGATTGCATTTACGGAGCTGTGAGCCGCTAGTGCTAAGCTCTCTAAAGTGGAGGATAGCGTTTAACTCCTCCGTGCCGAGAGAAGCAATCCAATCTTCGATCTCGTCATCGAAGTCGGTTAGGACGCTGCTTTGCTCCATTTGGAGCAAATAATAATAATAATAATTAAAATTATATACGCCGCTGAACTGAGATTAATAGCGCTCGCGTGATTAACGTTCGCTGTATTTAGAGTTATTATTTAGATTCTGCGAACTCCAGTTCGAATATCGACGCGCAACCGCTCCCGTACGGTCCACGCCACCCACGTCGTTCTAGCTTCTTGCCGTCCGGGGAATAAGTGCCTTCTATTCTATCGAATAGAATAAAGCATAACTTTCATTCGATTAATTAATGACATATAGTAGTGACCAGTACGTTTAAACTTTTATTTTAATTAATAATCGTGTCGTGCTAGATTTTCAATCAGTAAAGTATAAAAAAATTTCTATATAATATTAGGTTGTCAAATATCTCCCTTCCGATCGTCTTGCGCCACGATCGTTTTCACTTGATATTGTCATATGTGATCCATTTTTCATCGCCAGTCACCATCCGCTTCAAAAATGGGTCGAGTTCGTTCCGTTTCAGCAGCACATCGCAGGGGTTGATTCGGTCCAGAAGGTTTTTTTGCGTGAAATTATGCTGCACCCAAACATCAAGTTTTTTTTGTATCCAGTCTTCTGCAGATGGTTTAAAATTGTTTGCTGACTAACTCTCATCTCCTGGGCGATGTCACGAGATGCTACATGCCGGTCTAACTTGATAAATTCCATGATTTGATCGGTATTCGTCGTCACAGGTATTCCGCCGGCTGGCTTAGCCATGGTGTCGTTTTCACTGGCTCTGAATCGTCGAAATCGTTCCTCTGCGGTTCGAAGTGATAGCGTGCCATCCCCCAAAACACCATTAATCTTACGGAACGATTCTCTAGCAGATTTGGCTTTGACGAAGGAAAACTTTAAAATAGTGTGAATTTCGACGTTAGTGAACTCCATGTTTACACGACTATAATTTATGAACGCAATATCCAAACTAATCATGAATAGCGTCGTTTTGTACGTTATGTCAAGATCTTTCAAATGATGTATAGTATTGCCATATACGTGCTATGTAGCTCTTTGTACATAGCCGCGAAATTCATAAGACTAAAAGGCAGAAGGGAGATATTTGACAACCTAATATATTGTATAATAACTGAGATATCCTGTTGAGATATCCTTTTTAATAATTTCAAAACATTATTGAAAAGTAATTGGATCCAAAAATATAGTAATAGTATGCTGAGTTTCATGGTTACATTATGAAGACTAGTAACTTCTAATCATACACTAATAATGACTTTATTTTATCAGAAGAACAAGGGCATGTATATTTGATTCCAATGAATATTGTAATGTAGTGACCGCAATTTTCAACCTGTAATTTTAACTAATAATAGTACAATGTTAGGTTCTAGTTTTTAAACTATAAAAATATTTCTTTGTAATATAATGTATAATAACTGAGAAACTTTTTTGAAGTCTCTGTTATCGCTTTTAATTACACTGGTATTTGATGAAGCATACTAAAATAGGACTATTAAAAAATTTAGTAAAATTTTATCCTATTTTAAATTAATAAATATTTCTCCTGTCTTACAGTCGAATTAAATAAATTAAAATTATTACATAATAATATCAATATATATTTATATCAATACTAATACATATCAATATATAATTCATTGAAAATTATAATGACAGTCAGACTGTCCTTGTTTAAAATCACCCCATAGATTAATCTGAAATGAAAATATATTAGCTGAAAAAAATTTCTTTAGTAAAGTGCAATCTGACTGTCCTCACCACCTTTACGCAATTGAAGATTGACTGAGATTGTCCAACATTTCAAGCTCGCTACGGCTCTTCATCAGAGACTAAACTCAGTTCAGATTAATTATTTAATCCCGGATGTCAATTCGGATCTAAGTCCCCGTTAACAGAGGGGGAGGATTCCTCAACGGGATAGGTTAATTTAAAATGAACCATTGTAGACCGTAGGATCCTCCGAGATATTCCACAAACTTATGTTTTTTTCCTATATATTTTTATTTTTATATTAACCTAAATAAGGAAATTCCTAAAAGGAGGGAACCGACGATTTATTACAACAGCAAATTTTTATATAATAAATAATTAAATTAAAATAATTTAAATATATGAAAAATTAATTTATTAATTATAGATACTTATAATAAATGTTAAATACTATTCCTACCTAATAGTATCCGCGTTTGTCTAAAGCTCACTGTCCACACACACAGGAGTGCGAGGGATTAGTAGTGGTGTAGAGAACAAAGTATTGAAGCGCCACATTACGGATGAATTTAGAAGCGCTCCCTCCGTAGAATATATTCATGTACTGCGTTTTTTCTCTTATATATGTATAAGAGAGACACACCATTCTATCCTTCACACACATACACGGATTTTTAATAATTATATTGTATAAAAAAATAACGATTCGCGCAGATTAAGTAATTTAAAATTAAATAAAACATCAACCTCGAGTTAATTCGACGCTGGAAATATATAACCCAACGATGATCAAATTAATCCTTCCTTCTTTTTCACTAGCTGAGCTGTTGATGATAATTTCGAAATCAGATCACGACGATGCATTTTCGAAATCTTCGATGTTCGATTACGTTGATATATCAGAAATTTAACCTAATATTATGAATCTAGTTCGTAAGTAAGTTCAGAAAAAGAGAACACTCAGAATAGCGAGACGAATGAATATTTTTAGATTTGTTGTCATGAAAATTGTCATGAAAATCATTGATCGTCATGAAAAAAGTGACACGCGCGGGTGACGATGTCGTCGAGACGTACGGCCCCCACTTGCGGATGCATGAGCTCCTGCTTAGCCGTACCCGCGGAGGTGGCAGTGTTCGTCTATGTCCCACACGCTTCCCGCGTGCTTTTGCCGTCATCGCCCCGAAGCTCGTACATATTCGTGCAAAGCGTTCGAACAACGGTTCTGACAATTTGGGTGTGAGCTTTGCCGTGATGTCGTGTGCAACAGAAAATAGGGCGTGATTCTTCTTCCATACACGCTGGCCGTACGCGTACTCTATCGTGCATCTGCTCGCATCATAGTACGCAGCCTTCCGGCACTGCAAGGCGACAGTCCGATAGCATGCTATTTCCCGAATGTCCCAGAGCCTATCGAGATGACTTTGCCACCCGTCAAGAGCATCTTCCGCGTCCCTCTTGGCCGCCGCTCGTTTGATGCACGGCGGCTCCGACTGTCGGCCATAAAGCAGCATAGCCGGGCTGGACCTGGAAGTGTGGCCTTTGCAGGATCGGCGCGGACGCGATGAGCACTTTTATCCGCTCGAAATCTTGTTCTCGGCATCAGTCATAATGGCAACCTTTTTTTCTGAGTCGCATCAGAAGCTCTCTATAATCAGTATGATTATGTCGTCGAGGTAAGAGAAAGCGTAAGGCTCGAGCTCGGGCCCGATCACACGGTGGATGAGTCGCTGAAAGGTGGCGCCGGCCTGCGTCAATCCGTATGGCATTCGGGTGAACTGAAAAAGTCCCTTTCGCGGCACTGTAAACGTATTGATCGACCTCGACGCTCGATGCAGTGGTATTTGGTGATACCAGAGATGAATAGAGATTGCCAGGGACATAGGTGTATCTGGTTTCGTCGCAGCGCCACTAGAAAAACTTTTTTCTGCGGCAGAACTGCGAACAAGGTCCGTTTAGGATCGGTAATGGTAGGATACTGTAAGACAAGATCCGAATAGAAAAATACGTGTGCAGGCAGTGCAAGCGGCCTACGCACAATAAGTGTTCTGGCTGGTAAGGGGGGAAGGGGCGGGCAAACGTAATATAGTAGCTAGTGCAGCTGCAGCAGACTACAGTGTCATAAAAGGGAGAGGAGGGAATATTAAAAAATAGAGGAGAGGCGACTGGCGATACCAAGCAAATTCGAGACGAGATAATTGGAAACAAAATTGAAATAAATGCACATATTCGTGCGCTAGATTTCGTATCAGGTATGTGAATAAGTCTTTCCCGTTTTTTTTTCAAATTTTGAGCCTTTATTGTGAAAAAATGGTTACAAATGAATTATTGAAAATATTGGCCATCGCTAGCTACAACTTTTTCCCATCTTTCTGGCAACATACGAATCCCGTTGCGAAAAAATTCGACCGGTTCGGCCTCTATCCAGTCATCCACCCATTTTTTGGCTTCCTCGTAGGAATGGAAGTGCTGGTCAGCCAGGCCATGCGTCATCGATCTGAAGAGATGGTAATCAGACGGAGCAACGTCTGGACTATACGGCGGGTGGGGTAGGACTTACCATTTGAGCGTTTCTAAGTATGTTTTCACCGGCGGTGCAACATGTGGGCGAGCATTGTCATGTTGCAAAATAACTTTGTCGTGCCTGTCGGAGTATTGTGGCCGTTTTACTCGCAGTGAGCGGCTCAAACGCATCAATTGTCGTCGATAGACCTCGCCTGTGATCCTTTCATTCGGTTTCAGAAGCTCATAGTAAACCACACCTAGCTGGTCCCACCATATACAGAGCATGAGCTTGGCGCCATGAATATTTGGTATATTAATGATGATGCATGGCCGGGTAGTCCCCATGATTTTCTTCGCTTCGGATTATCGTAACGTATCCACTTTTCATCGCCAGTCACGATACGATGCAGAAAACCCTTTCTTTTATGTCGCTGAAGCAGCTGTTCGCAAGTGAAAAAACGCCGTTCGACGTCTCTCAGCTTCAGTTCGTACGGCACCCAATTTCCTTGCTTTTGGATCATTCCCATGGCTTTCAAACGCTTGGAAATGGTTGTTCGGTCAACTCCCAATGCTTCAGCAAGTTCTTCTTGCGTTTGACAAGAATCTTTATCAAGCAAAGTCGCCAATTCTCGATCTTCAAAGATTTGCGGCCGCCCGAAACGCTCCTTGTCTTCCACGTCGAAATCACCGCTTTTGAAGCGTCGAAACTATCCGCGAACACTTGAATCATCGACACAACCTTCTCCATAAGCCTCCTGAAGCAATCAAATTTTAACTAATGTGTTAGTATGGAATTGTTGACATATGAATAAGCTTTGATTATGACATATGTAACCATTGAATACTCGCACAGTATTGGTGGCGCCATTTCTTACAAAAAACGGGAAAGACTTATTCACACTCCTAATACATATTTGTATATATATATATATATATATATATATATATATATATATTTATATATTTATATATATATATACGAAATCCAGCGCACAAATATGTGCATTTATTTTAGCTAAGTTTTTTATTTTAGTTATTTTGGTGTAAAGAAAATAATTAGATATTAAGAAAATAATAAATAATATTACGAAAATAAAATATTTTCGTAATACACGCGAAAAGATAATAAGCTAAGGCAAATATACGACAACGAATTTCTCAACTACGAAATTCAATTAATATATTACACGCGGTAAACATACCAAAAGGAGGCAAAGAACTACCTTATATTACTGTAGAAGGTAGTCGACGCGACCGCCGAAAACCGAAGTATAGAGAGAGAACGCAATATGTATTAAGTAAGAAAAGTAAGTTGGAGGGGATACATCTCGCGTGGCGAGAGAGAGAGAGAGAGCCGCGCCAAGTGTATTAGGCTGTCGGCAGCTATCCCCCTCTAATACATGCCCACACGCACACTATTGCACATCTTGTACGACACGCGCCAGTAGAAATACCATGATAGGGGAACGCGCAAGCTTCTACATTAGTGCGCGCATTCCAGCATATACAACGGGTGTCTTAAACTAATTCACCCGCTGTATTTAATTTATAAATATGTTAAAATATTATTAACACCGAATATAATATACATGTATAAAGATACATATATACACATTATTGTATGTTCGTAGAATATATACTGTGTTCTGTTATATTCGGATATACTTCCTCCCCTCTAAAATTACCCTGGAAAATTACCGCGTAAGCTATCCGGAGGGGGATAGGAACGTTACAACCTACTTATTTATTTTTTTAGATGATTTAGACATATTTGTGTAAACAATACATGCTGGTATTTATAGGAATGCATATAAAATGCAGTTAGCCATTTGTTTGAAAGATACATTGATTTAAAACGTTATTGTGTTGTATAATTTATTTTTTGTTGTTTTATTTCGAAAGATTTAAGAAAAATATGTTGTATTAATATTATTCTGGTATATAAACATTTTTTTGTTGTACTATGAAAAAATTCACAAGATAATTCCATATATTATTATCTTGCAATTTTTATCTTAATAGATAACTGAATTTAGAAACACATTTTGTATAATGTTTAAAAAAACAATATAGATTTATAAGTTCGAAATTTCTTAATATGCTAAGAATATATATTATTATTTTTCCATTGATCACACTAACTAAGACATTTGACTGTATCAGTAAACTGATTTTGAGTTTTTATAGAATATTTTTTGTGTTAATATATTTGGAAATTTTGGAATATATTTTATATAAAGTTTTTATAATGTACATGAGAAGATATACTTAAAATTCTTCCTATGCTAATTCCATATTATTTTATAATTGATTTCATAATACCAACCATTCTATTAAAACAAAATATATTAATAGACAAACATTACAAAGGAAATTTGAATATTTAAGAAATAAAAACCAATTTCAAAGCTATCAGATTAACAATGTAAACAATCCAAATTGGTTTAGCAATCTAACTGACAAGGAGATACCAAATGAAGTAGTAAACATCATCTCTAAAGGTGCCAAACATGGAATATTATATTCTAAAAATAATCTCCAGATCATAGAAATCATCACAGAGGTTGAAAGTAATCTTTTTGATTTAAATGATGAAGTGAAAAAGGAATGTAGGGCATCTATGGTTAATGTCATTAGTCATTTTAAAAGAGAAAATAAATTTCATAATTTTTTAAATAGTAATTTTGTACATGAATTAATTACCGCGAAGAATTTTTTGACAACTAATCCTAATATAATCTTCCAAAAGGCCGACAAAGGTAATGTAACTGTAGCTTCCAATAAAATTGATTACATAAATAGTATAAATAATATATTAAATGATAATAGTACTTATTTGAAAATTGGTAATCCACACATTATTAAGCTGCAAAATAATTTAAAAGAATTATTAAATAATGGAAACAGAAATGAATATATAAATGATACTACATATAAATATTGAAAATGTGAAAATGGCACTGTAGCAAAATGTTATGGGCTTCCCAAAATTCATAAAGCAAAACTGACATTTAGCATAATAATATCTTCTCTAAATTTCCCAACTTATAATATTGCTAGATTTTTATCTAATATATTGGTTAAGATAGTTGGAAGAACTAGTTCTTATATTAAGGATAGTTGGTGTTTTTACAATGAAATGAAAGATATTGTTATTCGGAGAAACTACAAGATGATTTCATTGGATTTAGTATCTTTGTTTACAAATGTACATTTAGAATTGTTAAATGATATTATACAGAAGAAGTGGCATGAAATTAATTTACATACAAAATTATCAATGAATGAATTTCTTAAAGCAATTAATTTAATTTTTAATAACACAATTTTTTCATTTGATAATGAATTTTATGAACAAAAATAGGGATGTCCAATGGGGTCACCTTTATCACCGGTTATAGCTAATTTAGTTATGGAAAAATTACACAGTATAGCTTTGTCAAAATTATGTTTCGAACCAATGATAATTAAGAGACATGTTGATGATATCTTTACAATTGTTCCAGAAGTTTTTGTGGATGAAATGGTGGATGTTTTTAATTCTGTACACGACAGAATTAAATTTACAAGGGAGGTTGAGGTTAATAATCAATTGAGTTTCCTGGACATTAATGTCATTAGATGTAGTAATAATAAGGTGAAACTTAATTGGTACAGAAAGCCTACTGGGTCAGGTAGGTTTTTAGATTTTAATTCACACCACCAATTCAGAAACAAAATTGGAGCATTAAAGGGTGTCATTGACAGAGCTTATAAAATTGTCACATAAAGATTTTAGTCAAAATAATTTACAGATAATAAGAGAAGATTTCATTATTAATGATTATCCAATTGAATTTATTAATAGATTAATTGCTGAGAGATTTAGTTTGACATTTATAATACCGAAAATAGACATAATGCACGAGTTGATGTTAACAAAGGCAAAATTATTGTTTTGCCATATGTTAGAGGATTATCTGAAAGAATTAAAAGAGATTTTCGGAAATATAACATTCAATTTTCTTTAAAAATAACAATAATTTAAGTAGGTTGTTTAATAATTGCAAAGATAGGGATGATTTATGTTTAAAATCAGGATTTGTTTACAAAATTAATTGTATGGATTGTAATAAATACTATATTGGACAGACAGGTAGATATTTAAAAAAGAGAATTTATGAACATAAATATAGTTTGCGTAGCTCACATATTACTTCTAGTTTAAAGGAACATTGTTTAAAGTTTTTACATTCTTTTGATTTTGTGAATGTGGACATTTTGGAACATTTTCAGGAATCAGAATAATGTGAATTTATTTTTAGAGTCTAGTAAATTGGACAATGTTATCATTCCTTATTAAATTGAACAATTGGAGTAGAGGGGGAATTTAGATTTAATTTACTAAATTTGGTAGTGGGGATAAGGTATATATAGTTTAGAATATAAGGTTTAGTTTAGTCCCTGATATGGATGGAGCCGTAGCAAGCTCAAAACGTTGGACTACTTCAGCAAGTCTTCAATTAGGTAGGGTGGTGGAACAGTCGGATTGCACTTTACTAACATAAAATTTTTTTAGCTAATATTTTTATTTACGGATTAGTCTACGAGGGTGATTTTACACAATGACTGTCATGATAATTTTTAATTTTAATTTTTTGTATATTGATGTATTAATATTAATATAAAAATATATATTGATATTATTATGTATTATTTTCGATTTATTTAATTGGGCTGTATATAAGCAGTCGACAAAAGCACAATTAAAGTAATTTAAGTCCAAACATGTAAATTTAAGAAATCTTAAATTTAGGCAGGAATATCTGGCAAAAGTTGATGTTTCAAATTCTGAACAATAACTGCTGGTCATACTAGCTGTGACCTCGGTGTTGGGGACAGTCAGACTGCACTTTACTAACAAAAAAAAAAAAATTTCAGCTAATATTTTATTTTCAGATTAGTCTACGGGGGTGACTGTAAATAAGGACAGTCTGTCATTATAATTTTTAATTTAATTTTTATTTTTTATTATTTATGTATAGATGTATTGATATTAATGTGGATGTGTATTGATATTGTTGTGTATTGTTTTCGATTGATTGGATTGGACTGTAAGACCAATGAAAAAATATTTATTAATTTGTATATATGCAGACGACAAAAGTACAATTAAATTATTGTAATTGATTTGACAATAATAATTCTTAATTAATTAAATTAAATTGTTATCTATATCTAAATATATTTATCTTCTGGCAATAAATTATTTTATAAAAAACAATATATAGAATATATGTTAAAAATTGAGATATATTTAGAAATGTTGATGACGTGTATGTGTGTGTGTGTGCACTGAAAGAAATAATTTCTTGATTCAAGTAAATCAATGTACTATTTACGGAGTTACTTGATCCAAGGCATTGACATATTTAAATAAAAAAAATATTTGTTGTTTTAAGAAAATTTTGTTTCATCTCAGAAATTTGAATTACTTAAATGGAAATTTACTAAATTTCAGTAAATGTTAACTTAAATTGAGAAAAAATTTCTAAGAATTAAAACATGATTTTCTGAAATCAAGAGAATAGGTTTTCTTAAAAACGGAAAATCCAGTCAACTAAATGTTTATTCAATTATAATGTTCTAATTACTTAAATTTAGCTCATTATAATTTGAAAATAAGCATTTTCGTTTTCTAGAAAACGTTTTTTTAAAACAAACTCGTCAAAATTAAAATGGAAAACCTGAATCTCTTAAATTTAGTAATCATATACCTGAACACAATACTTTTGATTCTTTAAAAAAAGCATTACAGAATCTCTTTGCTTTGCTTAGCACAGAATAATAATAATAATAATAATAATAACAATAATAATAATAATAATAATAATAGTAAATTAAAAAATAAACGTTGGACAAGTCTTCAATTAAGTAAGGGTGTTAGGGACAGTCCGACTGCACTTTACTAACAAAGCATTTTTTCAGCTAATATTTTATTATCAGATTAGTCTACGGGGGTGAATGTAAACAAGGACAGTCTGACTGTCATTATAATTTTAATTTAATTTTTAATTTAATTTTTATTTTTAATTTTTATTTTATTTTTTTTATTTATTTTTATTTTAATTTTTTATTTTTATTTTTATTGTATTTTTAGATTTAATTGTTTGGACTGTAAGACCAATAAAAAAATATTTATTAATTTGTATATGGGCAGTCGACATAAGTATAATTCAATTGTTTTAATAATAATAATAAATTTTTTTTTATAGAAGAGAAAAATCCTTTATGGTTTCCGGGGACCGGTCCCCGGGTATGTGGGAATCACCAACAGAAAGGCATACCCACTAAAAAACTACCTCCTCGGTGCATTCCCCTTACTGCTTCCTGCAGCTCTGAAAAGAGCTGCAAGCCGCAGTCGGCTGGCGTGCACCGAGGAGACCTCCTCTCCCTTGCTCAACTCCCCACCCCCGGAAACCGCCGTTAGGCATTACATCGGTAAGGGGACCACAATGTTCGCCTTCGGGCGCCACCATATCCTAGCAAAATTGAAGGATCTAGGGAAGGTCCGCCTTCTTCCGTCTGAGGATATCCTCGACGAAATAGGCAACCCTCCCCCATGTTTCCTGGTTGGAGAGCATCAGGGGGATAATGCGTTCCGGGGTAACCCTTCCGGCGTCCTCCCCCAATCGCTCCCTCTGCTGCTCCCACTGCCCGCACACAAAAAATGTATGATGGGTATCGTCTTTTGCGGATCTACAGAATATACAACCTGGATCCGCGACTTTGTCCATCTTGTGCAAGTATGCGCGGAAGTACCCGTGGCTGGTCAGCATCTAGGTGAGACAGTAATTTACCTCCCCATGCTGCCGACCGATCCACGAGGCCACCTGACTTATAAGTCTGGAGGCCCACCTTCCACGCTTATCTTGCCCCCACCTATTCTGCCAGCAAGCCAGCGAACGCTCTCTGGCTTGCTGCTTCCCTTCGGCTTGTCGAAGTGTCCTGTTCATCTGGTGGACGCAGTTCCGCTCCTGGGCCAGGAGGTCTACCGGGATCACCCCGGCAACCACTAGGGAGACAGCCTCCGAGACCGTGCGATACGAACACGCTACATGAAGAACGCATCTCCACTGTACAGCCGCCATGCGCCTGCGATACTTTTCGTATTGCAGTGCATCGGCCCAGACTTCAGCACCGTGAAGCATGACGGACGCAGCAGCTGGCAGTAGCAGCCTGATGCAGGGGCGTCGTCCTCCTCCGTTGACCCTGCAAAGAGAGGCCGCCACTACCGCCGCCTTGTCCGCCGACCTCCGAATATGTTCCCAGAAGGTAAGCTTCGTATCCAGCATCACCCCCAGGTACTTGACAGATGCCTTGGTCAGGACCGACATGTTCCCAATAATTAGCAGCTGCACTCTGAGGACGCGCTTCTTCGTAAGGAGCACAATCTCAGTTTTCGCCTTCGCTAGTTCCAGTCTGTGATCACCCATCCAATGGCGAATTCTGCGCATGGTCTGATCAAGGCGCTTTCGTATATTGCGCTCAATAATAACAGCTGCCACATCATCCGCATATCCAATCAGCGAGCAGTCTTCCGGCATGTCCAACCGAAGGATCCCGTCATGGGACATATTCCATAGATCGGGATCCAGGATGGAGCCATGGGGCGCGTCACACGTTAACTCTTTTCGCTTAGAGCCGTCTGCCGTTTCGTACAGAATGGATCTGTCCTTCAAATAATCTCTGATGATCTGGAGTAGGTACTTAGGTACATTGAAGTCTTTCTGCAGTGCCTGCCGCACGTCTCTCCACCTAACCGAGTTGAAGGCGTTTTTGACATCGAGTGTCACCAGAAGACACAGAGGTCGGGAGAAATGATTCCCCTGCTCCATAGTCCTGGCCGCCTTCACTACCTCTTGAATAGCATCTATGGTTGACCGCCCTCTCCGAAAGCCATACTGCCTCTCGGAAAGGTCGACAGATATTAAAAGCGCCGCCTATAGGCGGGATCTCACCAGCTTTTCCAGGAGTTTCCCAAAAGTGTCTAGCATGCATAAGGGTATATACGTCGACGGAGCACTAGAAGGCCCCTTGCCCTTGCTTATCAGCACAAGTCTCGCCTCCTTCCAGCAGGGATAAAATATTCCCGCGCGAAGGCAGAAGTTGTACATACCAAGCAAGAGTTCAGGATGGCTCTGTACCACTGATTTCAACACTTCTGTCGGAAGTCCGTCAGGTTCTGGTACCTTTTTGTTCTTCAGAGAGCGCACTGCTTTCTCTAGTTCCGCCCTTTTGAAAGGCGGTGCCTCAGGACCCTCGAGAACCAGGAACTCATCGCTTCGTTTGGGATGAGTAGGGAATAGGGCATGGACGATACTGTCCATCACTTCAGCGCTCATAGGCATGCTTTTATAGAACATGCCTAATTTGCGGGCTACGATTTTGTACCCCAATCCCCATGGATCGTTGTTCAGATTTCTCCCAGTTTTTTCCAGCATCCGCGTTTACTAGCTTTGATGACTCGCTTTAGAGTCTTCTCCGTTGTTAGATGTTGGGCGATCCTAAGAGCGGCATCACGGTCGCGCCTTTGCGCCCTTTGGGCTACGTTACGCAGCCGCAGGCATTGCCGCCGCAGCTTCGCAATTTCGTCCGTCCACCAATAAGTCGGATGGCGAGCACGACCCGCGAATTTTCTTGGTATCGCCTGCTTGCAGGCTTGGTGGATCAGATGCATAGTAGCTTCCGTTACCCCTTTGCGCGCTTGCAGAGCGTTGCGCTCCTTGGTAATTCAACCAGGAGGCGCTGTCCGCGTTCTAGTGCCTGGGAAAACTTCTCGTGATCTATCCTCACGACGATCCATCTAGCTGGGCGACGTTCAACTGTCGCCCTGACCGGCGTGGCATCACCAACACGGAAGGTGATGTATTGGTTATCGCTGGTTGTATAGTCTTCGATCACCCGCAAATCCCGCACTCGTGCGGCCAGAATCTCCATCGCAAAGGATACATCAGAGATGGTCTCCCTGTAGCCAAGTCTCCGAAACGTCGACATAGATCCGGAGTTCAAGACAACCAGACCTAGTTTGCATGCCATGTCCATCACTCGTCTTCCCCGAGAGTCTGGCAAGGGTTCCTCCCACTCGAGAACATTGCTGTTCAAATCCCCAGCCACTACCAGCTGCCCCTCCATTTCTTTTACCGCATCCTCAAGGGCATCCAGTTTAGACTGGAAACCCCCGATGGCCTCATTCGGGGTGAGATAGCAGCTGACGTAATTTACGTTGTTGCCCCTCACCCAGACGTAGCCGCGGCCAGATCCGTGGCGCTTCAGTCGAAAGTCGTGCGGGTTAACAATCCAAATCACCGCAGTATCAAGGTCGTCGCGATACCAGACTCCCGCATCTCCATCTCGACATTGTTCGCTGACGATGACGATGTCAGCTTCCTTCTCAATACAGATTTGCGTAAGTAGGTCGCTGGTCGTCCGACTCCTATTCAGGTTCGCCTGCAGGACTTTCACCATTTTGGCGAGACCTAGTAAGGGCTTCGCGGAATACCGTATAAGCCCCAGACCCCGCAACGTGATTTAACGCTGCGGGCGTGGTTCCAGTTACCGCTAGCCAGCCTCCTCAGGGAGGCTCACGAGGGCTAGTCGTTTACCGACTTTATTCTCCCTCGTAAGCCTCACCTCGAGGGGGCCAGTATAGTCCCGTAAAATGCCAAGGAGGGCTGTCTCAACCACGTCGAGTGTCACGCAGCCGTCCACGTCTCTGATCTCCGAGGTAATCTTGGGCGTCAGAGCGCGAAATGCCGCATTTTGCCCGACGACCTCTTTGAGGGCATTCGTAAAGCCCTCCTTGCCCTCCGCCAAACCTTCTTAAACTCGATCAGGATATCGCCGTTTAATGTTCGGCGAATGTCCCTGATTGCGAGTTTATGCTGCGAGGGATCGACCTTATGGCGGATCCCTCCAAGGATCTCCGCGTAGGTCTTCCCCTCCGCGGGCTTGAGGAGCAGCGCCTCAGGCCTTGCCCTTATCCCTATTCCACCTTTCGGTTTGGTGGGGCCCTCTCCAGATTTGGTAGCCCCCTTTGTATTGATCTTCTTTTTGTTTTATTCTTTTTTTTGGCTGCTCTCTTTTTCAGCCTGGTGGTGACATTCTTCCAACCTTGCTCAGGCTGTAGCTCGTTCCCAAGGTTTGGTTTGGCAGCCGCGTCTTCTTTGATTGTTAGACCTTCGTCTCTTTTTTCCTCTTCTTCTTTCGTCCCCCTCAGTTAATTCCGTTGGAGAGGTAGAAGGATGTCTCTTTTGGCCTTCTATTATCTCGGCAACTTCGGGTGTTTGGAGGCGCCGTGCTCTGAGGCGCCTTCTACTTACGAGCTCCTCGAATTGGCTTTGTAAAGCCCGAAGCCCCTCCTTTATTATATTGTTAAGGTTTTTTGCCTTTTCATCGACTCCATCATCATTTTAAACAAATTTTGTATGGACTCGATGAGGGCTTTATCGTGATCATCCACAACTGTGCTGCCATGATTTGCTGAACCAGCAGCGCTGCCAGCTTTGGCATTACTGACCGTACTAGGGACATCTAGGCTGTTTACCCCCGTACTCTTCTGGTCCGTCTTCTTCACTTTCTCTACATCTTCTTTCTTATTGTTGGCAATATCCATTCTTCTTTCATGTTGTTTTCGCCCCCCCCCCACGTGGCGGGCCTCCATGGACTCTTCAACAACGAGCTCGCCAAAAGGACTCCCCAACATTGCCTGTAGGAGTCATTTTGGTTTGGACCTTCGTGTAAGGCTCTTTTACAGAGCTGGGGTATTTAGCACGCCCCGGCACGCTAGCCCACCTCCGCTCTCTCGAGCTCCGCACCCCAACAATAAGGTGCTCCACTCTCTGGAGAGTTTCCGGCGGACATTACGAGTCAGGGCGCACTCGCCAATGCCGAAGGACTGGTGTTGGCTAGGCGTCCAGCCGCCCGTCCTGCCGTCAGCAGGAGTCAAAGATAGTTCGGTTCATCCAAGCACGCAACCTGAAGACTCGCCTCCCCACCCAGGATCTCCCTTTGGCAGCTCCCAGGCATGCAGCGCTCGGCAAGCGCGGTGGACCGTCTTTAGCTCCATTTGGAGCCCCTGGTACCTCCCAGACAAAGCCAAGGGGGAACGATCAGGCGAGAAGATTTGATCTGCATCAATTAATAAGCGACTCAAGCATCGTGAGCCCCCCTTACAGATCAGAAAGGAGCCCGCCCTCTTCCATTCCGCTCTTGTTTAAAGAATGGAGGCGTGGGTGGCAAAAATTGTGAAGTGCGTGAGTTGGGTTATGCTTGTATAAGTGTAGTTAGCAGTGGAGTCCCCAGCCAGAGCCCATGCGCATGTAGCCGCTACCCAGTACCAGAATGCCGCTCCGTGATTCACTCTCGCAACCCGATTACCTATATGAGAGGGCTCCTCGGGAGGCGTGGCGCCCAGATCTTTATATTCGGGAAGATGTCCGTTTATAGGAACCCAGCCAGACGATGGCGCACAGCAGCCCCTAGTCGGCCGCGCACGAGCTGGCAGTTCCAGTCGCGCCCATGCCTTTCACAGCCTATATAGTTCATTCACTCTGTGCTTGCTCGGCTTCGCTCCGTGTCTCGCTCCCGCTGCTCGAACGACTCTACAGAATTTTCGAGCTGCGCGCGAATCTTTATATGCGAGGTGTGTGTAACCCGTTTATAGAGCCCCCCTCGCCAGATATGACGCCTACAGCCTTACTCAATGACGGCTGTACTAGCATTGCTAGTACTCCCCCATTTTTTGGCTTCCTCGTAGGAATGGAAGTGCTGGTCAGCCAGGCCATGCGTCATCGATCTGAAGAGATGGTAATCAGACGGAGCAACGTCTGGACTATACGGCGGGTGGGGTAAGACTTCCCATTTGAGCGTTTCTAAGTATGTTTTCACCGGCGGTGCAACATGTGGGCGAGCATTGTCATGTTGCAAAATAACTTTGTCGTGCCTGTTGGAGTATTGTGGCCGTTTTTCTCGCAGTGCGCGGCTCAAACGCATCAATTGTCGTCTATAGACCTCGCCTGTGATCCTTTCATTCGGTTTCAGAAGCTCATAGTAAACCACACCTAGCTGATCCCACCATATACAGAGCATGAGCTTGGCGCCATGAATATTTGGCTTGGCCGTCGATGATGATGCATGGCCGGGTAGTCCCCATGATTTTCTTCGCTTCGGATTATCGTAACGTATCCACTTTTCGTCGCCAGTCACGATACGATGCAGAAAACCCTTTCTTTTATGTCGCTGAAGCAGCTGTTCGCAAGTGAAAAAACGCCGTTCGACGTCTCTCAGCTTCAGTTCGTACGGCACCCAATTTCCTTGCTTATGGATCATTCCCATGGCTTTCAAACGCTTGGAAATGGTTGTTCGGTCAACTCCCAATGCTTCAGCAAGTTCTTCTTGCGTTTGACAAGAATCTTCATCAAGCAAAGTCGCCAATTCTCGATCTTCAAAGATTTACGGCCGCCCGGAACGCTCCTTGTCTTCCACGTCGAAATCACCGCTTTTGAAGCGTCGAAACCATCCGCGAACACTTGAATCATCGACACAACCTTCTCCATAAGCCTTCTGAAGCAATCGATGCGTCTCGGCAGCAGATTTCTTCAAATTGAACCAATAAAGTGAAACTTCCCGCAAATGACGTCGACTCGGCTCAAATTTCGACATTTTCACGATATCAAAAATTTATGATGCGAAAAAATTTTAACTAATGTGTTAGTATGGAATTGTTGACATATGAATAAGCTTTGATTATGACATATGTAACCATTGAATACTCGCACAGTATTGGTGGCGCCATCTCTTACAAAAAACAGGAAAGACTTATTCACACTCCTAATATTATATTATAATAAATATCTTAAATTTCTCAAAATTAAATTTCCAAATAATATTTCGATTTGATAATTTATTTTTTTTCTACTAAGAGTGGCTACGTACTCGTTTAAAAATGCTAAACTGTCTACTGTAAAAGTATATTTTAGATTAACTAACTATATTAAAATTTTTCATTTATTCTCCTTCTCTCTCTCGCTTTTTCTCTTTTTCCCTCCTTTTTCACCTATTTGTTGTAATAATTAACATGTATAGTGTAAAGTAACTTATACATCTTACACCCCTTTCCAGACTTTGCATATACCACAGTAAAGAAACTGCGATAAAATGCAAGGGATAACTGAAGGAAATATGGATAGGAAAAAAGAAATAATTTTATAAATATATATATATATATATATATATATATATATATATATATATATTTATTATATATACATTGAAATCCCAACGGTGAAAGAAATAAATATATATATACAACAATAAACAAGATTTTTTATTCAGCACGGTTGGGTGTCATGGAGAGAGAGATCTCCCGGGACCTTAACCGCCCTTAAGGATTAAGACCTTAACCGCCCTTAATCGCTCTGCTTCGGCTTCGGCGGTCTTTTGGCGTGCAAGTACTGCCGTTAGCTCCTCCACTCTTTGTCGTTCTGGACGCTGCCGGTGCAAGCTCAGGAAAGCTTCCGGGACTCTCGCTGACTCCGCTAAGTCATCGAGTTCCTGGGTTAAGACGGGACCAACCTGCTTTCTACCACTAAGTCGACCCCGTAACTCTTCCCAGAGATCGATGACTCTAAGTTGAGCCTTCTTGAATACTTCTGCCTTGGCCTTAAAATCGGCCAAGGCTTCCAAGAGGCGCTGCTCCATTCATTGGAGCGGAGTCAGATGAAGAGGAGGATTCTCGCCTTCTCCGGTACCCGAAACTCCTGTTTCGGGGGGAAGAGACGAGTGACCACAATCTGACGTTTGTAGTCTTGGTGTTCCCTGCATTCCTGGGTCGTTAACCCCAGGAGTGGTGGTAGCGTTCCCAGAGGCCTCTTCTCGCTCTCCAGCTCCTACTGTAGAGCTGGATCGCGCCTCTGAATTCACCTCTTCTTGTTCCGGAACTCCTGCTCCGAGAGAGATGTTTGTAGGTCCCGGGAAAGGACCAGAGTCTGCCGTCTGGCGACTAGGTTTAGAACGACGCACCCCTTCTTGACCCGAAGCTCCTGCTTCGGGAGGGCTGGTCTGGGCCCTTTGAGCGGTGGGAGGCGAAGAAGACTCCCTTCTTCCTCCGTTGCCTTTCGGACGAGAAGGTCTCGTCGTCGACTTAGGACATCGGAGGAGGACGTGTCCTCCTCGTGCGAAACCGGATCTTCCTCCTCTATTTCTTCTCACTTCCGAGGAGGGATCCGGAAAGAACCAACTCGGAGGGATGGGGCGGGCAGATCGGTAGCCTCGACGTACTACCGTCAAAGCTAAGCCTTGCGAGTTATCCACCTATCGAGTTATCCATCTGAAACAAATAAAAGAAGGACGAACTATATTAATAGGAAGGGGGAAACTATTTCTTCTTCCGCGGCCTCCCACGCGGTCTTCGTTCTATTGGATCCTTTCGACGAGAGGACGCCATATCTTGAGACGAAGGCCGCTGTATCAGAATTTTATTTTTACGCGGGCGACCTCGTTTCCTACCCGGGACGGACCCTAACGCCTCACGAGTATTGTCGGGATTGTTCTGCGCAGAGGACCTCGCTCTAGAATCTTCACCCGCTGGTGAAGCTTCTCGCATGACAGGTGGGTCGCTCGACACCTGATCGCGATCAAACTCCAATAGCCCATATCACAGCTAAGCACTCTGTCTTGGTTACCGAATAGTTTCTTTGAGTTTGGGTGGGGTCATTGAACCAACTAGGTTTCCCTTTAGGTGCTTAATACTTAGAAACCAACATGTATGTCGACGATATATTTTCGAAACCCGACAATCTTTCATTATCTATACAGAAACGGTAAGAACTCATCGATCTAATTGAATCTGCGGGTATTGTGCTAGATAAGTGGGCCGCGAATAAATTAAAAATCCTTCCGATCCCCGCGCAGATAAATAATTCCGTAAAATTAAAGTCTATTGATCGCGACGAATCTATAAAAACATTAGGTGTATATTGGAATGCATCAGAAGACGTTTTTGATCTTTGCGCGTTGAACATTAATATATTATCCGAAAATTTAACAAAGCGAAGAGTATTTTCGAATATTTCACGCCTCTTTGATCCGCTGGGTTGGTTATCTCCTGTCACGATAGTCGCTAAAATCTTAATGCAAGATTTATGGATTCTAAAGTACGGCTGGGACGATTCATCACCGAGTCAGATTCGCGAAAAGTGGACATGCATCGTCCTTACTTACCACGCCCAGGGTAAAGTATGGTGTCGCGAACACGTACTGCGAGCGTGTGATACCTTGGGAGCATAGTTCTCAAAGCAGGTATAGCCTCCCCCACCCTCTGCTTAGGTAGCAAGCTAGCTTAATAATTCAAGAGATTCAAGACGGCACTTCTCGTGCCGTCTATTCATATTCAAATATCCTTTTCTTATTGTGTTTTGTGCAGTGTATGTATAAGTCGCGCGACATCTAAATATCATATTGCAGTTTCCCATGCATGGTCTTCGTTAATTGTGAGTCACGTATATAGTTGTATTTGTGCCTTCCGCTGTTCGTGTATAAGTGTATCTGTATCTATTCGTGTATAAGCGTATCTATTTGTGTGTATAAAAATTCACTTGGCGCATCAGCGGGACAGGGGCTTCGCCTTGCGGAGTTTTTATATTCGATTTATATCGACGCGTATCGATAGTATTTTTAAATCTATCATAATAGAGGGTTTTTTGCTCCTCTCTTCAAGAGGAGGTTTTTTAGGCCAGTTTCTAATCAATATTATGGTAGTATAGTAGTATATAACTTATATTGTTAATTTATTATACCCGATATTCAATTAGCCGATTATCAATTCTGAACGAATTATTATTATTATTCTTTCTTTTTTTTATGTTATTTAACGTCGCTCTACTTATGCTTCCAAATATTGGTGTTAATCAGCGACGGAGGTCTACGATGTGTTTGTAAACAAAGCACATGTAAATTATTACAGCGGTGCTTGTGTCAATCGGCCGAGACCGGGATTTGAACTCGGATCACCAAGTTACTAGTCCTTCGCTCTAGCGATCGATCCATCGTAGGCCTCTTATTATTATTCTTGTTATTATTATTATTATCAGTATTATTATTATTATTATTATTATTATTATTATTATTATTATTATTATTATTGTTATTGTTATTATTATTATGTGCTAAACAAAGCAACAGATTCTGTAAAGCTTTTTTTAGAGAATCAAAAGTATTGTGTTCAGGTATATGATTACTAAATTTAAGCAATTCAGTTTTTCATTTTAATTTCGATGAGCTTTTTTTAAAGAAAGGTTTTCTTGATAGCTAAATTTAAGTAATTAGAACATTATAATTAAATAAATATTTAGTTGTCTGGATTTTCCGTTTTTAAGAAAACCTATTCTCTTGATTTCAGAAAATCATGTTTTAATTCTTAGAAATTTTTGCTAAATTTAAGTTAATATTTACTAAAATTTAGTAAATTTCCATTTAAGTAATTCAAATTTCTCAGATGAAACAAAATTTTCTTAAAACAAGAAATATTTTTGTTTCTTTATATTATGACACTGGCACAGACGCGCCTTGATCAGACCATGCGCAGAATTCGCCATTAGATGCGTGATCACGGGCTGAAAATAGCGGAGGTGAAAACTGAGATTGTGCTCCTTACGAAGAAGCGCGTCCTCAGAGTGCAGCTGCTAATTATTGGGGAGATGTCGGTCCTGACCAAGGCATCTGTCAAGTACCTGGGGGTGATGCTGGATACGGAGCTTACCTTCTGGGAACATATTCGAAGGTCGGCGGACAAGGCGGCGGTAGTGGCGGCCTCTCTTTGCAGGGTCATGGTCAACGGAGGAGGACCACGCCCCTGCATCAGGCGGCTGCTACAGCCAGCTGCTGAGTCCGTCATGCTTCACGGTGCTGAAATCTGTGCCGATGCACTGCAATACGAAAAGTATCGCAGGCGCATGGCGGCTGTACAGGGGAGATGCGTTCTTCATGTAGCGTGTTCGTATCGCACGGTCTCGGAGGCTGTCTCCCTAGTGGTTGCCGGGGTGATCCCGGTAGGCCTCCTGGCCTAGGAGCGGATAAAAAAAATTATTATTATTATTATTATATTATATATATATTTCTTTTGCGGAGTCTGTGAATGCTGTTTATGCGTCTCCGATGTTCGTTCAGCAAAAATGGTCCTGGAAAACGACCACCGGAGTATGTGCGACTCAACAGAAAACCCATGTCACTACGCACTAAACACATATCTCCGTGTTGCACCGACACCAGCCCGGAACTGTTATACACATTACTTCAGCCTGGGCGGCAGTCCTTGCGTGGTCATTTCACGTTCATATCTTTCATTCCAGATTCTCATGCATACTCGACATTACACATTACATTCACTCTTCATAGACTTTCAATCGTCCAGACATCCATCTGCTCTTTTGTTCTGAAGCACATTCATAACGTATTTTGCGATCAACCGCCAGCTGTCCGCGTCCGTCATCATAATTTTCGTCTCGTTTTCTGGCGTGGTCGTTCCTGTCCTCGTCTGTAACTCTAGTCGTGGCTCAGTCCAATATTTGCACACTAAAAATGTGTGCTCCGCATCGTCCCAAGCCCATCCGCAGTACTTGCATTCTGAAGAGGTGACCCTCTTCATCTTGCAGAGGTACTTACGGAAGTATCCGTGTCCGGACAGAAATTGGGTAAGGTAGAGGTCCACCTCTCCGTATTTCCTCTCTTTCCACGGGCTGATTTTGGGTATTAGTCTTTTCATCCACCGTCCTCTTTCGTCCGTAATCCACCGTCTCTGCCATGTCTCGATAGTCTTCGTCCGTTCTTCAGTCACACTGTCTTCCCTTCCAACGTTCGAGCTCCGCTCGTAAATTCGCTTCCATTCGGCCGCGAGCAGATCGATGTGAATGACCCCAGCAATCACGAAAACGGCGCTTTCAGTCACGGTACGATAAGCGCACGCGATTCTTAACGCGCCCACCCTTTGTACGCTTTTCATGGCGTTCGCGCGTTTCCTGATATTCATCGCGTCGGTCCAAACCTCCGCCCCGTAAAGTAAAATCGAGTGGGTAACGCTCATCAGCAGTCTGCCAACGTTCTGTTTCGGTCCGTTCGTATTGGCCATCAGTCTAATTAGTGCCTTGGTCTTTTCTGCTGCCTTTGTTGCCGCGTTTCGTAGGTGGGGCCAGAAGCTCAGCTTCGTATCCAAGGTAATGCCAATGTACTTGACTTCGCTCCTGGTTTCCAGTCTTTCCGTCCCTAACGTCATCGGAACCACCGTCTGTCTATGTCTGCGAGTCAGCAGCAACAACTTAGTCTTTTGCAGCGCGAGCTGCAGTCCGTGATCTGTCATCTATTCGTTCACGCGTCTCATGACCTGATTCAGCTTTAACTGAATCAAGTGATAGTCGCGTGCGACTATCACGGCTGCCACATCGTCGGCATAGGCAATGAGCCGCGCGTCGGAGGGCATGTCTAGTCTCAACAAACCGTCGTATTGTACGTTCCAGAAGTCAGGACCTAAAATGGAACCCTGCGCCACCCCCGCTGTCACGGGTTTCCATTTCTTTCCGTCCAAAGTATCATACGTCAGTCCTCGGTCTCGTAAGTAGTCCCGTATGATACGAAGGAGGTAGGAGTTAACCTTGAAAGTCAACTCCAACGTCCCCAGTATCTCTGTCCATTTTGCAGAGTTAAAGGCGTTACGAACGTCCAGTGTCACCAACAGAACCAGTGGTCTGGTTGCATGACAGCCCCTGTTCGCCGCGTGAATGATGTTCGTCACGTCACCTATAGCTCTGATTGTCGACCGTCCTTTCCTAAATCCGTGTTGTTGTTCGGATAGGTCTTCGGCGTTTTTAATTGCCTGTGACAGTCTCAGTAGTAGCTCCAACAGCTTCCCTGCCATATTTAGTAGGCAGAGAGGCCTGTATGCAGAAGGCAAATCGGGGTTCCCCTTAGACTTACGGATGAGAACCAATTGAGCCTCCTTCCAGAGCCTGCTAAAAAGTCCCTCCACCAGAGACCCGTTGTACAAACCCAAAAGGATGTCCGGAAGGCGCGAAGCGCCCACCCGTAACACCTCACTAGGTATGTCATCGGGACCCGGGGCCTTGTTAGGCTTCAACGCATCCGAAGCTCTGCGCAGCTCTTCCTGCGTGAAGAGAGGGATCTCTATATCAGTCATTTCATTTGTCGCGTCCGTTCTGTTGGGACGAGTTGGCAAAAGTCTCGCAACTATCCGCTCCATCACTTTCGCGTCTTGTAGTTCCGGCAGACCTCGACCTCCCAGGGCGCATGTTACAATTTTATAACCGTTGCCCCAGGGATCCGAGTCCACCTCGTCGATTAGTTTTGTCCAACACCGTTTCTTACTGTCATTGATCGCGTATCTCAGTCGCTGTCTGGTGCGACTATACTCCGTAGAGTATAGTCCCACTACGCCTCTACTTCGGGCTCGTTGAGCTTTCCGTCTCAGCTTCAAACAATTGCTTCTGAGATCCGCGATCTCGGCTGTCCACCAGTATGTTTGTCGTCTGTTTCGTACTTTCCGTTTCCTGGGCATGGTGGCATCGCATAGGCGCTGGAGAAAGCCAGTTGTTGCCGCCGCTAACGCCTCCATCTTGTCCCGGTTCGTCAACTCTTGAGGTACCTCTCGTAAGGGAGGTTCTGCATTTTGCAGATACCTTTCGAGGTCGTCTATGTCTATGCATTTGAGGTTCCACCCCGTAGATCTTGTGCCCCGTCTCCTCGTCTGTCTCGTCGCGTCTGTCAGTTTGAAGGCAATGTACTGGTGATCACTGGCCGTATAGTCCTAGATCACCTGCCACGCCCTTATCCTAGTCCGAATTCTATCCGAGGTCAGAGTCACCTCTGGTATAGAGTTACCATACCCCGGTCGTTTGTACGTCGGTATCGTTCCTTCGTTAACTATTGTCAGGTCCAGCCTTGCGGCCATCTCCAGCAGCAGTCTTCCCAGTCTGTTGTTCAAGGGCATTCCCCTCTCGAACGCCCGCCACGATCACGTTACCAGAGATTTCCCGCACCGCGTCCTCGATTTTTCCAAGTTTAGCCGCGTACTCGGAGGCACTGCTGTTTGGGCTCAGGTAAACACTGAAATAGGTTATGCCACAGACCGTCACCCAGACACAGTCCTCCTCAGTCCCGCTGCATACGATATTCGACGCGCCCTTTTCACGTAACCAAACTGCGGACTTGCCCAAGCTGCTTGCGAGCCAAATCGGTAATTGTCTGTCTTTGTATTGCTCGCTGATAATCAGCACGTCGATGTTCAGTTCCGCCGCAATCTGCGGGAGTAGTGCGTCTGCCACTCTACTCCCGTTCATATTGCATTGGAGTATCGTCGTCGTCATTGTGTAAATGTCTTTGTCTTCTGTTCTGTTAGTGCTATCCTGAACGCGGCACACGAGGACGAGCCGGGTAAGTGTCCCCTGTCTCGGATATTATCCCCAGTGCACAGGAAACACTCCCCACGACTCTTGCAGTCCCTGTGGGAATGACCCTCGAGGCCGCATCGCCAGCAGCAGATTCGTCTGTCCAGTCCTTTACAGTCTTTCTGTACATGACCGAACCCGAGGCATCTATAGCATCGTGAGACGCGTATCCTTACTCTTATTCTTGATATAACCCATCCGATTTTAATACGTCCTTTCCTTAAGAGATCGGTAGCCTCTTTTACGTCAAAATCGCAGACCGCCATTCTCTGTCTTCGACTGATAACGTCGAAAACATGGGGTCGACGGTCTGCAGTCCGTCCCATTTCCCGATTTAACGCGTTCGCGATGTCCTCGTCGGTTGTGACACAGTGCAAGTCTAGGAATTCCAGTGTCACCCTGGAGGTCAAATCTTTTACGCATCCAGTCTCTCCGACAGCGTCTTGAAGAACCTGTCGGAAGTCCGTCTCGTTGTTCTGTCTCGAGAGCTGTAAAAGTACCGCGCCGTCTTTTGTCTTTCTTATTGTTCTGACTTGAGTATTACACTTGTCAGGGTCCATCTTTTGCCGTATTGTTCGTACCATGTCTACGTATGTCTGTCCCTCAGCCGGCTTGATCATGATCGCTCCTCCCCTGCCTTTGAGGTTAGGGCGATCAGACCCGCGACCTTGGAGTCTCGCTTTTGTCTGCTCTTTTGTCGGTTTGTTGTCCGTCTCGGTCATTTTGGGTTTTTTTTTTTGTTTTGAGACCACCGTCGCCCATGTTTCGGTCTCGGTCGTCCGCTGTTGTGCGGCCGCCTGCTCCGGAGTAGGGGTCTGACGGTCTCTTTTCCGTTTTTGAGGAGTTGTCTCTTCGCATTCACTTCATCCTTTATCTTTCTGTTTTTGTCGGAGCAGTCTCATTCGCTTCAGTTCATACTGTCCGATTTCCACTGGTTCATTGATTTCACTCAAACCGTTTTTTATTATTTGACTTACATTTTTTTGTATGCAAGTCCTTTCCATCATTTTACTTAGGACTCTGCCTATTGTGTAAAATTGCTCCTGCAATTTACACTCAGCAGCTTCCCAAGTTGCCGGCGATTTATAAACATTCGCACTTTCATTCATATAGCTACCTGTAACATTTCCTGTCACACCAGCCAGGTTGTCTACTGGTGTGATAGGAGAGCCGGGAAGCTCCATTGACTCTACTGAGTCGCTTGCAGGCGGCACTCGAGAGCCTGCTATAATTTTTTTATCACCTTTCATGGTTATATTATTAACTTGTTAAATGTTTTATATTTGTGATGTTCAGGAGGATCACTTGTTGGAGATGACGGTTTAGCGTGCTGAATCTCCCGAATACTGAAGCCCTCCTATATTCCGGTGGCCTCGACTGTTCCTCCCCCGCGACTCGCAGCAGGGCCCCATCCGTACGCCATACGGCACTACTACGATAAGCGAGATTTGACGTCTGACGACGTCTTACCACTGTGTGGGGCAGCCTCCCATGTTGACTAGACTGGGTTCGGGCCCCCTACTTGTGACGGCCCAGGAGTGCCATCTGGTTTTACAACTGCATCCTCCAGAAGGGGAACGCACATAAGCATGAAGTGATTCCCTCGCAGTCAATCCCACCAATCAACAAGTAATCACTGCATCCGCAAGACCTTACCGTCGCTCAAACTGGTCACATTTATACGTGAGAGATGCCCGTTTATAGGGCCTCTCATTCATTCATAACTGGCCTGGAAGTTACCCTTTTATAGGATCTCCATCTCGACCATTCGTGGGAAACTCGTTTATAGAGTTCCCGATATACTCCCCAGTCCGAGTGCGGCTATCTTTCAGGTATGTAGGTGTGTGAATGATGAGTGGGTGTGTAGACGGGCGAATACCACTATTTTCGCTCGAAGTTCTTGTCCACGGCCACTTATTCATCACTCTTAGAAGTGTTTATTTCGTGACTGACCGAGAGTGGTCGTTCCCCTATCCGCAACCCCGGGGACGCGTGTGGTAGCTGAACTCAAGGCCCCACAATTATTATTATTATTATTATTATTATTATTATTATTATTATTATTATTATTATTATGTGCTAAGCAAAGCAACAGATTCTGTAAAGCTTTTTTTAGAGAATCAAAAGTATTGTGTTCAGGTATATGATTACTAAATTTAAGAAATTCAGGTTTTCCATTTTAATTTTGACGAGCTTGTTTTTAAAAAACGTTTTCTAGAAAAGGAAAATGCTTATTTTCAAATTATAATGAGCTAAATTTAAGTAATTAGAACATTATCATTAAATAAATATTTAGTTGACTGGATTTTCCGTTTCTAAGAAAATCTATTCTCTTGATTTCAGAAAATCATGTTTTAATTCTTAGAAATTTTTCCTGAATTTAAGTTAATATTTACTGAAATTTAGTAAATTTCCATTTAAGTAATTCAAATTTCTTAGATGAAACAAAATTTTCTTAAAACGAGAAATATTTTTGTTTCTTTATTTTTTTTATTTTAATATTTCAATACTTTCGATCAAATAACTCAGTAAATAGTACATCGATTTACTTGAATCAAGAAATTATTTTTTTCAGTGCGCACATACACAAAAGTTATCAACATTTCTAAATATATCTCAATTTTTAACATAAATTTCTATATATTGTTTGTTATAAATATAATTTGCATAGTAAGAATTTTAAGTACATTTGCTTATGTACGTTATAAAAACTTTATATAAAATACATTCCAAAAGTTCCAAATATATTAACACCAAAAATATTCTATAAAAACTCAAAATCAATTTACTGATACAGTCAGATGTCCTAGTTAGTGTGATCAATAGAAACATAATAATATATATTCTTAGCATATTAAGAAATTTAGAACTTATAAATCTTATATTGTTTTTTAAAAACATTATATAAAATATTTATATAAATTCAGTTATCTATTAAGATAAAAATTGCAAGATAATAATATATGTAATTATCTTGTTAATTTTTTCATAGTAAAACAAAAAAATGTTCATATACCAAAATAATATTGATACAAAATATTTTTCTAAAATCATTCGAAATAAAACAACAAAAAATAAATTATAGAACACAATAACGTTTTAAAACAAAGGATCTTTCAAACAAAAGGCTAACTGCATTTTATATGCATTCCTATAAAAAACAACATGTATTGTTTACACAAATATATCGAAACCATCTAAAAAAAAAGAATAAATAGGTTTATCGGAAATGCAGTTTCAAAAATTAATGAGATCATTTATAATGGCCGAGTTTATCATGGAAATTTATACACAGGATGGCAGCATATATATATATAGATATATATATATATATATATATATATATATATATATATATATATCAACAAGATTTCTAAATATATATCAATTTTTCACATATATTTCGATACATTGTTTTTTCTAAAATAATTTATTGTCAGTAGATATAGTATAATAGAAATTTATGCACAGGATTACAGCATATATACTGTAACATGTATAGGTTACTTTACCCTATACATGTTGATTACTACAACAACTAGGAAAAAAGGAGGGGAAAAGGGAAAAAGAGAGAGAGAAAGAAGGAGAACAAATTAAAAATTTAATATACTAATATAGAGTTATTAGTTAGTCTTAAAAATACTTGTGAAGTATATAGTTTGAAATTTTAGAATTTGTACGTGGCCATTGTTAGTGAAGAAAAAAAATTGTTAATTCGAGGTATCATTTAGAAGTTTAATGTCGAGAAGATTAAGATATCTACTGTAATATTCAATAGAAGTAATTGTACGTGGAAGTCTCTGCGGAATAATCGAAGAGTTGAGCAAACCGGCCGGTGACCTGTGCGTTTATTAGTATAGACAAAGCCCAAGATTTTAAACATTAAACATCATTGGGTTGAGTTTTTTTCAGCGTCGTGTAATAAGGTTGGTGGATTTTTCTTTACTTCTAATATTTTTGCGTGAACGGATTCGTGCGTTAATACAGCGCGGGTGCGTATTAGGTAGGGGTAGTATCTTATTTATTATAATTTTATATAATTTAATAAATATAAAATTTATTTTCTTATTTAATTAAATAGATTTCCTTTTTCTTTTTTATTAGTAATAGAAAATATCAAAATATTTCCCCCCTATACCTGATAATTAATCCGTCTTTTCCTGGATTATTGATAATCTATTAATATATATATATATATATATATATATATATATATATATATATATATATATATATTATTTAAATAAATTCCAGGATAAAAAAGTATCCATAAAGAACCTACGGTCTAAATAAATTGCTTTAAACAATTTAATCCGTTAGGGGTTCTTTACTCTGTCAACGGGTACTTCTACCGAGTGTTTCATAAATAAGTACCTAGTTACAATAAATATATATATATATATATATATATATATATATATATATATATATATATATATATACTTTTGTACAAAGTAATTTTAAAGATGTGTATATATGGGGAAGGAAATGAAGACCCCAATCCGAAGAGCAAATTCCCTATTGCTGGCGTTGTTCTTCTCCGCCTAGCTCACTCCGCCCCCTCCTCTTATATACGAGGCGCACCAGGTGGATTTTGAGGCACAAATGTTGTAACATTTATATTTGCGACCACTGTTACCCGTCGCAATTGTAGCTAAGCTAAGAGGGAAGGGAACGTGGAAATAAAAGGATGAAACATATAGTTCAACAATACTCACTAACTTTTATTGACGTGGCGAACAATTACAGTAAATACAGGGTATATACACGGTGACTAATTGTGAGCGGGATCCGCGATATCATTATCTCTCGCTGCCGGATTGTGCGGTTTGCAAAGCGTCCTCTCTCTCTCTCTCTCTCTCTCTCTCTCTCTCTCTCTCTCTCTCTCTCTCTGTCTCTCTCTCTCTCTCTCTCTCGTTCGTTGCTGAATCGTGCAGCTTGCGCGGCGTCTCCTTGTTGGCGCGTGCTGCACACGCGTCCGCTGGTGGATCGGCGGTGGCCCTCTCGGGGTACACGGAGATGGTGGTAGCGGAGAGAGTTTAAAACGACCTGGGCGTAATAGTTAACTGTTGGACGGCCTCACTCGGGACGGTACAGTATAGTAAAAGACGCAACTATTCTGTCCGATGGCTGAATAGTGACGAAGGCATCTTTCGCTGCCTTGCTTGTTCACTTCCATCGCTGCGCTCTGCACGCACTCTTTTGGCACATAGTTTACCTTGTTCGCACATACAAGCGCACACGCTCAATTTCCCAACTATTACTATGAAACCGGCAGTTTGTATGGTTGCAATATATATATATATATATATATATATATATATATATATATATATATATATATACATATGTTGTATTAGATTAAGTTTCTTTGATAAAATGAAGCATTTATTCTGATAAAAGAAGCATTCGTAAATATACAATCTACAATTAATTAATTTTAATTTATTCGTTCGACTGGGAACTACAGTGTATTTTGCGTAATGCTCAGTACAAGCTGGTAAATGATTCGATTCCTCAATGTTGTTTAACATTTAAATTACCATAAACTTTTCAAATCCGGGCCGGCAAGCACATGTCAAAATAATTTTTAAATTATAGTTTATAGTATTGTATTCTCACGTTATAAATAAGTGAGTACATAGACACAATTTCAATAAGAAAAATTTATTGAATAATAATAAGAAATAATTTTGAAACTTACACGAATTGGTACTCATACATCTTTACATATACCTGACTATGAAGACATTGATTTCAATATTTTCTTGTTTTTAAATTATAAACGATCATATCAATTTACTTTTCAAATAATTTTGGAAACAGATTTATTTGTTAGATATGACCACTCAGACTTCTTCATTTTCGTTCAATCATCCTGAAAAAGGATGTTATAAAACATGAGTATTTTGTGTAATAATATTGAAATTTTCTTGAAATATTTTACTCATATTAGAAGTAGAATTATTATATTTCTTTAAAATTTTATCTTTACATTAAAAATATCTGTATTTGTATTTAATTGTTGTTTTTATTATGTCAAAAATTTAAAAGAAATACGAACATATATGTTTAATGATTATTAAGAAAAATTAATGTTTGGTACGTTATATGTTGCTTATTTTATTTATTTACTGTCAAAATCAGAGATGCATCTCCCATATAGTATATTAATTAAAATTATTTTCTTAATACCTAAGATAACTAAAATAAAAATAAAGTCCAATAAATGCACATATTTGTGCGCTGGATTTCGTATATATATACTGTAAGAGAAGGTCCGAATAGAAAAATACGTGTGCAGGCAGTGCAAGTGGTGATGAGTGTTCTGGCTGGTAAGGGAGGAAGGGGGCGGGCAAGCGTAATATAGTATTATATATATATATATATATATATATATATATATACATGTATATACGAAATCTAGCCCACGAATATGTGTATTTATTTAATTTTTGTTCAAAAATATCTCGTATCGAATTTGCTTGGTATCGCCAGTCGCCTCTCCTTCATTTCTTAATGTTCCCTCCTCTCCCCTTTATGACACTGTTGCGTGCTGCAGCTGCACTAACTTCTATATTGCACTTGCCCGCCCCCTTCCTTCCTTGCCAGCCAGAACACTCATCATCGCTTGCACTGCCTGCACACGTATTTTTCTATTCGGACCTTCTCTTACAGCATTATATCGGCTAAGCTCCCGTGCATTATATCGGCTAAGCCGACAGATGCGAAGGTTGTCACGTGTGTCGTCGCTACACGTGATATAGAGCTTATCGATGCACGGGTCGAGAACTGCTCTGAAGATACGTATAAAATATTCAGTAACAGTCCTCGTCAGGACTAGGGAGGATTGCGACACGAAGTTATTTCAAGACGCCAGCCATCTCAAACGCCAGCGATACATATCCCATTACGGGGACTTGTCGTCCGTCAGCCACACGAGCTCCTTTGCCCGTGCTCGGCTGGAGCTGTCCGCCGCTTGCACTCTCCATCTGCAGACCAACGGGCTCATCACGATCAGTGCCGATTCCGGATTGTAAAGAGGGTGGATCCTATATTCTTCAAAATTTACCTTCATCCACCAGCGGGACACTCCATATATCTCGCCACTTTTTGACCATACCTGCTTTCTCGCGCTCTATTTCCTGTACGGGATTAGGCTCATAGTGTGCCTCCCGAAAGCCATGCATGTCGATGCGACGAGCGCGTGTGACCCCTGGAGGTAACACGACGAAGGTAAGGATGTCGGGAGCAAAGGTGACCAGTTCGACTCGCTCCCCTGGCTTTTCCCGAGCAATGAAGGCGTATATCACGCGTGTAGGCTGGTAGCTCGCAGCTCCAGCACTCGAGCGATTTTCTTGGCGTGCGTTTTCCCTTTTGCCCGTCGGAATCCTATTCATCGGGAAGTTGCGCAGAGGCATCTGCTTCGAGTCACGGTGCAGACACTGGATTCCGCGTGGATTCCGTTCCTTTACGGGGTGTATGATGCTGTGCCGTGCTGATCGGAGAGATGCTTCTGTGGTGTTCGACGCCTCGAAGGCCGCATCGCTCGCGCATGCGCGCTAACATGGCCCATTGCTACGCGGAGCGTGCGGGTTTCTTCAGCCCTCAACTTTAAACCGATAAAACTTTAACGACGATTGCTGTGTCAGGCGCGGCCGGTGTTGGAAAGGTGGCAACTCTTGTCGCCTTTTGCTCTCCGACGTTGGGCTTATCAGTTACAGCCCCGATCTAAGGCTTACTGGCTTTCTTGTTACGGGCAGGCTAATACGAAGCCTCTGGTACTACGGTGCATTCGAGCGGCGGCTGCGGCTTATATGATTGCTGAGCTTCATACACGAGCTTCATGTCCACCGCTACTTCAAGCAGTTTATGCACACTTGCAACTTGATCGCGATGAATGCGATCTTGCAGGCGCGGCAGCATCTTTCGATGCAGTAGATTTAGTTGCTGCTCTCTTGACAACGGCCGGGCGATTTTCCGCACGATTGTCTCGAGACAGGTGATATAATCACGCATCTGCTCGTTTATACCATGCGTACGCTGGTTTGCCTCGGAAACCAGCCATTGCTGATAACAACGGTTTGCTCCGTACCACATACCATAAAATCCAGCCTAAGTGGTCCCTTGATCGCAGTTATTGCGGTACCACATACCGGCAACACCAACTATGAGTTCGGAGAGAGACGAAAGTAGTTCGTTCTCTTCCAGATTGAGGAGCTTGCGACATTCTTCAACGCTCGTGAGGAACAATTTAATACTTTAATCACGAGCGTCCGAAAATCGTACGACCCACCGACTCATAATGTTGCCGACATCGTGTGGCTTCGAGGCCCTTATAGCGTTCCTCGACGGCTGTACGCCAGCCAGCCGCACTCCTTCTCTCCTAGATTGTATGAGCTCCACCGGAGCTAAACTGTCGATGTGATGGTCCGCTTGCCGTTAGCGCCGAATCTGTTGCCGAGGTTGTCATCATTGGTGTGTCGGAATCTTCAACGTAGTTTAGCGTGAATGTATCTCAGAGGTTCATTTGCGGGCGCTCGTTCTTCGTGAATGCTGTACTTGATGTCGGCGCGAACGACGCGGCCGATGTCGTCTGCACGGCCTCACGCGTTCCTTGCTCCGTTAAAGTGGACGGATCTAGCTTTATACTAGATTCCGCCGTTGGCAGCCGATGAGATAGAGCGAAAATAATTTCGGTCAGCCGACCAATTATTTTTGCAGCTCGAATTTGCTCTTGCGGATGTGCGACGTATGCACGCAAGTCGGATATTTCGTTGCTATCCGAGCGTGACAGTTGGCTGCTCTTCATTTATCGTTAATTATACTGGTGGCACTTGCTATGCCGCCGCCCTTTCGGCTCGTTGTTGGTGCAGTATTATTGCACATACTGCCATCAGTGGTTGCGCGATAGTCGCGAAGATCGCCAAATCCGCCAAACTACGTACGAATCGGGTGCTTACATCAGTCGTTCGCGACTGAATTGAAAAACTTTAATCGTAACTCTACACCGTTTTTCTACGCTCAACTGACTGGCCGTCCAAGAAGAACCTTTTTCCTTTCGCACGCAGTGGCCGACGCGTGCCCCCGAATTCGAGGAACCAAACTCGAGCCTTACCTATACCTCATCTCCTACCTCTCTCTTTCCCATCTTTTTTCTAATTTCGGAAATGAATATTTATTAATACTAATTTCGGAGCACGTACAGATGATACCTTTACTATGTACGTACTACAATATATAATTATAGTATATTGTATTGTACATTTTTTCATTGAATTCATTAAATAATAATTACTTTAAAAAAAATGAAATCTCCAAACAATTATGCACTAGGGATCATAGATTGTCAGGTAGGTTGTTTTCATACCACCAATTCGGAAACAAAATTGGAGAACTGAAAGCTTTCATTGATAGAGCAATAAAATTGTTATATAAAGATTTTAGACAAAATCATTCACAAATTCTAAGAGAAACTTTCATTAATAATGGATATCCAATTGAATTTATTAATAAATTAATTGCTGACTGTTTTTTTGACATTTATAATACCGTTAACAGAGGCAAAATTATTGTATAACCATATGTTAGAGGATTGTCTGAAAGAATTAAAAAAAAATTTCGGAAATATAACATTCAAATTTTCTTTAAAAATAACAATAATTTAAGTAAGTTGTTTAATAATTGCAAAGGTAAGCATGATCTATGCTTAAAATCAAAGATAGGGATGATTTATGTTTAAAATCACGATTTGTTTACAAAATTAATTGTATGGATTGTAATAAATATTACATTGGCCAAATAGGTAGATATTTAAAAAACAGAATTTATGAACATAAATATAGTTTACATAGTTCACATATTACTTCCGGTTTAAAGGAGCATTGTTTAAAGTTTTTACATTCTTTTGATTTTGTGAATGTGGATATTTTGAACATGGTATTAATAATAAGTATAAACGGGAGAGTCTTGAAAGTGTTCACATGTCCAAGAATAAAAACAATGTGAATTTAATGTTACAGTCGGGTAGATTGGACAATGTTTATCATTCCTTATTAAATTGATTGGTTTTGAACATTTTGTGTAGAGGGGAATTTTATATTTCATTTACTAAATTTGGTAGTGGGGATAGGCTATATATAGATTAAAATATAAGGTTTGATTTAGTCCCTGATGAGGAGCCGTGACGAGCTCGAAATTTTGGACTACGTCTTCAATGAGATAAGGGTGGTGGGGACGGTCAGATTGCACTTTACTAACATAAAATTTTTTTCAGCTAATATTTTTATTTTCAGATGAGTCTACGCCTTCTTCAACAACAACAACAACAACAACAACAACAACAACAATTGTTAAATTGTTGACGTTGTGACGGGGTGCCACCAAGTGTCAGAAGAGGATGCACCTCTCTTTCTAGGGACGATCCAACTTCTTTCGCCTGAGACTATTCTTAGCAAACTAGGCAGCTCTCCCACAGGTCCTCTGGCTGGAAAGCATCAGGGAGACGATGCTTTCTGAGGTGGCCTTTCCAGCATCTCCGCCGCACAATTCCCTCTACTGCTCCCATTGCCCGCATATAAAAAATGTATGATGGGGATCGTCTTTTGCAGACCCACAGTAAATACAACTAGGATGCACGACTTTGCCCGTCCCGTACAAGTACACGCGGTAGTACTCGTGGCCAGTCAGTATCTGGGTGAGATAGTAATTTATCTCCCCGAACTGCAGACCGATTCACGGGGCCACCTGACTTATAAGTCTGGCGGTCCACCTTCCGCGCGTATTTTGCTCTCACCACTTCTGCGAGTAAGTCAGAGAACGCTTCCTAGCTAGCTTCTTCGTTTCGGCTTGACGAAGTGTCCCCTTCATCTAGTGAATCAGCTTCTACTCTTGATATTAATATTCTAATTTATATATACCCCTATCCCCACTAAATAAATAATTTAGTAATTTGAATATACAAGCCCCCTCTACACAAAATGTTCAAAACCAATTAATTTAATAAAGAATGATAAATGTTATCTAAGTTACTTGACTCTAATATTAAATTCACATTATTCCGATTCTTTGGAATGTGAATACTTTTGTTATTTTTACTATAATACTCGAATAATTTAATATATAATATATTTTTTTGTTTAAAGATAATGTTGAAGAAACTTGGTATTACGTGAGCGCCCCTACAAAAGTTTCATATATAATACAACGCTCGTTGTTACATTGTTTTGTAATTTTTATTTCTACTGTTTCTCATTAATAATTTTTAATGTGTATAGATTGTTTTACATTAGCTATAGAACAGTAATTAAGAATGACTAAAAAAGAAAAAGAACAAATTTCTGATGTATTCGAAGGAAGGAAACATTTGTCATGGATGGTAAGAAACGAATTTTTCTTGCAAATGAATGAAATTTCATATATGTTGCAATAGAATATACTATGCTAACCGTCTATTATTAAGAAATTGTTGATTTAAATGTACTTTCCGTATTTAACGTTCATATTGTAATAATAGCAGAGGCTTTGTTATGAAATTCACTTGAAAGGTTACATGATCTGCAAATGCTATAGTCTATAGAGGTTAGAATAATATATATCAGTCTTTTAAAAACTGATTATTTTAATCTTCATGTTTAAACGAAAAAAAATCTTCTTATCCAATTCAATTAAATTTTCAAGTGTTTGATTTCCAATCTATAATTTTAGAGTAGGACTGGTATCGATAAATATTATTATAATCTACCTCGTTATATTATATATCATAACTTCTCCATTTTATGATATCTATGATCATCTAAAGCAGATGCTAAAGCATCTATTATAGAATCACAAGACAGATTTTTTCTTATAAACTTTATGATTATATACATTTTTATTATTTTATGAGTTTTCGCAATTAAAGTTCTCACTATATGAGGTGTGACAAAAATGTATTTTTAAATGCATCTTTGTCAACAAGATGAATTTTTAAATTTCTCAGATTTGTTTATTATATCTACGTTTGATCTTCGATTTTTTTTTATGTTGATACACTTGCCCGAACATATGTTAATAGTTTCAATTATGTAGCATATTTAGTGTGATTACAAGAGGCATAAAAGTATTTCACTTCTTTGTCGATTTCCTGCTACTGAAAAAAATACATGATAGAATTTGCATTACACTTTCTTCTCAAGACTTATGACGTTATAATTAAGGATCAATCATCTCAGTAGAAGCATTATGGATTACCAAGATCAAAAAAGCATGCCAAGATGGATCAAATATCCAGGTGTTAGTTACTGTTTTCTTTAATTATCATGGCATAGTGCATACGAAGTTTTTACCATAAGATCTGAAAGTTCATAAGCAGTATTACCTTGAAATTATCGACCGTTGGCATGCGAAAAAAATGTCCAGAATTGCCGAAAAACTAGTCATGGTAAATTTAACATTTTTATTAAAAGTAAGAAACAATAAGTTCTAAAGTTATTAAAATTGTTTAAGTTAATGTTACTGAAAATAATGGTAATAAAGATAAATAAAGGACAAACTCTAGAAATTAAAGTTATCAATAATTGTCCTGCAATCATATTTGCAGATAATCGAATTGCTAAAATTTCAGGTCGAATTAGATTCCCAATAGTTTCAATAGTAACTATAAATCTTATTAAAATTATAAGTGTCCGTTGGGAGAAAAGGTAATAAAATATTTCATTAATCTTAAAGCTTCGTTCAAAAATTATGAAATTTAATCATAAAAATATTGTTATTGATATATTAAAATTTGTATTAGCAGAAGCTGTAAAAATATATGAAAATATTCCTCTAAAATCGTTGATTAATAGAATAAAACAAATTCTTATAAGGTAAATTATATTTAAAATATTTTTTTTATATTTTCATAGTATAATTATTTCATTTCTAATAATATTTAAAATTATTTGAAATAAATAACTTGATTGAGAAGGGATAAATCAGTAAATTACAGCAATAAATAATGATACATAAATTATTCTTAGTTAATTTAAAGAATTTCTTCTGCTAGTTGAAGGGTCAAAATTTGGAAATAAATTGTATATCATTTTTGGTAATATTTAATAATTTTAAAAAAGGCTTGTTTTTTAGAGTTTATTAAAAAATATAAAAAATTGAAAATTCATATAAATAAAAGTGTTAAAAATAAATTTGTTAAAAATGAATAACTTAATATGTTTGGTTTTATCCTGTTATTATACAATTTTCGTAAATTATATTTTATATTTAATTATGTAACAGGTATAGGTTAGTTCACCCTATACATGTTGATTATTTGAACAAATAGAAAAAAGGGAGGGAAAAAGGGGAAATAGTAAGAGTAACAAGCGCGCACACAGTTTTCTGTAGTAGTACAGCTTGTTCTTCATAAGGTGGCGTTCTTGTTGCTTTATCTCTCTATTATACTTACAAATTTATCTCTCTCACACCCTGTGTGAGCGGATTCGTGCGTTAGTCTATCGCGGGTGCGTATTAGGTAGGGGTAGCATATTATTTATTATAATTTTATCAAATTAAATAAAAATTTAAGTTATTTTCTTAATTAATTAAATAAATCTACTTTTGATTTTTTTTATTAGTAGTAGAAAATATAGAAATATCCCCCCCCCCTTGTACCTGATAATTAATCCGTCTTTTCCTGGATTATCAATAATTTATCAATATATATTATCACTTATATAATTTCCAGGATAAACAAAGGTAAGTCTGAGGAAGAAATATCCGCAAAGAATCTACGGTCCAAAAAGATTGTTTTAAACAATTTAATCCATTCGGAGTTCTTTGCAAATCTGTTAACGGGTACTTCTACCGGGTGATTAATAATTAAGTACCCCGTTACAATTTAAAGAATATTAATATTATTCATTTTAGTCTGACCTATTAATATTATATATTTAACTAAATCTATCAACAATTTGTAGCTTAATAAAATCTTTAATTTTTTAAATTAATGAGAACCTTAGATTCAAATTGATTAGAACTTATTTTTAATGAATTTAAAAATATTTGTCATGGCGTTAGTTGAAAAATAATTGATAGAAAGCTATAGTCAAAATTACAAATTTCTCTATATTGACCATAGTAAATACCTGAATTTGAAATTTTTATTATAATTTTATTTAATCGACCTGGAACTGCATCAATTTTTATTCCTATAGAAGGGTCTGTCAAAGAATAAATTACATCTATTGATGTAACTAAGAATTTTAGATTAATATTTGAAGGTAAAACTAAATGATTATCTACATCTAATAAACGAAAATCATTTAATCTGTAGTCTTTAATTATATAAGATTCAATATTTATATCTTTAAAATTAGTATTTTCATATACTCAATATCATTGAGTATACTTTATTGCTAATATTTTAATTTTTTGTAAATATTTTAATACCTTAATTGATATATTTGAATTTATATTTTCATTAGTTAAATTTAAAAAATTTAATAATGGGAAAGCTCAACAGATTAGAGAGATAGCAGGCAAGATAGTTCAAATAATCTCAATCATTTGATTTTAATATATATATTGTAACATGTATAGATTAGTTCGACCTATACATGTTAATATTTTTAACAAATAGGAAAAAAGGGAGGGAAAAAGGGAAAAGAGAGAGAGAGAGAAGAAGAATAAAGATGAAGATAATATAGGAAACTTATTATTATAATATAGTTGGTTTTTACCTGACAAAGTTTTGTTAGTAAAAATTTTTTTCCTTTGTTCTCTTGGCCATCGTCGAGTATTGGAAGAAGTTATTAATAGTCAATCGTGGTAGTGGGTGAAATTTCGCTCGCTTATATAAATAGTGCAATAGATAGTTTTTTTTTCAATATAAAGGGATTATTGCCGAGGAAAGGCACTTAAACCGGCCGGTGGTCTGGCACCAAGAGCTCACGTTCATTTCGTCGTTGGGTCGTATTCTTTTCGGCGTCGGTGTATAAAGGTTGGTGTATTTTTCTTTTTATATATTTCTTGTGCTTTTGGTTTTCAGTATAATATTGTGTACTTCTACTTTTCTTTATTCAATTTCTTTTCGATTGAAATTATTAAATATAATAAATTAACTTCAGTAGTGTGAGAGAGACGAAGATATATAATCATAGAATAATATAGCAAGAGTAACAAGCGCGCATTCGGCTATATTTGATAGTACACCTTGTTCCTCGTAAGGTGGCGCTCTTGTTGCTCTGTCTCTCCGTTACAATTATAAATTCACCTCTCTCACACCCTGTGTGAACGGATACGCGCGTTAGTTGATCGCAGGTGCGTATTAGGTAGGGTTAGAATAACAATTGTTATAATTTCATTAAATTAAATAAAAATCTAAATTATTTTATTGATTAATAAAATTAATTTACTTTTGATTTTATTTTTCTTATATAGTAGAAAATATTAGACACATTCTCCTCCCTGTACCTGATCATTAATCCGTCTTTCGCTGGATTACTGATAATTTATCCAAATATATTATTATCTATATAATTTCCAGTGTAAGTAAAGGTAAGTCTGAGGAATAAATAACAGCAAAGAACCTACGATCCAAAAAGATTGTTTTAAACAATTTAATTCGTTCGGGGTTCTTTGCACCTCTGTTAACGGGTACATCTACCGGGTGTTTAACTATTAAGTACCCCGTTACAATATATATATATATACACACCATATATACATTAAAATTATATTAATTAATAGATTGTAGCGGGGTACATATTTAAGAAACACCCGGTAGAAGTACCCGTTAACAGAGGTGTAAACAACCCCGAACGGATTAAATTGTTTTAGAACAATCTGTTTGGACCGTAGGTTCTTGACAGATATTTCTTCGTCAGACCTACCTTTTTATCCTGGAATTTATTTAAATAATATATATATATATATATATATATATATATATATATATATATATATATTAATAGATTATATATATTATAATCCAGGAACGGACGGGTTAATTATCAGGTACAGGGGATGAGAATATTATATTTTCTATTACTAATAAAAATTAAAAAAAATCTATTTAGTCAAATAGGAAAAGAAATTTTAGATTTATTAAATTATATAACATTATAATAAATGATATACTACTCCTACCTAATATGCACCCGCGGTATGTTAACGCACAATTCCGTTCACACAGGGTGTGAGAGAAAAATTTATAATTATAGCAGAGAGATAAAGCAACAAGAGCGCCACCTTACGCGAAACAAGAGGAACTACTACTGAAGGCTGTGTACGCGCTTGTTACTCTTATGATTTCTATTCTATGTCTATAGCTCTCTATCTCTATCACACTTTAAAATACTAAATTAAGATTGCTATGATTTTCTAATTGTGATTATAAGTAAAATCGACAAAGAAAAACTATTATTTAGTAGAACCCGAAGATACAGATATCAAAAAGACTTCACCAACCTTTTGAAACGACGCTGGAAAACCACAACCCAACGATGATTGATCACTGCAATTCCCGATTTCGTCCGTACTAAAGGAATCACCGGCCGGTTCACTAATTGTTTTAATTATTTTGAAGAGACTTCTACAAAATTTACTTCAACTGAGAAAAACAATTGAAATCTTGTATATTTACTTAGCAAAGGTATTTATTAATATCTCTATTTGCTTCTTTACAATGTGCGCAATCAATTTCTAATCAATTCAAAAACTATATGTTAATTATACATCTATATGTTAACTATATTAAGTTCAGAATTTATTCTCCTTCTCTCTCTCTCTTTTTCCCTTTTTCCCTCCTTTTTTCCCAATTGTTGTAATAGTAATTAACATGTATAGGGTAAAGTAACCTAAACATGTTACAAGATACACAATAAATAAAATAATTGTTAAGATAAATATTGCATGATTATAAAATATAATTATATTTTCTATAATTAAAGAATTTGAATCTTGAAAATTAACTTACGACAAATTGAAATTTTTACGAATAAATTATTATATATATAAATTAATAAATATTTCTATGGGTCTTACAGTACAATTAAATAAATTAATTAAAATTAATACATAATAATATCAATATATAATTAATTGAAAGCGATAATGTCAGTCAGCCTGTTCACGTTAAAAAATATTCCCGTACACTGATCTGAAAAAAAAATATATTAGCTGAAAAAAATTCTTTATTAATAAACTGCAATCTGACTATTCTGACCAGCACTACTACAATTAAGCTTTCACGACAACTAAACCTTATATTAAATTGCAAAGATGAGGATGATCTATGTTTAAAATTTGGAGTTGTTTACAAAATTAATCGTATGGATTGTAATGAACGCTACATTGGACAAACAGGTAGATATTTAAAAAAGGAGAATTTATGAACAAAGATATAGTTTACTTGTTCACATATTACTTACGGTTTAAAGGAGCATTGTTTAAAGTTTTTACATTCTTTTGATTTTGTGAATATGGATATTTTAGAGCGTGGTATTAATAATAAGTAGAAAAAGGAGAGTCTTGAAAGGATTAACATTTCGAAGAATGAAAATAATGTGAATTTAATGTTGACTCATGTAAATTAAACATTTATCATTCTTTATTAAATTTATTGGTTTTGATCATTTTGTGTAGTGAAGTGGGATGGTATATTCAAATAACTAAATTCTTTAGTTAAGTGAGGATAGTGGTATATACAGATTAGAATATTAATATAAGGTTTAGTTTAGTCCCGGAGTTTAGATGAGGAGCCATAGCGAACTCGAAACGTTGGACAACTACAGCTGATGTTCAATTAGGTAAAGGTAGTGGGGACAATCAGATTGCACTTTACTAATAAAAAATTTTTTTCAGCTAATATATTTTCATTTTAGATTAGTTTACGTGAGTGATTTGAAACAAGGACAGTCTGACTTTCATTATAATTTTCATTTAATGATATATTGTTATGTATTTATATCGATATAAATAAATATTCATATTATTATGTGTTAATTTTAATTTATTTAATTGGAGTGTAAGACCTATAGAAATATTTATTAATTTATCTAAAATCATTCGACTTATGCACAATTAAAGTATTATATATATATATATATATATATATATATATATATATATATATATATATATATAAAGTTTAAATTTATTGCACTAATCCGCCAATTTGAAATTTAAAAATTTTTGGGATTTCATTATATCTATGATAAACTGCGAGAGATCTTAAAATATGCTAAATTGAAATTTTAAGATTTTTTCTAAAAATATAGACCGTATGAAAGAAATATTCCTTTCATTGGATGAAAAGATGTTTCAACATAAATAACTATCTGGATGATCTGAATATCGTCGAAGTATCCCTCTGACCCCTAAAAAATGTTGAGGGAAAAATGTTAAATTTTCATCACGACAATGCGTCAACTCACTCATCATTACTTCTTCATAATTTTTTAGTCTATGACAATACTGTAACCATGCTTCAACAATCGTATTCATCAGATTTGGCCTCCTATAACTTTTTTTCCGTTTGTAAATTGAAAAAACTCATGAAAGGACGGCGATTAACTACGATTGGGGAAATAAACCGCATCTCTTACCGCATCGCTGGAAGAGCTCAAGACTATACCAAATAGTGTTTATCAGAAATGTATTGAAGATTAGAAAAATCGCTGGCGTAAGTGTATTATATCTGAGGGGGAATAATTTGAAGGGGACGACATAAATGTTGATGAATAGATAAATATTTTTTTACAAAAGTAAAAATTCACTTTACTTTTTGAGCACACCTCGAATACTAACCAAATTTATACAGATCTCTGTATTTATGGGATATGCATAGCATTTCGTAAAACCAATAAACAGTGTAAAAATACCTTGAAGTACGAAAGTATTCATTAAGAAAGTAATCTCTATCCGATTTCTACGGAGAGATAACTGAGCTACTTTCACAGTGATGAGACAAAATATTAAGGATGAAATTAAAAATCAATATAATGCCAATGGTTTCTACTTATGATGTAAAACTTATTGTCAAAAAACTAAATTTATTTTTTTAAATATATTTAAAAAGTCGTCCATATATAAATATAATGCAAGCTTTTCATTTCAGGCTCCAAGTAAAATGAAAATTCTACTGAAAGATTATTATTAAGGAAGTGGATTATTATTAAGGAGTGCGGTCCAAACAGCATGAACAGTAAATAGTACTAAATCAGTATATTCTTCCACTATGTAAAATATTTAAAAAATATGTAACAAAGAAAACGATAAAATATTATCATTCATAATGGATATTCTTGAAATCAAATAGTAAGAAGAGTAAGCAGCAAAAAAGTATAATTTTTTAATTTTAATATATATAGGAATGGAAAACAGTATCAGAAAGTGTAAAAAAGGAAGTACAACTAAGTTCAAACGAAATTCAATTCAGCAAAAACCTGTTGCGCTTAAAAAACGTGGTTCAAAAAAAAAAATTGTTTCTGAAAAATTCAGAACTTCTTTATACTTGAATAAAATAGATAAAAAGTATAATTTCAGTAAAACAATTAAACCATCAGTAGAAACAAAAATAGATATTGATCAACTATTACCTTCAAATATCCATACGCCTTTAAATCATGAATCTAAAAATCACTCAGAACAATCTAAGCTAAGTTACTCCACGATTCAGAAACAATTTCAGCGATATACTGATATATTGTGTGAAGTAAAAAAAATTTTGAAAAAGGATAGTATCAGTAAACGTAATTTGAAATATATTGTAAAAAAGCAACATATAAACTTACCTCTCCCAAATGTGAAATTAAGATCCTCCAGTGAAGATGAATCTTGTACACCAGAATACATAGTACAACAAGATGACGAGGATAAAGAAATAGACTTCAATCATTTAAAACCTCTACAAAGACGTCTAGCTGCCAAGGCAAAGGCTACATTAAATGAACAATATCTTACATCAGTTGACTCGGATGTGAAAGCAGTAAATAATGCTCATAAAAAATCCGTATTTATAACTGAAAACTTATCATTGGCCGATGTATCTAATACAAATATTAATTCAAGAATTAGTAAAACTCGATCACCTACTGACCCTTTGGAAATAGAAGAAGCAATATTAAATAAAAATGTTACTAAATCACCTCATGAATTAACTGTCATACGAGAAATTGATTTAGCAAATGAATTATCTGATATAAATTATCACAAAAGTAGACAATATAATCATAATTGTGCAAATTATGTCGAATTCCAAAAGAAAATTTTGGACAAATCCAATATTCAACAATCTTCTACATCACTAACTAATTCTTCATTTAAAAAATCTACTGATTTCATTTATTCTAATAAAACCGATATTGATTTGAAGGAAATATTATCATTATATCAATTATCTTCTAATTCACAATCGAAACCACATTCACCATGCTTAAGCTCTTTAAAAATTCCATCAAATTTTAAACACTGGTCGCCGATTTTTTTTATACGAAAAGATTGTTCAAATACAGTATTAAAACAGAATAATACATTTTTAAAGCCAATTGAAGCGGAATTAGAGTCCAAACATTTGTTATCCAAAACAACTTCTTGCACACCAAACTTATCGAAATACACTTCACCTGACTATAATAATTGTGCCAGAACATTCCAGAACAATTGTCGCAGTAGAAGCAGAAGTATATCTTTTACAAAGTCTTCAACAAGTGTATCTCGTTCTGATTCATTAAATTCAGAGGAAAATAGAAAACATACTTCTAGCAGAATCAGCACGCCTACGATCTTAAGGTATACTTGAATTGTTTTTATGTAGTCTTCTTCATACAAAGTTTTTTTCAAAATAGTTTCTCTTTATAATCCACATTATTATATAATTTAAAAGTTATGATCAATAATTTATTATATTACATTTTATGAGTAGCTTAATACTTACATAATAAAAATTATACAACATAAACATTATGTACCAGTGGTTTATAAATAAATATCTTAATAATATAGTTAGGATATATAATTAATCAATTGCTCATACCATATATACAAATTATGAACTCAATTAATTTGATAAATAAATTAGATTTCTAGTTCTTTTAGATTCAATACAATTTAGATTTTTTTTGGATGTATAAGTATGTTTCTAGTGTTGTTTTTCCAAATTTAAGGTTTTATTATGAAAACATAGTTACATATCCTTTATTCAAAGTATCGCCCATGGAAGCTATAACTTTTTTCCATCTTTTAATGGCAATTTATGATTTCGGGACCAAAAAAATTTCTCGTATATCGAGCCTAATAACATAACAAGCCAATTTTTGATTCTTTGTCCTGAATTGAAGCGTATTCCCATAAGATTATTCTGCATTGATCGAAACAATTGGTAGTCAGATGGTGCCAAGTCTAGACTATAAGGCGGATTAGGCAGAATTTCCCATCCACTAACATTGGCAACATGTAGTGTCAAGCTTTATCGTGTTGAAAAATGATGGACTCATGACTGGTCTCATATTCTGGCCATTTTTCCTATAATGCTCGTTTCAAACGAATAAGTTGGGTTCGATACAATGGTCCTTTGATGGTTTCAGTACTCGGAAGCAGTTCGTAATATACGACACTCTGTTGATCCCACCATGTGAAGAGTATGACCTTATTATATGAATATTTCGTTCCGGCGACGATTGGGCAAGCTCGCCGGGATTTGTATACGATTTTCTACGTTTAGGGTTATCATAATAAATTATTTATTTTTATATCACAGCAGCAACAGTGCGGACATGCAAAATCGCTATTCGATGCTTCTCGGCTTCAATTCGTACGGCACCCAATTTCAAACTTTTTGTATGAATCCCAATGATGCATCTAGTTCTTCTTGAGTCGGAGACAGATCCTCATCCAACAAAGTGTCTAATTCCTTATTTTCAAAACTAGTTTTTGATTTCCTTACGGGATTCGTAGTGCTACTCAGTCAATGCGTATCCCATCGATGAAAATAACTAATACTCGGAAGGAGTCACGTCTGATAAATACGGCGAGTGAGGTAGCAGTTCTTAGCTAAGTGCTTTCATTACGTCCTGAACCGGATTTGCTTTGTTTGCAAATTAAATTTCTATATTTTCGGGTGCATTCTGATTGTTTTTCGATCATTACATGATTCAAATTGATGATTTGTTTTCGGTAGCGATCATTATTAACAGTTCCACTAGGTTTTAACAACTCGTAATGCACCACATCACTCTGGTTCTGCCCATCACATAGCATTGTTTTCTTGACGAATCGATCTGGTTTTACAGTCGATATTGAAGATTATCCCGAAATGACCCATTATTTTTTGCGTTAAGGATTCTTGATATATTTAGATCCTTTTTACATTGATAGTAGCAATTCAATGCAAAATTGATTTATTTTGGCATCTTTGAAGCAAAATTTCAGGAGTGTTTTTTCCGTTTTGCATCTGTCTTTCATTCAATTCATGTGGCACCCTTTTTTCACACTTTTAGATATTTCCCATAACTTTGAAGCAGCTAGAAATTGTTTGCTTGGCAACATTTAAAATTTCTGCCATTTACCTTGGACTCAAAATATAATCACTATTGAATATCGTTCGTAATTCGGTGTCTTCAAACTTTTTTTCTTTCACGTTCTGCACTTCCCACATCCAAATTATTATTTCCGCACCGTTGGAAACATCTTTTGCATATTGCTTCTAATAGAGCATAATCACTATATGTCTCAACAAACATTCTATACGACTCTGCAGTGCTTTTCTTCATATGAAGATAAAAATTAATGCTTTCCCCAAATTCTCACTTTCTGGTAAAAAATTCGACATTTTTAACAGGATGTTGTTAATAAAATAGGATGTTGTTTATGCAATGACTTGATGAATACTAAATAAGTTGTCATCCTAACGTATCAAAAAAAATTAAAACTCGCTCACAGCAATGGTTTCCTATATCTTACCATTCACTTCATAACGTTAGATCTGGTATTGAGAATTTAGACTATGATATTAATCGAAAAATGTATCAAAGTGAAACCGTAGAGAAGAAATTATTATGTAGTTATCACATTTTATTACAAATAAATGACAAATAAGTAAATGAAAATATTTAAGAATTACTAGTTATTGGTCTAATCTTTTCTATGAAAAAATCAACCACAATTGAAAAGCAAGTTCATTTAGAATATTAAATAAAATTTTATAAACGCACACGCGTATATCATAGCATCGACTGGCATTATATTATGTAATGAATGGCGTGGGACTCTCGGGCTAATTTTAAATTATTACTGGCTCGATTATTACAGGAGAAGGCCAATTAAATGCTAACTTGATATTATGCAATTGAGGCAGATAAGAAAAAGTAATCTGCTTCGAGAACAAAAATATAACTTTTATGTATATGAGGTCAGACAAGCAAGTAATTCGACCGATTTTATTTCTCGGTCTGTGGTAACACTGCGAACCTGTAACTCCGCCACTGACATAGTAGATCCTTACTCTCTGTCGATTGAGACCTTGACAATCCGTATACAATCATTTTTTCGCCAGCTGTTTAGAGTTGTGAGAACGCGCGAGTAGTGCATGTCACGAAAATGGAACAGAGAAATTTAGAGCAACGGTGCGCGATAAAATTTTGTGCGAAACTCGGCAAAACCGCGACAGAAACATATGAAAAGGTGCTTAAAGTGCATGGTAGTGATGTTCTGAGTCATCGTCAGATGTTCCGATGGTATGCCGATTTTCAAAAAGGCCATGGGTACATCAAAGACTAGACGCGGAGCGGAAGCCCAATTTAAGTGTGAATCATTTAATGTTGATTGACGAGTTGAATATTTACAGGAATCATGAGCAAAAAGCCCACGGAATGAACATCGCTCAAGATTGTCTCGAGTAGGTTGAAAGTAATCGTACTCTTCTCGATGGAGTTATTACTGGTGATGAAATTTGGTTCATTCAATATGACTCTGAAACTAACCAACAAAGCCAACAGTGGCTGTCCCCTGAAGCGCGAAAGCCAAAGAAGGCGAGAACGAGTAAGTCCAAAGTGAAAACCATATTTATTGGCTTCTTCGGCAGCAAACGGGTGGTTCATAAAAAATTTGTACCACCTGGACAAATCGTAAATCAAGTATTCTACCACAATGTACTCAAAAAGTTACGAAAAAGGATGCTCAGAGTGCATCCTGAGATCGCGAAGATTTGGTTTCTGCATTACGACAATGCTTCTTGTCACAGTGCGTTTAGTGTCAGTTCAGTTTTTGGCGTTTAAAGGTATCGTAAAGTTACCACAACCGCCCTATTCCCCCGTTTGACAAAATTCGTCAAAGGTCAACATTTTGACTCCGTTGAAAACATCCAAGAGTCTGTGACCAGTGTATTCGGAGAGGTCCCACAAGAAGTGTTCCAGAATTGTTACGAAAACTAGAAAACTCACTGGAATAAGTGTATAGATGCGGGAGGGAACTACTTTGAACTGGATCGTAGCGATGTACCTTAATTTGGTAAATGTACTCGATTTTTTAATTTTGTCGCATTATTTAATTGTCTGGTCTCGTACTATTAACCTTTAAAGGCCCGGAAAGCCGATATATCGGCTCAAAAACATAATGCTAGGATACCTCTATATCCTTAAGTAAATTGATTGGCTAAGTTCGTATCTGAAGTTGATTTGACCTTCTTCAGAGTCAATGTCAATGAAGGTCATTTGAAGGTCAACCTAGCAATATGTTTGGAATTATTACAAAAGATATATCTTTATGTTTTTGGAGTCACTGAGTTCGGGCTTTCGTCATTTTGACCTCAAATAAAAAGAGAGATGAAGATTTCTCCAAGGTCAGTTCGGGAATATACCCAGGGAAATATTTAAAATTGGTTTTCAGATTTTGAGAATGCTTGACACCGAATTTTCTCGTTCAACCAATCGCATTTCTTCAATATCATTATTTATATAAATTTCTGAATCTATTCTCGTGAAAGTAGTGTGCGAGTAAAATTACATAAATACTTTTTCCTAGAAATGCATATAACATCATAATTTAGATCGTACAATTATAACTAGAAATTTATTCTAGAAGAACTAATATAAGTGACATAAGTCACTTATACAACACCTGCATAAAGGTAACCACCGACGCGGAAGAGAGGCTAATTCCATTCTCGACCGCTACGTGGCGAAACGCCGTAGTTAAGTGTCCTGACACAAGAACAGTTGTCTGTACGGTATAAGTCTGGGGAAAAGACGAGACTCGACGATTCGCTTGCAACAAGCTTTTGCTAACCGTTACTCTACCGTCACTCTACCATTACAATACTTTTGTACTTCTCATTCTATCGTTTGAATTGAGTATCTTCTCTCGTTTTTCACTTCGATAATTATTTTTACTATCTTTCCCACGGATTAAAATACGCTCCCCAATACCTTTTAATTTTGAGTTGGTCTTTCCATGCATACAAAAGTATGGTATTCAGCGTAATAACTAATACAGCCCATCAGCTTCTACAATAGAAATTTCCTTCCTCGAGAAAAAAATAATGAGTGCTTGGAGTAGTGGTGAATCAGAACCTGAAGATTAGTATGCTCACGGTAGGACTGGTGAATCACAACCAAATATTTCTTCAGAAATCGTTGATGATCCTGGGATAGATGATAGTGTATTTTTCGATTCTGTCTATTTCTCTTCTATAAAAAAACTTTGTAGATCTTGATAATTTTTATGAAAATATTCCTATACCAGAGCATACTCCATTAGCTTATTTTGAATTCTTTATGGATTTGAATATTTTTAAAGTAATGTTGGAACAAACAAATCTCTTCCAGAAGCAAAACCCCGATTCATTCCATTCTAATATGGCTCCATGGAAAGATGTAATAGTAGAAGAATTGCGAGTGTTTCTTGCTCTAACTATCAACATGGGCCATGTTCGTAAGTGTAATGTCAAAGATTATTTGAGTATGGATCTCCTATGATCCACTCCAATATTCAGAAAATACGTGACCCGTGATTGATATCTCCAAATTTTACGTTTTCTGCATTTTGAAAATAATAGGGATAATGCATCACCCTTCAAGAACCACTCTCTGAGAAAAATTAAACCTGTATGGATTTTCTAAATCAGAAATTTTGCTTTACTTTGCATCCTGGGAAAAACCATTGCATTGATGAAAGTTTGATGTTGTGGAAAGGAAGATTAAAGTTCAAGCAATATTTACCATTGAAAAGACATGGTATAAAAAGGTTTCGTATAAAATGTTTCGAATTGGTTGATTGTGAGACTGGATTCCTATTACGATTCATTATGTATACAGGAGCTAATACAGATTATGAAAAATTTGATTTTAGAATCTCTGGAGATATAGTAGTTGATTTCCTAACACCATACTTCAACAAAAGTCACGTTATTTTCATAAATATTTCGTACTCGTTTCCTCAACTTGCTAATGTTCGCCATGACAAAAATACTGGTATGTATGGGACCGTGAAGCAAAGCAGAAATGGAATGCCCAAGCGTGTCAGTAAATTGAAATTGATGTAGCCCATACCGAGGTGTAATTGAAGTAGTCCATACCGATTCTTGGTTAGCAATAAAGTGGTTGGACAATAAAGAAGTTTACATGATAACAACAGTCTGTGAAGTTGGTTACTTAAGTACAGGGAAGAAACATTGGAGTACTAATAAGGATATTAAATTGGTACAGAAAACCTACATGGTCAGGTAGATTTTTAAATTTTAATTCACGCCATCTATTCGATGTAAATCCTTTCTTTGTCCCTTCTTCCAAGAAGAGAACCTTTAAAAGTATGAGCGTCGTTAAATTGCGTGAGAGAAGCCCTCGATTCTGGTATTAATTATATCTTTATACCGGTCCAGGTTACATCTCTAGTAGGGATTTGCGCTTTAGTGAGGGGCAATGCGACGGGGTAGCTGTTACTGTGAAAGTATGCAAGCATCGACTGCCTCCTTCACGCGGTTTTCTTTTCTTTATATGTACCTGTGGGTTTGATTGAGGATAGATGTGAGGGGAAGCTTACCACCGATGTATTTGTTTGTGATATCGACGCTGTCTCTTTGAGTAGTTGGTCAAGAATTAGGCGTAAAGATTTATATAGGGAAAAAAGAAGAAGTCTTCACAAGGCATCGAAAAGAGAACACTGGAGTGGCGAGGTCTCTCGCCCCTTGGACTTCATGAAAACCGATCCCGCTCGAGAAACTTCAGAACAGTGTGATTTAATTTTATTGCCTCTGGTGTAGATTTATTTTGTGGCAGGATTCTCCGACAGCGTCACTTGCAAGTATGTGTGTGTATGGAATTATATAGAGGAATATACATATAATTTATTCATTAGAGTGAGACTGTACGAGAATGCATTTAAAGTAGAAATTGATTAGAAAATATAAAGAAAGAAAGAGAGAGAGAGAGTAAGGCACATTTATAGAAGGAAGTGAAGAATATGATTAATAGATCGTGAAATACAACTTAAATATATATGATTGAAGCGAATGATCGGATAAGCTCTTATTTTATGTTAAGTTTTAATTTCATAATTTCTCTGAATAAATTATATATATATATATATATATATATATATATATATATATATATAATTATTAATATTACGTTGTAATTTCTCCACACGCTTCAAACACTACTTTTAGTTTGTGTGTGTATGTGGGTAATTGGCTTAGTATGTATATATATATATATATATATATATATAAGCTGATAATTAGCAAAGGAAATAATCCTGAGCCTGGGTTTCTCGGAGTCGTTCCTGCTACAGGAACATAGCAAAATCTTTTAACGATGCGTGCGATCGGACGCATCAAAAAGATAGATTGAATGATTCATCGCCTGTTACAATCTATTTATTTATTGTTTTTTTTTTAATATATGATTGCTGATTTTTACAAACATAAATTGGAAAATATGAAGTATAATCAACAACTACTTTCATACTGTTTTATGTCTACTCTTAAGCAATCATTCTGTGTCTATGGATAAAGGTGTAATATGTGTCTTACTAATTACAGATGTTTAGATCAAGCACCATTGTATTGGAAGCTGAGCATTGCCGTTTCTGAATTCCTTGGACTTGATGATTAGAAACTGCCACCTATGTAGGCTTTATAGCTATATCTTGGATAATATATGTATATTGTGACGTCTGTAAATTAACGTCATAATTAAAAGTAGAAATGATTAGTCTGAGAATTCATCAATCAGAATGTGACTGTGAGAGTGTAGGCAGATTTCTAATAATTTTTGTGAGGAAATGCTAAAGAAAAGTAAAGGAGATCTGATATTATTCACTGATAGCTTTCTTTGAGTTTTGGAGATTGGTTAGGGCGACAAGTTTTTCTTGCATTAGTCAAGATTATGATGAACATGATAATATTATTGTTCATTATTTTTACGATAATATATCGCCTCCGAAGCCTTGAACGAAGTTAGGATACTATACTTATCAAATTTTATAGGATTATAGAATGTACAATTATTCATATTCAGACCTTATAGTTCTATGAAAAAAAGTCATTTAATTTCATTATAAATAAAATAGTATGTAAATATTTTTGATGTGTAGAAAAATGTCCTATGCATGAGTCCACCAATTATAGGCACTACACAAAGAAATATATACTACTATACATCAAATAACATTATAAATCAATTTAACAACATAAAAACTTGCATTTTTTTATATGAATAAAGTCTTTGAATCGATTGGCTCAACTATCAATGAGGATTTATTAATAAGTTGGTAAACAAGGTTTCTATAGTTTTTATATCAGTACTAATTTTTTGGAGAGCTTCATACAAATCCGTTCGCATAACGGTGTAGTATAGTTGTAAGTCGTCTGTATATTGCATAAATTTGTTAATATCTATTATATGAGGTTTATTAGTAGTATATGTTATTCATTAATAAAGATCTTAAATAATAGTGGCCCCAGGACACTCCGTCGTGAACATGAGCAGTAATAGATATGCAATGTGATACTGATTCAATAGCTCTAGTGGACGAGTGCTTCGAATTTTGAAATAATTAGGAATCTATTTGATGCAATTACTGTCACAACCCAAAAAACAACATTTACTTTACAAAATTGATGGAGAACAGTTTCAAAATCCTTCGAGACATTGAATAAGTTTAATATACACATATATTATTCATACCTAGAAATTCTAACTAGGAATAGAGTTTGAGCACTGTGGCTGCATCTAAAACCAGCTTGACGATCAATGCTTAGACTGTGCAGTTAATTATAGTTAAAACAAATGAATTGTGAACACTGCAGCATTTGTGAGAACACAGAAAATATCGAAATAGTCATTGTCTCAAATATTTTAGTGACTTGCTGAATTTTAGTAGAAGGAAGAAGATTCAACTTTCCAAATACTTAAAAAATGGGAGAAAGTAGAGAGGTTTGACACAAGTATAGTAACATAGTTAAAAACAAAGATCTCCGAGTCTATGTCTATGAATTGATTAATTTTGGAACAGTTATTATATTTTGTAACTCCGAATTGGAAAAGACTGCATCGTATAGCCATAGATATCGAAGCTGTATTAATAAGTTTAGTGGTATAATAATTTTTAGCAACAAAAAGTTGTGAAACTATGTTTCTAAGCTTTTTAGAATGTAATACATCACTGAAAACGTTATTTTTGCTCTCTAGTACATCATTTATTACAACGCATAATAGACAATATAGTTGCACTAACCTAGGATCTTTTTTTGTAGTGTTCTATTTTGGAACTGCGTAAGGAAAAACTTATATATATATTTAATTGGTATGTTGGACTTAGAATACCCGTATGTACTATAGAAACAATAGATCACTCTTATAAGGCGATGGTCTTAAAGTTATATAAATTAAACAAAAGTTGGATAAAGTTGTATAAAGTTTAATATGAGCCTTCAAAAGACATCGACAAAAAGTCAATACCGTAGAAAACGAATAGGCTTATACAACCTCCCAGAACGATATCAGCAGATAAGCAAATCTTATAAAAGTCGTTAAGTGCAATAGCGAAACAAATGTAAAAAAACCTATGTACAGGCTAAAGAAATATTTCTGAAAAATCACTGCCTCATAAGCGATGATGCATGGCTTATTTATATTATAGATATTGATGAGTTAATTTGATTGTGGATAGAAATATAAATCCCAAGAGCAACGCTTTATCGGCAGTGAAAGGACTGTATTATCACCCAGGAAAACTACTTATATTTCTTAAACATTTAGAGCCTTTGATTTTAGTTGAAGATTTCGTTCAATGTGTTCAAATGAGACGTTAATACTATTTCATTTTAATTCGATTAATTCATCCAAATTAGAGCCTATGTATATAACAGCTAATTCATTAATTAATGTTCCCAGCGATGGTAAGTTTATTGAAAGATGCTAGTTCAATTACGTTGCTAAAGAATATAATACGAAACGCTGGTTTTGGATGCTTGCAGACTAATGCAAATTGGAGGTTAGATTTAATTAATTAATTTCAGCAATGGAATATCCTAGAGAATTAATATACTTTTACTCAGACTGTCTAAGAATATTATCCATGTAATGATCACGTATATAAAACCCTATGCAAACACATTTTTTGCAGTCTCTCTAGTCTATAAAAAGTATAGTTGGGTAGGTTGATTATATTTATTTCATTTTTAGGCTTCCTAAATGTCTGAGTAATTTCTATTAAATTAACATTCTAATATACGAGCTGTGTTCAAATAATAAGTTGACTTTGCAAATATCGAAGCCTACGTCCATTCGATGATCTATTTTTTTTATTTTAAGTTGGTACAGGTGTACCGAGCATATATTCATGGCTTTAGTTTTATAGGATTATTTGTTTGTTTGTAACAGACATACAAAGTTATAAGTGTTTTACTCAGCGATTTGCCTTTATCAAATAAATAAAGCAAAGTGTTTTTGCATTAAATTGTGTGTCAAAAATGGAATTCTATGCTCTAAAGTTCTTGAAATATTTGCAATTGCATACGGTGAGACTACTTTGAGTAAAAAGAATGTGTATAAGTGGTACAAGCTGTTCAACATTGGCCTGGATATCCGAGCACGTCGGGCAACAGATGAAAACGTTCAAGCAGTGAAAGATATGTTAAAAAAATCTTCGAATCATTATCAGAGAAGTTGTTGAAAATATTGAAATATCGGTTGGCTCATGAATGCTATTTTTTAGATGTTTTGGCCATGAGATCTGGGTCAGTGAAAATTGTTCCAAAACTACTTAATTTTAATGAAAAGAAACGTCGCATGGTCATAAATGAGATCTTGATTGAAATCAATAATGATGCTGATTTTTTCAAAAGTTTTATAACTGGTGACAAATCGTGGGTACATGTTTATGACGTTGAAACTAAAGCCCAATTGTCCAAGCGCAGAGCCCAGAAGGTCAATATTTTGCTCACTGTCTTCTTTGCTTACCGTGGCGTAATGCATTAGAAATTCTTACGATCAGTTCGTACGGTTTATAAGGAGTACTACTTTGAAGTTATGCGCCATTTGCAATGCGAAAAAAACATCCGGAACTTTAGAAACACAATCCGTGGCTTTTGTAACACAATAATGCACCTGCTCATTTATCGTTGCTTGTGAGAGTTTTTTTGACCAAAACCAATGCCACAATTATGCCTCAGACTCCATATTCACCAGATTTGGCATCCAGTGAATTTTTCTGTTTCGAAAACTGAAAAGACCCATGAAAGGACATTCATTTTTAACGATTGAAGCGATTCAACGAGATAAAAACTGGATCGCTAAAAGAACTCAAGGCTATACCAAAAAATGATTATCAGTGGAAATGTGCTTCGATGACTATAAAAGCATTGGCACAAGTGTATAATATCTGAGGTGGGTTACTTTAAAGAAGACAACACAAGTATCGATTAATAAATAAATATTTTTTAATAAAACCAAAAAGTCACCATATTATTTGAGCAGACCTCATATGTAATAAGATTCAACATATAGGAAATTGTGGAATTCATTAACTACATTAACTCATTAACGTTCAAAACAGAGAAATCGTAACTCTGTTTTCAACTGTAAATCTATCACATATTCCACGGATATATTCAAAGCAAATATACTTTTTCTTCAGTATTTTTTTCTCTACTTTCCATTTCTGGTATCAAAATTGCGAAGTTTTCACTCAAAAATCCAATATGGCGACGTTTACAAAAAAATGCAAAATTTCGATATACTTTTTTTAAAATCCAGTTTCTTGTTGTGTTAACGTTGAGGACGGAACTTTATTTTTCAACTATGATTACATAAATGAGTTGTACTTTAAATTCAGTTTGGTCCTGATTCCAGAAATTCAATATAGCGGCTAGAAAATGGCGCCTGAAGGGCAAAATTTTGCCCAAACTGTTACGAATTGTTTTCTCAAATATAATGTATTTGAAGAAAAAATCAATAAGATAAAAAGTACTTAGAATCAATCAAAGAATATGTCTAAATTTTTTCACTGAGTTTTGAGCAACTTTTTTAGTTTTGCCAATTGGCAATTTATGACAAATTGGAAAAATTCATCGAATCGTCTCGAAAAAATTCAGATATACTTCGTGGCCAATTCTAAGCACTTTGTATTCTCTAACTTTTTCTTAGATAATGCTTTGTTTTTGAGTAAAAAATCAAAAACCAAAAGTTGCATAACTCAAATTTTTTAAGGTTTTTGATTTTTTTGTCGAATGTATTATATTCGAGAAAAAAATTCGTGAAAGTTTGGGCAAAATTTTGCACTTCAGGCGCCATTTTCTAGCCGCCATATTGAATTTCTGGATTCGGAATCAAACTGAATTTAAAGTACAACTCATTTATGCACTCATAGTTGAAAAATAAAGTTCCGTCCTCAACGTTAACACAACATGAAATTGGATTTTAAAAAAAGAGTATCGAATCAATGTTAAAATGAAAAAAGGAGAAAGAATTGTAGTTTGTACTGAAAATAATTGATCATAATGCAGTCATTGTTGTGTAGGAATACAAGAATTAAATGTGTCTAAATCTTCAATGCAGTTTATTGTTATTGTAAGACTCGTAGGATCATCACGGAAGCAATGAACTAAACTTCGTATGTACAGAAGTAACAGTTTAAGCCTATAACTTTTAACAAGAGCAACACACTGTAAGTCATAAGTAAACTAAACTGAAGTAAAAAACCTTTACCATCTCCAACCATGTCAAACTTTTTTCGTTTCCAAGCTAAGCATAATGTATTACGTCATCACCAGCACCTGAGATAGTATATTCTATCTCAATGCGAGCTGCTAAAACCGAATGAAACCATCACTACCGAGGTAAAAAACTCCAACTAAATAATTTGCAACAGAAATTGATCAAATATATGCATGACAACTCTCTTGCATGACAACTCTCGGCGATATGTTGCGAAAGCCGTCAAAAATACCATGTTGGAGCTCGAATGGAAAGTGATATCGCGCCCATCGTACTCGCCAGATATAGCACCTTCTGATTACCACCTATTCACATCGATGCAGCATGAATTTGTTGATACGCGCTCCGGACATGTTCAAGAAGTGCGAGAATTAATAGATGATTGGATCGATTCAAAACCGCCATCGTACTTTCGCCACGATATCGCCATATTGCTGAAAGGATGAGAAAAAATAGTTGAAAATATTTGGATTAATCTAACATGTATCCATTTTCCATCATAAACGTCCTTTTCTTGTTAAAAAAGGTCGAAAACTAAGTTCGCTTCCTAATATAATTTGTTATATAATTGTATATATTTTCATTATATTGTTTTAGAGAATTTACATATTCATTTAAATTATAAAAAATAAGAGGAATATATTCTATTAATAAATTCAATTATATTCTCGATATTTATGGGTGAACTAGTACGTGTCTCTACAGTCAATATTAGTTTATTCTTTGAACATACTAAAATTTATTTGGTAGAATAAATAGAATCGCGTAGCTTATTCTTTCAATTATTACTTCAATTCTAGCTCCTCGAGGTGCAGTAATAAAAGTAATTCTTCATCGCGATCATTGAGTTCTGGCTCCAGCAAAAGTTCTAGATCAGATTCTAGTGACTCAAGTAGAAGTCGCTCTCCTTCTATACCACGTAGACATGGCTCTCCAAGCTTCCTCCATAGACGAAGAATTACAAGGTAAAACAAGTGCTTCTTTATATAAATAGTATCACTATATATTTATATTATTTCAATTAAATTCTTTTAAATTGGAATTATTTATCTCGACAGATTTTATTAAATACAATTTTGTCAGAGTAGAAATCTTTATTTAAAAAATACATTATCAAATAATATTAGTGATATAGAAATAAGTGAAAAATTATTCGATTGTAATGTCAGGCATCATACAGATTAAAACCAAAATCTCGACACGTGTTTTGTTACTTGTTATGACCATAATGAACAAATCTGAGTCATCGTTGGCGTCACTTCATAGCTCCTGAGCGATGCACCAATATCAAAAACAACTTATGTTACGGTAACTTGACGATTCTCCAACACTATTTTCTTCATTTTTTCAACGCTTTCGTCTGTTGTTGATGTGCTAGGTCATCCAAAGCGAGGCTCATCATTGATCTTCTCGAGGTTATTGGAAGAGCTTATACCGCTTGTAAACATTCTTTTAACTTTTAGTAGACTCACCGTATGTGACTGTCAACATTTGAAGTGTTTTGGAACACTTTATTCCAATTTTTTCACAAAATTTAATCCAAATTCTTTAATCCATTACTTACAAAATCAGGCAATCGCTAAACAGGCAAAACACTTCTAACCGTTATGCTTATCGAAAACAAACTTAAAATGCTACGTAACTGAAACTAGGAACATGTGTTTCAGATAAGTGTACCAACATAAAATTTTAAAAAATCCAACATTGAACGTACGCAGTCAGTGGAATCTGAAAATTCACCTTACTTTTTTATCATACCTCGTATATGCAAAGTAATTACTTACATTTTCTTTTATCTGCTCTCACTGCTGCCTTCTAAAAATGTTTGAAATCAACTAAAACAATAGAATGGTTTAAAAAACAACTACTTCTTTCAAATTTTTCAAAATGTACGAATGTCATCGGTCACGTGAGGAATTCATAGAAAAAGTTGGCTTTAACTGTGATTTCTTTTTCTGTTTTAATTTATATCCTCCTTTACTTGAACTAAATCGTGATTATTGTCACCTACTTTCTTTTATTGCTTATTGAAGCGAATAATTTTCACTTTGCACATTGTATCATGGTTTCAATTAATTTACGACGAGCTACGACTTTGCAAAGAAAAATTTTATGAAATTCGCTTTCTGCTTCTAATACTCTTTGAATATTATTGAAGCGGCGTTCTATGTATGCAATTCTTTTCTATATATTTCTGAATAAACTACTTTATATTAAATATAATATTTGAATAATTATCATACGACAAAAATTTGTACTTTTATACTACTATTATAAATAGAACGTCTGTTTGTCTGATGGTAGAAATTCTCGAAAACTAATTAACTTATTGCACTCAAATTTTAACTGAATAGAAGTCTAGTATCGTGAAGCATCATAGGACAGATTTTAATTGAAAATTGATGATAAATTTAAAAAAAAACAAATCTTCATTTTCTATTTGGCGCATGCGTAGTGCTAGTCCGGTGAAACATGGTGGACGAAGTACTAGCTCTTCGCATCGTAAAAAATAAGTACAGCCCTACAGATCTAATTGTAGCAAACATATTTTAACTTGTACTAAAGTTTTGTTACTTATTATAATATATAAATACCATAAAAGCACGGAATTGCAGTCGAACAAATTGCTTTATAATTAACTATTATTTATTCAGACTTTTTTCCAAACATCGTCGTGAAATAATTTAGATTATATGAAATGATTATATGAACATTTGAAAATGAAGAACGACAAGAATAAAAATGGTTGAAAACTATAAAAATATCGAATAAATGAAATTAGATGGGTGCATAATTTAATATACAATTCAGATATAGGTTGCGCAATGTTTTTTCTTATAAAAAAAATTAGATCCATGGTTCTCAAAAAAATCTGTTTCAATAATATCATCGGAATTTATAACATGAACAAAGTTAGAAATTTCATAAAACGTGGAGATAATCCTTTCGAATGTGTTTACACTAGAGTAATATTAACACTATTCTTTATAAAATAAGTCGCCATAATTGTTATTCTGTCTATGTTAGATTCGAATTTAAACAACCATAAATCATTAAAGTTAAAATTTATGTTTAAATAAATTGAAACGTGAATTCGCTGAAATAGCATATATCTATTTAACGCAAAACTTCATTCATAGAAAAGATATTTTCAAATTTCGAAAATATATGTAAGAAAACTTTCATTGTTTTAAAAAAATCGGCCACAGATTTATATATATCGCTTTTATCATTCTGTAGTATTATATATTAGGTGTACAAATAAATTTCCGCCGCTTTGAAAAGATGGCGCCACCGATCAGATAACATCGAAATTGTCAGCTGTAAAAAGTCGTATAGTATATGTTGACATCTGGAAACAGTATAACCTTTGAATACCTCTGACTTTTTGCTAGCATCACTTAGTTTTCATCGTGTTAAGATGTCAAGTTTTGAGCGAACTAAACGTCATTTATGGGAATTGTTAATGTACTCCTTTCATTTAAAGCAATCTGCAGCTGCAGCATATCGGCTACTCATAGAAGTATATGGTTGTTTTTATTTGAGTGAGAAAAGTTGTCGGGAGTGGTTCCAAAAATTTAAAAGTGGTAATTTTGACGTGGAAAACAAAACACGCAGTGTAAGGCACAAAGTGTATCATGACACAGAATTGGAAGCTTTACTGGAGAAAGATCCGTGCCAAATGCAAGAAAAACCTGCACAAGAGTTAGAAGTAACTCAGCTAGCTATTTCACAACGTCTCAAAACCTTGGGTGTGGTCCAAAAGGAAGGAAATTGGGTTCCTTACGAACTGAAGCTATGAGACGTCGAGTGTCGCTTATTCGCTTGCGAACAATTGCTCAAAAGGCAAAATTGAAAGGATTTATACAGCGAATCGTGATGGGAGACGCAAAGTGGATTCACTACCACAACCCAAAGCGGACGAAGGCATGGGGTAAGCCCATAGATGCCTCTAATTCGGTGGTCAAGTCAAACATTCATGACATGAAGCTAATGCTGTGCATTTGGTGGGATCAGCTTGTAGTAATCTATTACGAACACAATCTGTACATAATCTACGCATCTTGTTCATACTCACAAGCAGATCAAATATAAGTGTTATGATATAGTATATATGATCACTGTGTTCATTCGTGCCATCTACCGGGTGATCACATGATTCATATACGCTATTCGTGAAAATATTATATATTGAATTTAATATATCTTATATTATTTCTCATAATATAACTTCGATTCGGTCAAATAATTAATAGTGAGCGAAATATAATTATTTATAAATTAAATTAAATTGAGATTTATTATTAAATTAAATTGAGATTTTTGTAAAATAAATTGCCAAGGATAAACTGAGGGTCGTGTAGTAAGAATAATTTCTTACTAAGAGAATTAATAGAAAACGTAGGAATATCGATATATAAACAATAAATAAAATTTATAATAATTTTTCTATTATTTATAAATTTTAACAAATCTAAAATTAAAAATTGTACTTATGTCGACTGTTCTGAATTAAATTAATAAATATTTTTGTCGGTCTTACAGTCTTTATAATATCATATATTAAGAGGCCTACGATGGCTCGATCGCCAGAGAGGACTAGTAACTTGATGATCCGAGTTCCAATCCCGGTCTCAGCCGATTGACATTAGCACCGCTGTAATAATTTACATGTGCTTCGTTTACAAACACATCGTAGACCTCCATCACTGATTAGCACCAATATTTGGAAGCATAAATAGAGTGACGTTAAATAACATAAAAAAATGATATATTAGCTAAAATAATAACAGTCAGACTGTCCTTGTTTTTGATCACCCCTATTGAATCTGAAATAAAACTTATTACTACAATAAATTATATCAGAAAATAAAAAATAAAAATAAAATAACATTAATAATAAAATATAAAAATAAAAATAAAAATACAATAATAAGTAAAATAAAAAATAAAAAATAATAAAAATAATATTTTATGTTAGCAAAGGACAACCTGACTGCCCCCACCATCTTAAATTTAAGATCACCTTCTAGTCCGACGTTTCGAACCGCTACGGTACATCTTCCTAAATTTAAGATAGTGGGAGCAGTCATATTGTCCTTTACTAACATAGAATAAGTACTTTTATTATTTTTATTTTTTATTTTACTTATTATTATATTTTTATTTTTATTTTTTATTTTACTTATTATTATATTTTTATTTTTAATTTCCTGATATAATTATTGTAGTAACAAGTTTTATTTCAAATTCTACGGGGGTGATCATAAACAAGGACTATCTGTCTGTTATTATTTTGGCTAATATATGATATTATAAAGACTGTAAGACCGATAAAAATATTTATTATTTTAACAAATTTATCGATTTCTTCCAATCATGGTAAGTCAGACCTTCGCAACGGTAAGTAATTTAAATTATCAATATCTATATCTAAAGTAACAGGACTAGCTTCATTAGAAGAAATATACCAAGGTCATATTGAGTACCTTGGTTCCCTGGTATCCTGTTAGAATATGATCGTGGGGAACAAGATAGTTTTGACCAAATCACCAGAGACAGTATCAGACAAAACTCGAATCCTCGAATGTCATATCAATCAATTGTTAAGACCTGGACTAAGTACCCGCTTTTTATTACATAATACAAGTTTTACTTAAAATATAAAAAATAGAAATATTTCAGTGAAAGTATTGCCCATAATTAGAGATCATTTTTTCTCATCTTTCTGGCATTACATGAATTCAGTGCCGAAAAAGGAAATGTTATTTAAAGCGATCCATTAATATTCTTTTTTTAAGAATAAAACTGCTGGTCAGTTAGGCTATATACAAGAGATTGGAATATGTGAAATTCGAAATGTACTCTTTGGGGTGAATTCTCTACGCGGTGTAGAATTTTCCATGGAAGCCTTTCTACGGAGATTGCACAAAATAAGGCCATGTAAATGAGGAAAGAAGTATATAGGTATACAATCTGACCGCTGGTAGTACCACGAGTGATTGGTGTGTACGATGACTATTTTCCACTAGACATTTTTAGATGCGAGAAACAACTAACCTATAATGGAGTGTCCCACCGTCATCTCAGTAACATTTTCAAGCGGTAAGCTGATCTTCTATACGGAAACATAGATAGCCCTCAGCTTCAAAATGTTTACTCAGTACGGCACAGATTAGTGCATTAGAGATTTTTAAAGCGATAGTGCTTAAAAAGTGATGGAATTTCATAATATGCAAATAATAAAGTGGGGTGCTTTTGTAACCATTCTATCTTATCTCGCTCCAGGTTTCCCCTCATAGCAAAGTAGGCTATATTACATGCAACATGAATTGATAAGAGCACAATACCCATTTATATATATATATATATCGCACAGCACTGCTTAATCGCGAGCTCCGCGCCAGGAAGATCGCCTCGGCCGGCTCATCAGGGCGGCGGATTCCACGCAGTGTGGAGCAATTCGCGGCTCGAGAATGGAACCGAGGTGGAGCACTTACCTTGCGCTCTCTACTCGCCCCTCAATCCTCGGCGATGGCTCGTACGCCGTGGCAGGCGTCTCGGAACGGCAATTCCCGAGCTGACGTAGTAACTATCGGCTTGCCTCTCGCTCGAGACTTGCGGTTGTCCTCGGGCACGGGATGCAGAGGTCACCCTCACCGCTTACTTGCCGTCGCTGGCTTTTTGCGGCCCCGCTGCGTGGCTGCCTTGAGTCGGAAAATAGCTCCGAAAACGAAGAGCTATTGCTCACTCGGGATCCAATCGAGAAGATAGAGGAAAATGCCTCTCGACCCGACACCGGCCGCGGCCCTCCCGAAACGGCGTAGCGGGGAAGAGTATGTCTCTCCCCACCCAGGTCCGCTCGGGATAGCTCGCGACTCGCGGGTAATGTGGTCAAGTAAATAAGGCAACACAACAATATTGTAACAATATTTGACAACAGTATTGTAACGCATTTCCCGCGTTACACACTCCCCCCGACTAGACCGAAGCCGGGTACCGGCTGAGCAGACCAGAAAAAAAGAAAGAAACGCGACGCGTGTGTTCGTTCGCGATTACCGTGGCACCGAGTCATTCCCAGGAGTGAGGTTCACAAAGCTTGTTCCGTTCGAACTTCTCTTAAAATTTTTATATTTATGAGGCGAGTGTCGCTTCACTCGTCCCTAACCTACATCTAACTAAGCGTTCCGCTGAACAATGTTTTGGACCATAGTGTCCGCGTGACATTGGTGGTTCTATAGGGACCAACCTCCCTGTTTCTATTCTAATCGTAAATACTATGTTAAAACTATCCGTCGTCTCGCTTCCTTGGTACGTGCGAGGCTGCCCGAATTCCATAAGCGAAAAGAAAATTCGATAATTCTACGCCGGCAGTGCGTAAATATATTAGGAGTGTGAATAAGTCTTTCCCGTTTTTTGTAAGAGATGGCGCCACCAATACTGTGCGAGTATTCAATGGTTACATATGTCATAATCAAAGCTTATTCATATGTCAACAATTCCATACTAACACATTAGTTAAAATTTTTTCGCATCATAAATTTTTGATATCGTGAAAATGTCGAAATTTGAGCCGAGTCGACGTCATTTGCGGGAAGTTTCACTTTATTGGTTCAATTTGAAGAAATCTGCTGCCGAGACGCATCGATTGCTTTAGGAGGCTTATGGAGAAGGTTGTGTCGATGATTCAAGTGCTCGCGGATGGTTTCGACGCTTCAAAAGCGGTGATTTCGACGTGGAAGACAAGGAGCGTTCCGGGCGGCCGCAAATCTTTGAAGATCGAGAATTGGCGACTTTGCTTGATGAAGATTCTTGTCAAACGCAAGAAGAACTTGCTGAAGCATTGGGAGTTGACAGAACAACCATTTCCAAGCGTTTGAAAGCCATGGGAATGATCCAAAAGCAAGGAAATTGGGTGCCGTACGAACTGAAGCTGAGAGACGTCTAACGGCGTTTTTTCACTTGCGAACAGCTGCTTCAGCGACATAAAAGAAAGGGTTTTCTGCATCGTATCGTGACTGGCGATGAAAAGTGGATAGGTTACGATAATCCGAAGCTAAGAAAATCATGGGGACTACCCGGCCATGCATCATCATCGACGGCCAAGCCAAATATTCATGGCGCCAAGCTCATGCTCTGTATATGGTGGGACCAGCTAGGTGTGGTTTACTATGAGCTTCTGAAACCGAATGAAAGGATCACGGGCGAGGTCTATCGACGACAATTGATGCGTTTGAGCCGCGCACTGCGAGAAAAACGGTCACAGTACTCCGACAGGCAGGACAAAGTTATTTTGCAACATGACAATGCTCGCCCACATGTTGCACCGCCGGTGAAAACATACTTAGAAACGCTCAAATGGGAAGTTCTACCCCACCCGCCGTATAGTCCAGACGTTGCTCCGTCTGATTACCATCTCTTCAAATCGATGACGCATGGCCTGGCTGACCAGCACTTCCATTCCTACGAGGAAGCCAAAAAATGGGTGGATGACTGGATAGAAGCCAAACCGGTCGAATTTTTTCGCAACGGGATTCGTATGTTGCCAGAAAGATGGGAAAAAGTTGTAGCTAGCGATGGCCAATACTTTCAATAATTCATTTGTAACCATTTTTTCACAATAAAGGCTCAAAATTTGAAAAAAACGGGAAAGACTTATTCACATACCTGATACAATAAAAAATAAGAATAAAACTACATGCCGCTTTTGGCCTCCTGTGATACAAAAACAAACTAGATCTTATAAATACATAAATGTTTATGCAGCTGCTTTGCTGCCTGAGTCAGGACACGCTTTGTCACCCTTTATGTTACGTCCAACATGATATTTACACCTAATAATAATGATATTATAAGTTTATGGTACACTTAAAATAGAAAGAAAAATTGTATAATATGTGCAACTTATAGCTAAAATAATAATAATAACCATAAGGTATATCAATATAAAATATGTATCAAAGTTTCTTATTTTTAATATGCCATTACTAAAAGTCTTTTACACTTCTGATTTCTCGAAGAAATTTACCGCTGAAATCGATTCCAGCCATCAATCGATCCAGCCATCCGTCGCCTCGGACGGATGCTCGCTAGTGTATCAAGCGATTTGGTCGTAGTTTTACGTCGTTGCGGACGCGCGCACTCATATGCGTTCAATTTCTACCACTTCTTCAGTTGTCGTAGTTTTACGTCGTTGCGGACGTTTGCTCGTTCTTTAGCCTTAGTATTGTGCGGTATTAAAACTATCGAAACTACAACTAGGGGGCGGTACAGGAACTTTGGTTCTTGCGGTATTAAAAATATCGGAACTTTGTGAAAGCTTGGTTTCTTGCGGTACTATGACTAATTTGTCTCTCCTTGAGAGCTGTTGTCGGGCTGTCCAGGTAATACGGTTTCAGATCACTTATATGAACCCTCGTGCTCTTTCGTGGATCTTGGTTGTTCACCACGTCGTGTATGACCGGTGAGACGACCCGATGTATTCGGCATGGTCCTCGGAATTTGGGAGCTAGCTTTGCTGCGATCCCTTGTGCTCCAGACGATAGCACTCGGTTTCGGCGACACACGATATCTCCCACCTTATAAGAGATATTTCTTCTGCCTTTATTGTGATATTTCGCCTGTTTAGTGCTTGCCCTTGCCATGTTGCGGGCCACTAAATCATATAGTGCTGACAGTCGCTTTACCCTCCTTGCCCAGTCCTTTGGATCCATCTTATTGATGTCCATAGGTGTGTACGAGGCACCTTTCACCGTGCGCATTTGTCATGGATTTTTCCCAAAGTTGAGGAATGACGGAGTTACTCCCGTGGACGAATGGACCGAAGTATTGAGTGCGAATGCAAACTCGGTCAGGTGCAGGTCCCAGTCACGGTGATCTCTTCCGACGAATATCGAAATCATTGTCTTAAGGACCTTATTCACCCGCTCGACTGGGTTGGCCTGCGCGTGGTAGGGAGCTATGGTCGTTTGCATGATATCCATCTCTCTCAACCTGTCGGTGACGAGTTTGTTCGCGGACTCCGTCCCTTTGTCCGTAACTAAATACTTCGGGAATCCCCAATGGAAGACCACAAACTTCTCTAGTGCTTTGAGGACGTGGCGGGCCGTAGCTTGCCTCAAAGAGCGGACTTCCACGTATCTCGTGAATAAGTCCTCAAATACTAGGATGTATTTGTACAGCCCTTTACTTTTGGGGAATGGACCCATAATATCGGCTGCTACGGTTGTCCATGGTCCCTCGAGGTTTCGGTGTCCCATGAGTCCTGCGGGGGCCTGCTGCGACAGTTTGTGGAGTTGACACTCCGTACAAACCTTCACGTAGTGTGTGACGTCACGTCGCATACCGGGCCAGTAGTAGTACTGCCTCACTCGCTGGAGTGTTTTTTCAACCCCCAGGTGCCCGGCAGTGGCCTCATTGTGACACTCGAAGAGGACTCGTTCTCTGCTTTGTCCTGGGACTACCAACTTCCATTTGTCGAGGTCTGGGCAAAGGGGATCTGTGAGGAGGTCAGGGCACTGCTTACAGTTCCCCATGCTCCACTTTCCAGTCCGGGAAACGTGCTGGGTCGTTGAGAATATCATTGATTCTCTGACGGTGCTAGTTCGCCTTGGCTCCTTGATCTATGGCCGCCACGGGTAGTGTGTCGGATGGAATGCGGAAGAGTGCATCTGGTACTTTATGCAGTGCTCCTTTGCGGTGTACAATTTCCATATTTTGGACCAGCAGAGACGTAGCTCACCGGGCCAGGCGACCGCTGGGGTCCTTAAGGTTATGGAGCCATTTAAGACTACTATGGTACGTAATGACCTTAAACTGCTCGCCCAGCAGGTAGCCCCTGAACTTCTCCACCGCCCACAGTACGGCCAGACACTCCTCCGTTACCGTATAATTCGCCTCTGCTTTGGTCAGAGTGTGGCTAGCGTACGCGATGGGATGTTCTTCTCCCTCTATCTCCTGACAGAGAACGGCCCCTATGGCCTGCTGACTAGCATCAGTTTGTAATATGAATGGCTTATTCTGGGCGAGCCCGGCCAAGACAGGAGCTTGTGTGAGCTTGATACGCAGGGTCTCAAAAGCTTCCTCCTGGGTCGGCCCCCAGTGCCATCTCACATCCTTCTTTAGGAGAGCCGTCAGTGGCCGTTTGATATCTGCCAGCGTGGGGATAAATCTCCCATACCATTCTACCATACCAAGGAACGAACGTAACTGCTTCAAGTTCCTTGGTTCCTTGGTCCTATTCTAGTACTGGCGCGACATTATCCCGATCTGTTCTGAAGCCCAGTTGGTTCACTATATACCCCAAGTATTTAACTTGGGGGCAGCAGAACTCCGACTTTTCACGGTTGACCTGCAGCCGGTGGTAATTCAACCTTTAGAGCACACGGTGGAGTATGTCCAGGTGTTAATCAAAGGTGCTTGTGGCCACGATGATGTCATCCATGTACACAAACACCTTTGGATGCCACTCCGGTTTAAAGATCCGGTCCATGGCTCTTTGGAAGCTGGTCGGCGCGTTGCTCAGACCGTAAGGCAGCCGACGGTATTGAAATAGGCCCTTCTGAGGCACGGCAAAGGCCGTCACTTCATTACTCTCTTGGGCCAATGGTATTTGATGGTATGCCTGCGACAGGTCAATCTTGGAGAGGTACCTTGCATCTCCAAGATTGTCCAGCAGAGCATCGATATGAGGAAGGCGATACGCATCCTTCCTCGTAATATTATTTACGGCACGAATGTCCATGCAGAATCGAATTTTGCTGTCGGCCTTTGGTACTATGATCGGGCAGCTACTCCATGCGCTCTCGGAGAGCTCGATGATTCCCTCTTGCAGGAGCCTATCGATTTCTGCATACGCTTTGGTTAACAGGGGCCGCGGGATCCTCCGCAGTCTTTGCTTAATTGGTCGGTGCCCCTGCACGTCGATAACGTGGGGGGTCACCTCTGCTTCTTGTAATATTTCTTCGTCTCTCAGCATGACATCTAGGAGATAGTTCAGCCGCTGGCGCTGGGGTGCTGTTATTTCAGCTACCCCGCCTCAAGCTGCCAATGCCGAGAGACGAGCTACAATCTCACCTTCGGTGCTTAAGAACAACCTGACGATGTTCCTACGTGTGGTCCAGATGTTCGTGCCGAAGTCTATCCGGACTTTCGTCTTTTGCAATATGTCCATTCCGAGCAAGGCCTTGTACTGCAACTGAGTGTACACTTGGAATGGGACACCTAATCTCATTCCATCTATGCACACTCGAAGTTGCACCTCTGCTTCGTTATGGCATAACTGCCTATTGGGCATGACTATGCACGAAGCGCTCGGCTTCCAGTGCTTCCTTACTAAGTTTGCGGGGGCTGCTCCTAGATAGGACTTTCTGGCCCCCGGATCGATGAGGGCGGGGAATCGCTGTCCTTCTATCTCTATTTGGATAAAGTAGCGGTTCTCGCCGTCTGCTACCGGGGCCATCGGTTCTATATAGTGCAGTCCCAATGCAGGTGGAGTGTTCTGGCTTTGAGTCGACGAGAGGCTCCGCACTCCGTGGGAGTCGTCTCCCCTTACTCATTTCCCGAACTCCTGGGGCGCTGAGACGCACAGTTTGGACAAGTTGGGGCTGTACACCCTGGGTGTCCGCAGCGGATTCAGGCGACCTGTCTGGGCACTGGAGCCAGCTATCGACCCGGAGGAGGTCTATTCAAACCTTGAGCGACCGTATAGGGACTCTTCCTTGCCGGCTTGACGGTCTGTCTAGACGGCTTGGGCACTTGCCCTTGGCGCCGAGGCTCTTCTGTAGGGTGCTCTTGCCCTTGTCTCCTTTTCCCGCGGTTGTTGCCGCGACTTGTCTCACTACGGAGTCGCACCCGTGAACTCTGATGCCCATCCCACTTCTTAGTCTCCTGCTCAATAGCAGCTACGTCCTCCGTGTCGGAGTTCTCCTCATCTAGTGCCGCGAGTCTCGCGTGCACGGGTGCCGTTTTGGGCTTGAATGCCAATCTGGGACTGAGAGATTCACCCGCCGTTGGTGGGTGCTTGTATTTCCTCAGCAATTCCCGTTTTAATTCGACCTGCTGCCCCAATTTCTGCAGTTGGGCATAGCAGTCGAATTGATCTCGGTTTATCTTTCCAATGAACTCTGGATGCAGATTTCGGTAAATCTGATCCAGCTGGTCCACTTCCGGCATGGGCGGAGCGATCTTGTCTGCCATAGCCCGCATGGATAAGAGATACGTTGCAATGGGTTCTTTAAGCCCTTGCGTCCGGTTCCTAAACTCATCAGCTGGCCTCATCTTATAATCCAGCGGATGGTACTGCACTCGTAGTGCCTCGCTCATTTCCGCGACTGATGTCTACAGATGGGTCTAGCCCATATAAGAGCGTCGCCCGAGAATATCACTGGAACCATTTGCAGGATGTCTCGATCCATCAAGCGTAGGCTCGATTGACATTCTGACACTGTTTGGATGCACTCATCCACGTCTTCGTCTGGGTCACCGTTAAAGGCGATCTTAAACTTGGTTAGCAAGCCAGACGTCCTGCTTTCCCGTAAGAGTGTTGCGTCCCGTCCAGGCGACACATTTCTTCTTTCCGACTCTTGCTGTGGATGAAGAGCTCCTGATGGCCCGTGTGCACCAGTAATCCCGTATGTGGTGTAGTATCCGTACGCAGGCTGTATGGGTGGTATTTCATACACGTTAAACCATGGTGTATTGCTATTATTTACGGGATTAGAACTCAGAACGGTATTAAAACTAGGGGCGATATTAAAACTAGGGGCGGTATTAACACTAGGGGCGGTATTAAGGCTAGTTGTGGCTCTTTGAGCCTGGTTTGTTGGCGGAGAGTCTCCATCAGACTGGAGGGCTGCAAGAGGCGTAACTTCTTCTCTTGCATTCGGTAGTGAGATGAGATTCAGCACCTTTTTCAGTTGTGCTAGTATTATATCCTCCAGCGATTCTCTGGACACATTTGTAGTATCACTGTTTCTCTCAGTGCTAGGTCCGGCTTCAGTCCCCGCCAGGCTCGGTTGCTGTGTCATGACACCTCGCCGAGTAACGGTGTCAGCAACCTCTGGAGAAATTTCTCCTGCTGCCATGCTTGATATGGAGGTATGTGCTTCAGACTTTGGTCTCTCATCTAGCGATGGTGTCCATGAGGCTGCTAGTTCACCTAGCTGTGCTCTCAGTCCAAACCTCACCAAACGATCTCGCAAATCCGCCGGAGGTCCGTCCGAGCGAATCTTGATTCAGTCCGCTTCAGCTCGTAAGGTACTTAGATTCATCGACTGGTATTTTGCCTTGGGGCTCGCTTCGATCACCTCGGGAGATTTCTCCTCATCCCATGAATCTTCGTTTTCCGCGTTATGTTCCATGGTGTCAATTAGTTAACTAACTAATCAATTATTTTCTCTTCGTAAATAGTTATTATTTAATCTATTTTAACTCCCTGTGGTTGATTTACTATCGGTAAATTGTTATTTTAAGGTTTAAAATTTTCTTCTATAATGACAGTTGATGTAATTGTGATAGCTGCTATCTTCCTAAATTACTTGAACAGCCGATGATTAAGCTTAATATCTTCGTATTATCACGAATGAGTATCTACCAAATATTCTGAAATACCGAGAACTATTACTCCTTATTACGTTTTTAATAATTAGTTATTATTAATTTTCGTAACTAATGGTAATCTTTTCTTAATTCTTTTGAAGCAGTTAGCTTATTTGACCACTTTCTTTAATTTATTTAGTTTAAGTTAATTTAGTAATAGTTAGTTTATTATCAATTGTTTTAATTGGTTCTTCTTATTTAATTTTTTTTTTTTGGTAATATTTACCTACTAGATTTTACTTAAGATACTTTCTCTTTGATACTTATTATATTCATTCGTTGAATAATTATAATGTTATTATTTGTTTATTATTTATTTATTATTTATTAGTACGTTTATTAATCAATACGTAATATTAATTAATCAGTTTATACATCAACTAATTAATTTTTAAGAATTCGAATTATCTAATTCGAATTATCTACTTTAACTATTGAATTTAATTTCATAATGATTTTAATAATTAATTATATTTTATTTAATTTAGCTTAATAATTAATTCCAATTATTTAATAATTGCTCTTAACTATTGAACTATACTTAATTATTGTAGTAGTCTCCTCAGATGAGAGTAAATCAAATTAATTGCTTCGATGATTGAAGTCTTATTAGTTAATTATTTACTGTTTAATTGTTAAATAATCTGATCCTTAATTAGCTTTATTTAATGGCACTCTTCTATCAACGATTATTAATTAATTTAATTTAATTTAATAAACTTCTATTAATTGATTATTACTCAATTAATATATTTATTTGATTAAATTTGATAATTAATTCTAACTATGTAATTTCTATTTAATTAATAAATTTTTGTTTGTTATGATAGTAAATCAATTATTCCATTGATTTATTCCTCATCAACTTTGTTCCAAACAGCTGATTGGGAATATACGTGTAGGTGCTCCACTTCTAATTATATTAAGTATCTCTCACTTATTAATTCATTATTAATGTAAATTTAATTAAATTAATTACTTAGCCTAGATATCTAGTATTTTACTCATAAATTATTAATAATAATCAAAAATAAGCTGTTAATGCTTATAATTATTATTTAGTCCCTGTATCTATTTAATTATTATTAAATTAAACTTTTTATTTTTAATAATTTCAATTTTATTTTTTATTTTTATTTATTTTATATTAATTTATTTTTAATATTATTTTATATTAATTTATTTTTAATATTATTTTATGTTAATTTATTATTAATATTTTTAATAATTAATTATAATATTTAATCATCTTATGAACTTATACTAGGATAATAATAAATTTAATTTAAATTATAATAATAAATTTTAATAATATAATAAAAATTTAAATTCTACTAATTATTAATTAGTTTATATTTTTATTTAATTATTTTAATTAAAAATTATGTTAAATAAAAATTTAAATGTTTGTAATTATTAATTAGTTTATATAATTATTTTAATTAGAAATTATATTAGATAAAAATTTAAATGTTTATAATTATTATTTATTTTATATATTTATTTTATTATTTTAATTAGAAATTATGTTACTAATTATAACTTCCATAATTATTATTGATAATTACGTGTTATAGTTGAATAATTCATAATTTATGAATTGCTATAGTTATAAATTATCAACCTGGTTAACTGTTTGAAAAACTGCTTCGATCACTTTCATGATATCCACTGACTGGCTATCCTCGTACTCCTCTATAGAATAGCAGGCACCACGCGCCTTGCTGCTACTCTGTAGATACTTCTCTGTGTCAATGCGGTTTTGTGGTTAGGTTGCCCAGGCAACCGTCATCTAGCTTCTTGCTGAATAACCACTTATGCATGTACTAAATTACCAGGAGGTTTAATATAATTATTATATAATATAGAGGCAAGCAAAAATAATGATAATAAAGTAAATAATAAATTATAATAATATATAATTCTACTATATTGCCTAGTCGATTCTACCAATACGAGTATCTTGTACCCTGTTATTTGTACAACGTTCAGAAAGCCTTTTCCTTATTGTTAAATTAATCATAACGGCTACTCATTTATTTTGTTATTTTCCCCAAAATCCTAATTTTTTTCTAAACATTTCACACTAATTTATTTTTATAGAAAAACGTAATTTATTGTTATAGGGAATAATGTAATATAGCACAATTGTTTTGTATTACTTATATAATCTATTTATTCATGAATAATTTCCTCAAGTTATATTTTTGCTTGTTACAGCAGTAGGTTCTTATCGATAATCCTTAGGCCAAAGATGCCTTATCATGAATAATAAGCTCAAATAAATGCAATGTATAAGACAAGCGAGTCAAACATTATATATATTACAGACATTAATACATAAATATAGTCATTTTTAACTAGTTCTATTCAAAGAGCGAACAACTGTAACAAGTAACCCAGAGAAAATATTTTTTTTTTATATCAACTAGTGCTGAATCTATTAAAGCCTAAAGGTGTGTGCATCATCTGCTATTAAAATTCAAATGATTTGGTATGTAAAATTTGCATTGCGCATCAGGCAGAATGATATTGTCTATAAGAAATTAATGCTTATTATTTTCTTTTTTTTTTTATTTTGTAGAACTTAATCACTTGCTTTACAATATCATCTATGTAAATTTTTCATTATCATGGCACTGTGAAAAAAAATCAAATACAATATATGTCAGTATATAAAATATTCTAATTAAAATGGCTGCTGAACATCATAAGTAGCATATATTTAGAAAATTATTTGAATATTGCATTTAACGTACACAAATATTGAATATTTGCCAACAGTTATTGTTGCAGGTGTTATCAAAAACATAGCTAAAATATATTATTTAAATATATTTAAATATATTTCATTATTTTATTAGATTGTCTCAGATCGTTTATCCTTTATTTATATTGTTTTAAGGTAAAGAAACTACTTTGTTTTTGGCGTAATTTATTCACACACTAGCTATGATACCTACATTTGGTTAGCAAATTTGAAATGAAATAAGTGTTAAAGCACTGAAATAGTTTTAATTACTATTATTATTGCACAGAAAAAAAATCCTTTTTAAAATTTTTTTTTTTTTTCAAACAAAGAATATAACTTAAGCTAGTAACTATAATTTTATATATGTTTAGTGAGATATAATTTTATATATGTTTAGTGAGATATATTTTTTATATATGTTTAGTGAGATATACTTTTGTATATATGTTTAGTGAGATATAAGTCTTAAAAATATTTTAAGTACTACATATGATCTCAAGTATCGCTCAGAATTCATTGCTCACTTTTTCAATCTGCCAGATCTGAATATTTGTACGTGAAAGAACAGTTGTAAAGCCAGACCTATTATCATTACTAATATACTTTACAAGTAAATGCTAGTTTTTCAACCAATAAATTTAGCAGACCATCATGATTCATGTAAAACTTTATTACAAATACAGAAAACTATGAACTACCGATACTAATTATAAGATAATTGAAAAGAATTAGGACTTAAAAATAATAATATCCTCTTATCTTTTTATCTTCTATTGAATAGTAATGTTTTTGTTTAACATTTTGCATTTGACAGCAGTATTAAAAATGTGAAATTTTGTTACACGATACTGAATTTGAAAAGCACTTTAGTTTATTTAAACTAACTATGATGCTCTGTTATATTAATTAATATCACCTTAGAAAGTATTCCACCTTTTATTTAAGTAATATGTCTAGTGTCACTATATCTATGTAGTTTTTACCATGTTTTACACAACATTTCGTTGTGGTGTTGGATGGTTTCTCTCCTTTCAGTTTTTATTATTTGTTTTTGGCTTTTCTTTTTTTTTGTTGGACAGCTGTGTCTGTCGTCCACAACCGGTCTCTCTCCTTTTCTCTTTCTCACTCTTTCTTTACTCTACACTCACCACTGCCACGTGGTTTCTTCCGCTAACCCCACTCTTTTTTCACTTGCTTTATCCTACACTACTTACACTAACCTACTACTAACGCCTTATACTAACTAATATTACCTATGTACTTACTCTAGCTAATCCTAATTATTATCAGGTATGTGAATAAGTTTTTCCCGTTTTTTTTCAAATTTTGAGCCTTTATTGTGAAAAAATGGTTACAAATGAATTATTGAAAGTATTGGCCATCGCTAGCTACAACTTTTTCCCATCTTTCTGGCAACATACGAATCCCGTTGCGAAAAAATTCGACCGGTTTAGCCTCTATCCAGTCAACCACCCAATTTTTGGCTTCCTCGTAGGAATGGAAGTGCTTGTCAGCCAGACCATGCGTCATCGATCTGAAGAGATGGTAATCAGACGGAGCAACGTCTGGACTATACGGCGGGTGGGGTAGGACTTCCCATTTGAGCATTTCTAAGTATGTTTTCACCGGCGGTGCAACATGTGGGCGAGCATTGTTATGTTGCAAAATAACTTTGTCGTGCCTGTCGGAGTACTGTGACCGTTTTTCTCGCAGTGCGCGGCTCAAACGCATCAATTGTCGTCGATAGACCTCGCCCGTGATCCTTTCATTCGGTTTCAGAAGCTCATAGTAAACCACACCTAGCTGGTCCCACCATATACAGAGCATGAGCTTGGCGCCATGAATATTTGGCTTGGCCGTCGATGATGATGCATGGCCGGGTAGTCCCCATGATTTTCTTAGCTTCGGATTATCGTAACCTATCCACTTTTCATCGCCAGTCACGATACGATGCAGAAAACCCTTTCTTTTATGTCGCTGAAGCAGCTGTTCGCAAGTGAAAAAACGCCGTTCGACGTCTCTCAGCTTCAGTTCGTACGGCACCCAATTTCCTTGCTTTTGGATCATTCCCATGGCTTTCAAACGCTTGGAAATGGTTGTTCTGTCAACTCCCAATGCTTCAGCAAGTTCTTCTTGCGTTTGACAAGAATCTTCATCAAGCAAAGTCGCCAATTCTCGATCTTCAAAGATTTGCGGCCGCCCGGAACGCTCCTTGTCTTCCACGTCGAAATCACCGCTTTTGAAGCGTCGAAACCATCCGCGAACACTTGAATCAGTGAAACTTCATCAACTTCAACACAAAAGTGAAACTTCCCGCAAATGACGTCGACTCGGCTCAAATTTCGACATTTTCACGATATCAAAAATTTATGATGCGAAAAAATTTTAACTAATGTGTTAGTATGGAATTGTTGACATATGAATAAGCTTTGATTATGACATATGTAACCATTGAATACTCGCACAGTATTGGTGGCGCCATCTCTTACAAAAAACGGGAAAGACTTATTCACACTCCTAATACTATATATTTATTATTAACTAAACTACTAACTATATACTTTTTCTTAACTAAACTATTACCTATACGACTATCTACTTATTCTTAATTATACTACTACATATAAACTTATTATTAGCTATTCTACTAACTATAAACTTATTCTTACTAATCCTAATTATTATCTACTCCAATCTGATCGCCATTTGTAACGCGCTATTTGCGTCGGTTATATTGAATGCGTGTCTTACCTGGATTGAAGCGGAGCTCATCCTCCTCAAATTATGAAAGGGAGGATACACAAAACTAGGCGTTTCGTTACTCTATTAATAGTACAACATTTATTATAGATATATAAAATTGTAATACACGCGGACCAGCTAGGCTTCAGTTGGGCGCCAGCTGAGATACGGGTCTCAGCACGAGCTATACGTAGCTCGCTTTTTACTCCCGTCGGTCGCACAGCACTGCTTAATCGCGAGCTCCGCGCCAGGAAGATCGCCTCGGCCGGCTCGTCAGGGCGGCGGATTCCACGCAGTGTGGAGCAATTCGCGGCTCGAGAATGGAACCAAGGTGGAGCACTTACCTTGTGCTCTCTACTCGCCCCTCAATCCTCGGCGATGGCTCGTACGCCGTGGCAGGCGTCTCGGAACGGCAATTCCCGAGCTGATGTAGTAACTATCGGCTTGCCTCTCGCTCGAGACTTGCGGTTGTCCTCGGGCACGGGATGCAGAGGTCACCCTCACCGCTTACTTGCCGTCGCTGGCTTTTTGCGGCCCCGCTGCGTGGCTGCCTTGAGTCGGAAAATTGCTCCGAAAACGAAGAGCTGTTGCTCACTCGGGATCCAATCGAGAAGATAGAGGAAAATTCCTCTCGACCCGACACCGGCCGTGGCCCTCCTGAAACGGCGTAGCGGGGAAGAGTATGTCTTTCCCCACCCAGCTCCGCTCGGGATATCTCGTGACTCGCGGGTAATGTGGTCGAGTAAATAAGACACTACAACAATATTGTAACAATATTTGACAACAGCATTGTAGCGCATTTCCCGCGTTACAATATATATATATATATACATATAATTACTTAATTTTATTAAATATAATGTTTTATAAATATTAGTTGTAATTATTGGGTCTAGAAGTAAGTTTTCAGCTTTTGTTAAAATATCGTGTCATCAGTGGATCCCGGGCAGAAATGTTAAACTTCATGTGCTGTATTTGTAAGTTATGTATGAGTCAACAACTTTGCAGAATTATATTTAAGCATTTTTTTATCGTTTTTTTTTTATCGAGAAAAATTGCAGCAAATTTCCAGCCAAATAAATATCATTTGCGAGAAGCGCTGCTTCTAACCGTTAATATGAGAAAAAGTACGGCTGAAGTCTCTCGTTTGCTTTTGGAATCGTATGGGATGGACTGTATTGGTTAATCGACGTGCTGCAAATGGTTCAAATGGGTCAAACGTGATGATTTTGAAGTTGAAAATAAGAATCCGTATCAGATTCAAAAAGAATTTGTTGCATCATTGGGCGTCAAATTCAAAAACTGAATTTTAGTTTTTCTTTTTGAACATATCAAGGTCAACTAAATTTAGTCAAAATAATTCGTTTTTTATTTCGTTTTTTTCTTCAGAAAAATATTTTTTCGAATTTCTGTGATTTGGGTGGTGCCTTCATTTTCGTTATCCATGAATTCTGAACGCTACAGAGCCCCATCAATTATCAAGAAAATAAATTACTTTTGAGCTCGTTTGCTTTTCGATTAAAATAGCTAGTTTTAAATAATTAAATAGTTTAAAAAATTAGTTATAGATAATATTAATATATTTTACAAATTATTAATCACAAATAACAATTAAAAATCAAATAATTGGAAATAAAATTAATGGTCAATAATAAAATTCTGTTGTCTTTTCTCATAATGAATAATTTTTTTTCCTTCAACAGCTATAATTTAACAATAAGCTCGTAAAAAAATGTTTGCAAAAGAACATATCTGAAAACATTTCTTTTCTTTTCTACGTCCTTATCTCAACGACCGTCAAACGAGCATTGCTCAACCAATTAATTATTGGGTGTAAAAATAATTTTCCGCCTTTTATTTATAAATAAATAAGAATTTGTTGTAAAAAAGGTGCAAATAATGTCATTTAAAATATTGCCCATCACTTTCGAATACTTTTGTCCATCTTTCGTGCAGCAAATGGATACCCCGTCTAAAAAATTGCTCATCTTTTGAGGCGATCCACGAATCGACCCATTTCTTCAATTCCTCGTAAGCAATTAAGTACTGCTCAACCAGAACAAGAGTCATCGATCGGAATAGGTGGTAGTCTGAAGCAACAATGTCTGGTGAATACGGCGGGATAAATAGGACGTTCCAATTTAGTGCTTCTAACGTTTCCTTTACGATTTTTGCAGCACGTGGCCGAGCGTTGTAATGCTGAAAAATGACTTTATTGTGCCTTTTGGCATATTGTGGAGATTTAATCTTCAATTGTGTTGAATTAGTTTGTAATAGATTACTCCAACCTGATCCCACCAAATGCACAGCATTAGCTTCATGTCATGAATGTTTGACTTGACCATCGAAGTAGAAGCATGCCCGGACTTACTCCATGACTTCCTACGCTTTGGGTTGTCGTAGTAAAACCAGTTTTCGTCTCCCGTCACGATTTGATGTAGAAATCCTTTGTGATTTTGCCTTTTGAGCAATTGTTCGCAAGCAAATAAGCGACACTCGACGTCTCATAGCTTCAGTTCGTAAGGAATCCAATTTCCTTTCTTTTGGACCACACCCAGGGTTCTGAGACATTGTGAAATAGCTTGCTGAGTTACTTCTAACTCTTGTGCAGGTTGTTCTTGCGTTTGGGATGGATCTTCCTCCAGTAAAGCTTCCAATTCTGTGTCACCATAGACTTTGGGCCTTACACTGCGTGTTTTGTTCTCCACGTCAAAATCACCACTTTTAAATTTTTGGAACCACTCTCGACAACTTCTCTCACTCAAATTAAAATCATCATATACTTCTATGAGTAACTGATGTGCTGCAGCTGCAGATTGCTTTAAATGAAAGAAGTAAAGTAACAATTCCCACAAATGACGCTTACTTCGCTCAAAACTTGACATCTTAACACGATGAAAACTAAGTGATGCTAGGAAAAAGTCAGAGGTATTTAAAGTTTATACTGTTTCCAGATGTCAATATATACTATACGAGTTTTTACAACTGACAATTTCGATGCTATCTGATCGGTGGCGCCATCTTTTTAAAACAGCGGAAACTCATTTGTACACCTAATATTTAGATTGTTTAATTTCTTGATTAATTTAGTATTGATTAATTAATCAATTAATATTTTTTATTTGGATTATTTAATTTTTTATTTAATTAGATTTGTCTTCTTTTGTTGTCTTGGCATCTTACTGAGAATTTTTTTATACATGGTTATGCGTTTTAATCGGCGTAGCCGGATTACGCGGAACGTAAGCCAGATAAGGCAAAAAGGTTCTGACAAAAGTTGTTGAGGGGAAAGGGGGCAACACAATAGGGCTAAAGATTTTGATGTTTAATTTGATCTTTAAGGTTATATCAAAGTCAAAGTGATGTTTTTGAAAGGGAACACCTAATTTTGATCCCGGATTCGGAAAGAGTAGGAAGTATTACCTTTAAAATCATATTGAGAAAATTTTCAAGGTAATTTCAAGGTCAAATCAAGGTCAACTCGGGATTAAAAATTATTGATATCTTAATTACTGACAGAATAACCAAGACTGATGTACCGCATCCCCATATACCCTTACAAACCTTATAAACACTCACTCAAATCAACGCCACAATCAATTTTGACAATTGGCTTTATAGCTTATACAAAGAAGAGATAAATGTCATAACAATTGAGTTTGAGCTCAAAAATCGCGATTACTGATTGAAAGGGCTTCATCACATACTTGGAGGTAATTATGGTCGGGTGGACTTTGTTGACTGCGAAATCGAGAATGAAATCCCAAAAATACAAGGTTGAAGCAGAATATTCAGACCAAGAGAATACGTCAGCTCGTACACAGCAGGCTCGAGAAGCTAGTCCGAACTTACACGAAAGGCGTAGAAAAACAGCCGCTAATCGAGAGCTACAAAATCTTATTGATTTTAATTTGTCCGAAATGAATACGCACGTTCAGCTTGCATGGAATAATAACGCTAATGAAGTACTGATTCAGATGGCCGCTACGAGCGTGGCTACGTCCATCAACACGAGTGGCACTAATGAAAACATACAGCAGACGTGTGCCATGCACACCAGCCGAGACTCAGGCTGATAGTCTCACAAACAACCATCCAATTAATCCTGCATTTGGCAATTTACAGAAAATTCTGTAAACTTGGATGCAACAAGAAAGCAAGATTATCCAAGACCTGCAGATAAGGCAAAATGAGATTGAAGCAGCTTTGACCAACATGCAACAGCAAAAGCATCCAACTTCAGGACGCGATCGCCTCACCTTTCAAGACACGTACGATCTTCTGTATTTGGCAAGTAACCAATATTTTAGCCAGAAAAGACCCTCACTGTCGTCAGATGAGCCAACATTCTCGGCTCCTTGTTACCCTCGACACCAAGAGTCTGGAAAGGGGGGAGGGCCCACATCGACCAAAGAGATATAAATAGCTCTTCTTTTATTGTAATGCGATCTATACTATCAAATAGTATGGCCCAGTGCACAGATTTGTAAAAACCGTACGTTTTGTAAGAATTGGTATATTTGTAAGAACGGTACCAAGGGAAAAGGCGCTGAGAATTTTCTCCAAAGAATTGCGGAATGCCGCAGGCTTATGCCACTCACCGATGATGATATACTCAACGCTATGATGTAGCTTTTAGATGGTGTGGTTTTCCATTGGTACTGCCTACCACGAGGAAGCTGAAACAATTGGCAAGAGGGCTGTCACGCGGCACGTAACGACTACGTTGTCGACAAGCGCTTCTAAGCCGAGCTGGTCAGCGAAGTTCATTGACGCACACAGGCCAAACGCGAGCCGACACGTGACCAAGTGTTTTGCTTGCTTACAATTCTAAATAGGTTGAAAGAACCATGGTCGGATCACAAGTAGCTCACCCTCATATATCGGAATCTACTCCGTGAAATACAAAAAATAGTTCTGTGGAAGAAGATTAACGGTGTGAATCGGCTGATCGATCTCCCACGATAAGCCAAATACATGCTTGATAAGCGAAATCATAAGCAATCGACAGCACCCGAGGAGAGCATAATTCCCGAACTGGAAAATATTTGACTCGTCAAAGCGTAATTCGTAGATCATTGAGCAAGTGGTCAAACCCAGTCGTAAGATTTGCAAGAGCGACGGGAGCGACAGATTCTTTGCGGATTATTGCAGATTCCAAATTGGTACAGCAAGCTCTTGGAGAACTTTGCGACGCTTACTGAGCCTCTCACCCGACTGACCAAGAAAAACATCAAATATCATTGGGGAGAAGAGCACCAGCAAGCCTGCGAACAAATTCAAGCGCTAGTCGCATCTGTACCAATTCTTTCTTGACCGTCGTTTATAGAAACGTATCCGACACAAACGGACTTCTCCGGCTCGGGACTAGCCGCCGTGCTCACGCCAAGAGTTGATGACGTTGAGCGCTTGCTATCTCATCATGACTATGACAGAGTGTAATTATGCAGTCGCTAGACGTGAGTGCTATGGGCTATACGTAAATTTCGCCCGTATGTTGAGAGCTCCCACTTTCAAGTGATAAACCATGACAGTAGCGTTCGTTGGCGGTACTCATTGCACAACTTCATGGGCAAACTCAACCGTTGGGCCTTGGAATTACAGGAATATGACTAGGAAGTCATTCGTGGGAAAAGTACAATGAATCGTGTACCCGGCGCTATCTCCCGTTTGTAGGAAGACAATGCGTCCTGCGAAGTCACATGTCTCGGCGCCTCGATGTACAATCCTTGGTATTTACGCCTCTGTAAGAAAGACGTGTGCGATCCTACTAGCCACCCATAGTAAAAAGTCATAGGGCAACAAATATAATGCTACCGTCCCGATCCTGCCATCGAAGATCTAGTATATGCCCAGGATGAGTAAAAGTTAGTCATGTCTAAAGAAGATTGTCGTACCGTTTTCGTGAATGTTATGAAGCACCCACAGCCGGCCATTTTGGACACGATAAGACATATAACTGTATTGCACCATTATACTTTTGGCTTTCGTTTCACAAAGTTCTGACATAATTTATCCATGATTTCACCATTTGTCAACACTACCAGCTGACGCAACACGTTGCATCAGCTGGTCTGATGGGCCCTCCAACGGTCACTCGCCTTTGGACGGTAGTAGCTAGAGCTTTATCATGCTCAAATCAATCTGGTAGAGAGGGTCAACCGAACCCTTAAGACGGGATAATCGCTTTCATTGAGGAGCCTCATAACATCTGGAATGCGTACATCGCCGAGCTAATGTTTACGTACTCATTTCTACAACTATCAGGTATGTGAATAAGTCTTTCCCGTTTTTTTCAAATTTTGAGCCTTTATTGTGAAAAAATGGTTTCAAATGAATTATTGAAAGTATTGGCCATCGCTAGCTACAACTTTTTCCCATCTTTCTGGCAACATACGAATCCCGTTGCGAAAAAATTCGACCGGTTTGGCTTCTATCCAGTCATCCACCCATTTTTTGGCTTCCTCGTAGGAATGGAAGTGCTGGTCAGCCAGGCCATGCATCATCGATCTGAAGAGATGGTAATCAGACGGAGCAACGTCTGGACTATACGGCGGGTGGGGTAGGACTTCCCATTTGAGCGTTTCTAAGTATGTTTTCACCGGCGGTGCAACATGTGGGCGAGCATTGTCATGTTGCAAAATAACTTTGTCGTGCCTGTCGGAGTATTGTGGCCGTTTTTCTCGTAATGCGTGGCTCAAACGCATCAATTGTCGTCGATAGACCTCGCCTGTGATCCTTTCATTCGGTTTCAGAAGCTCATAGTAAACCACACCTAGCTGGTCCCACCATATACAGAGCATGAGCTTGGCGCCATGAATATTTGGCTTGGCCGTCGATGATGATGCATGGCCGGTAGTCCCCATGATTTTCTTCGCTTCGGATTATCGTAACGTATCCACTTTTCATCGCCAGTCACGATACGATGCACGATGCAGAAAACCCTTTCTTTTATGTCGCTGAAGCAGCTGTTCGCAAGTGAAAAAACGCCGTTCGACGTCTCTCAGCTTCAGTTCGTACGGCACCCAATTTCCTTGCTTTTGGATCATTCCCATGGCTTTCAAACGCTTGGAAATGGTTGTTCGGTCAACTCCCAATGCTTCAGCAAGTTCTTCTTGCGTTTGACAAGAATCTTCATCAAGCAAAGTCGCCAATTCTCGATCTTCAAAGATTTGCGGCCGCCCGGAACGCTCCTTGTCTTCCACGTCGAAATCACCGCTTTTGAAGCGTCGAAACCATCCGCGAACACTTGAATCATCGACACAACCTTCTCCATAAGCCTCCTGAAGCATTCGATGCGTCTCGGCAGCAGATTTCTTCAAATTGAACCAATAAAGTGAAACTTCCCGCAAATGACGTCGACTCGGCTCAAATTTCGACATTTTCACGATATCAAAAATTTCTGATGCGAAAAAATTTTAACTAATGTGTTAGTATGGAATTGTTGACATATGAATAAGCTTTGATTATGACATATGTAACCATTAAATACTCGCACAGTATTGGTGGCGCCATCTCTTACAAAAAACGGGAAAGACTTATTCACACTCCTAATATTTGTACGTACATTTAGCACAAGACGGGTCCAGCACGGATCAGCCATCAGACGAAGAACGTGACCTAATTGCACCTGATTGAAATTTCCAGGCAAGCAAACATAGTAGCTTCGTAACAACACAAACAAGCATAAAGCGCGCCGGCGATGCGCCTAATTTTAATCTCGAAACGAGCATGCGAGGTGATGGCCCCGGGCAAATGGGGAAGAGCCCGTAGAACGCGAGTCGTGATACGTCGAGAAATTATAACGCGAATTCCTGCCAAGCCACATTATAGCGAATCCGCTTGCCGTTTTAGCATACCCCTGGTGAGCTGAAAAGTAGGTCACCCCAGGAAATAGTCCGGGAGCCAGCGACATATTTTAGTGACCAATTTATCCTCAGCCGAAAATTAGTTTAAATGATTACTTTGAATGTACTTAAGAATAAAGCGATCGTCCGCTGCGGCACCTAATCTGGATGTGACAACACCGAGTACCCAAACTTTCTAAAAATGATAAAAACCAAGTTTTAAGGAATAATTTTGAGTTTAGAAAAAAACTGTTCAAACAAAAGATGTAGATCTTATTCAAATGAATTTCTTATGTTCTATTCATTATCCAAAAAGCAATTAATAATAAGCGTTTTCAGCTATTATAATTTTCCCAAGTTACAGTCGATACGTCAGGGATCTACTCCGCTGCTTAGATGATACATGATACAAGTACTTTTTAATTTGTAATTGCAAAAACATATGGAATGTAAAAAATTTATTGTAAGTAGGTCTCCAAATTTTGTTTATGACAATATTTAACAATTTCTGTACTGTATTATATACATCTTCATTTATATGTTATTATATATAAAGTTTTTAAAGTTTTTCACCATAAAATTCGGAGAACTTTGTCTATAACATTCATTTTTCTAATTTGATTATCACAAATATATTTAAATTAGAAAAAGAATATATACAGTCTCTTCAATTTATTATGTATTTATTATGCAATAATATTATTATTATTACATTTAGTATGTAAAAGTGGTTTCAATCTTACAAAAAATTTTACACTCACGTCAGATTCTGTCAAAGAATAACATAACAGATAAATACGACAAAAATTATTCAAATGACAATAAGATTCTGGAAAATTTCTTAGGTGATCCGATGACAGTACACGACGCGAGATATCCACCCTGTTCCAGGTTCCCCGAAAGCGCGTGCTACAATTGCAGTTTTACCCATCAGTTTATGTTTAAATTATTTATCCTTGTAAAATTCTTTTTCCATCTTGTTCTACAATACATGTAAGTTCATTTATAATCATTTTGAGGATTGCAACAACGTGGAATGCATGTCCGCTGAAGCAATGAAAAGTACGTTCCCTATAACAGAAACGTGAGTGAAGTGCACTCGAAAATACGTGCTTCAACTGCAGTTTTCACCATCAGTTCCCATTTATCCTTGCAAAATTCTTTTTCCACCTTGTTCTACAATACATGTAAGTTCATTATAATAAGTTTTAGGAAGCTACAGTTCAAGCATACGTTTTCCAGTGCACTTCACTCACGTTTCTGTTATATGGAACGTACTTTTCATTGCTTCAAGGGACATACATTCCAGATTGTTGCAATCCTAAAAATTATCATGAATGAACTTACTCATGTATTGTAGAGCTAGATGGAAAAAGAATTTTGCGAGGATAAATGACAACTGATGGGTAAAACTTGTGACGTATGGAATGCGTCACTTAACTTATTAAATAATTTGAAAAAAAAGAAAGATGATTAAATCAAACACGCTTAAATAAAATAACTTTATTAGAAATATAATAAACAAATTGAGTTATCAAACCAATTTGAGGTTAACCCTCATATGAAGTGTTGTTGTTAGGTGCAAGATTTCTTTCCGATGATATACTAGAGATGCACGATGAAACGACACACATACTAATCACATAATGTGCGAGTTGCGCAGTAGTGCTTGCTAACGTAGGCGGCGAGGTGGAGAGCGGAACGGAAAAAGGACTACTGGAATGTTACGAATGCATAGAATATGCATTTCAGGCATTGAAGAAAAAAAAAGAGATGTATAGAAATGTTGTTGCGCGTCCGATAGATGGCCGATAGTAATGGAGACCCTTCTTACCGACTTCAAATGAATTAATTACATTCGCACGCGAAATTCAAATGAATAATTGAAAGGGCAGATTAATTGCTCCAATCAGGAGTTATAGGAAGGAAGCGGAATCGGATTAAGACTTATGTAGTAAAGGTGGTTACCAATACCTGTTTGATAAATTAATAAATGAGAGTGTTTAATAAATTTAATAAGGTAATTAGTGCCTGCCAAGAAATAATAAATTGGCGGTATTTGAAGTAAGAGGGGATGTTAATTTTTGTGGAGAGAGCAGTTGATTTCTGACTCTTGTAGAGATTAGAAGAAATTAAAGTTCTTTCTTTCGTGAGGTTCTCTTTTAGTTTTTTTCTTTTTCAAAATTTTCAAGTTGTGGGGTGTTATTTAAATAGCGATGGTGAGTGAGGATTAATAGGAAATTATTGTATAAAAGAAAAGTGAAATTTTAGTAGTAGTATGGAAGAAAGAAAGAAAGAGAGAGAGAGAGAGAGAGAAAGAGAGAGAGAGAGAGAGGAAAATTCAGAAGTGAGGAAGTAATATTTGGAAATAAGATTGAGGAAGTAAAGTGGAAATAAATATAAGGAACACGATCAAATGGAGATATAGAAATATATTCATGGAAATAATAATTATTATGGAAATTAATGTGAAGATTATCAGTCTATATTTATTGAGGTGATATAAGTATTAATCATTATCATATCATTAATTATATTGAATGGCAGACGGGTAAGTTTTTTTTATTATTATTTAAATTAAAAATTTTATTGAAACATACATAGAGTAGTGGTGACTAAATTAAATAAAATTACTTTGAATAAAGTTTTGGTGGGAAGTAATAAAATTCCACTCAATTTTGGAGTTAATCCTGCGACTCCAGACTCGGGAAGACTTCCCCTTTGTTGAGTTAAATTAGTGCAGTTGGACGATATTGGTGGAGAAAGAAAAAAAAATGTTATTTGATTATACAGTGCGGAATTTGCGTTTCGTATTTGATACGCTAAATACTGTGTGACAAACTACAGTTGTAACACGCGCTTTCAGGGAACTTGGAATATGATGGATATTTCGCGTGGTGCACTATCATCGAATCACCTAATAAATTTTCCAGAATTTTATTGTTATTTGAATAATTTTTGTCATATTTATCTGTTCTACGATTCTCTAACAGAATGTGATACGAGCGTACATAATTTCTGAAATTTTACAAGCACTTTTATGATTTTATCGCAATCATTATATCAGTATACAAATATCTAATTATTACAAATTAAAGAGTCGTGTATATTATTGTAATAATTTATAAATTTGTCTGGAAAAAAATTCTATAAAATTTAAACGAATAAACTACATGTATATAGATATATCACTACCATACTTCCAAATTTCCTTCACCATTACTGTATTTTAGTCTTTTGGATTTATTTGTATTGAAAAATTTATAACAATCAGGAAAAGGTTTTTACAAATACTTTTTAGAGCTTTGGAACATTAGTATGATATATCAAATTGATTGAATTAATACTGAAATAGTGAAAAGCATTAAACATTTTGTATATAATAATAAATAACTGATAGTATATGAAACAATAGAGAGTTTTTTAAATAAATTTATTACATTCGATATATTTTCGCTTTAAAACTATAATTTTATGAGCAAAATTTAAAGTTAAAACGTACTTGTACGATGTATGATCTGAGGGGCGAGATATCCTGACGTATCGACTATGGTTTGGGTCGATAGCAGCTCGAAATGTTCATAATTAATTAAATTAATAAATACTTTAATTGGTCTTACAGACTAAATATATTATTTAACATATATTTGGAAATACATGTGAAAATATATTTGAAAATATTTATTAATTTGTATATAAGCAACAAAAGCACGATTAAATTATGTTCATAATTAGTTACGTTTTTCTCCATAATTATTAGATTTAGAGCAAAAAAGGATAAAACATAAATAATTTGTTTCAATAGGATCTACAACTTTTGTTTGAACAATTTTTTTCAATTTTTTTCAATTATTTAACATTGTTATAAAGTTTGGGTGCCTGGCATTGCGATATCCAGATTAATTGACGCAGCGCATGATCACTACGCTTTAGAGAACATTGAAACTAGGAGAGAGAAAGAAATGCAGGATTGAACTGTCACATTTCGGTTATAGGCGTTTTGGCGGGGGCGTCTAACGGGGATCATGAACACCGCATGCGTTTGCTATCTTGTATCCATAAGCTCTCTCTCCGGTGGTCGCTTATATATGTTGTCTTTGGTTGAATATGTATATATTGATTTGTTTATTCATTTGTGTAGATTTTGTTACAGGCCGACAACGATCTGTACGTACGAAAAGGTAAGTAAAGGAGAGAGCGAGAGTGGGTAAGGGGCAACTGATGCCGCGCGCGGAGGGGGTATTTCTCAAGCTTGTTCATCATTCATAATTCATCTTCAAGGAGTAAACTGAAATAAAAAACCAAGATGTTACTATATATACTCTATCCCCACTCTAAATTTATTTGTATAATACTTATAGAACCGCCAACCTCCTGACTTAAATGTGAAACATAATTTCTATATTAATGGTGAATGATATGTATTGTCCAGTTTACTTAACATCAACATTACATTTACATTATTACAATTTTTCCAATACTTTCAAGAGTTCAAATCTTTTAGATCTACTTTTAATACCTTGTCCTAAAATATTTATGTTTTCAAAATAGAAAGAATGTATCAAGTCTAAAGTATCTTCTTTTAGTTCCGATGTACCATTCATACTTCGTAAGCTATACTGATACTTATATAGACCAGGTGGCGCCTAATTCTCAAAATTTAAACACAATTTCTTTAGAAATGTCAAACAGTTGATCCGAGATTGTATTTGATATATATATATATATATATATATATATATATATATATATACATATATGCGTACGGTCTTGCGGGCGTGTCTGTGTGTACGCATGTGCATTTGTGTTTGCAGGTATGTATGTACATGTTTCTGTGTATGTAAAACGTCGTTTAATAAGTCCCGAGACTAACCTAGAAATAATGCTAGTAGCACCAAACTGGCCATATTTCTCTAGAGTACGAACCTTTACATGAAACGTTTAAAAGGTTTACGTCGATAGAACCACAAACAGTACAGTTATCGAGTTTAGAGTAAAGTGATTTTGTAATTTGTTTGAAAAATGGAAAAAAACAAGTTTCGCGTGTTGACAAAAAATTGTTTTTTAATGAGTAAAAATACCGTAGAAGCCCAGCAATTGCTTGAAAAACATTAACCGAACTTCTCTCCATCGAAACCAATTATTTGTCGGTGGTATGCTGAGTTTAAACGTGGTCGTACGAACAAAAATGATGCAGAACATTCACATAGACGATTGGAAGCCGTTACATCGAAACATGTGAGTGAAGTGTTAAAAATAGTAATGAAATGTCGCAAAGTGAAGGCTTGTTAGATTGCAGAAATGACACAGACATCATCTGGAAGCGTATTTACCGGGTTCCGTGAAACGCCTCTTCGCGGCTCCCGTGAAAACTCTTCGCGGCTATTTTGTGCTCTTTTGGGCTCAATGCACAGTACGTCATAAAATTTTCGACTGAAAACGAGGGCCTCTGGTGGCCAAAGCGAGGTACTTGCCGTTTCAAGCGATATTCCAGATGTTTTTCGAGCTCAGGCGATACGATCGAGGGGGGTGATGACTGTCTTCGGCGCATGCAGAGGGAAAGCTTGTCGAGACAATACGAAGGCAATAGGCTAGCAGTGGCAGGTGCAATAAAAGATGAGCAGCTTATACTGGCAGCGATCGAATAGAAATTTTATTGCTATATGCATAATATATATATATATATATATATATATATATACATATATATACATATATATATATATTCTCACAGTAGCTAGCAAGCAGCTCAAGTTTTGAAACCTATGGCAACTTTAAGGAAAACTGGCAAACATCAAAAGCTGAGAAAATCTCTTATAGCAAAGAGCTACCGAATTTTTCAATTAGTCGACTAACGCGATTTTTGTTAAAATTTTTATATATATACGTTTTTTAGGATTCTGATTATATACATATTGTAGTAAAAATTGGTGATAATTTCAATTTTATAATAAATCACATTAAAACCCAGTCAAAATATTGTTTTTCTAATTTATATCGTAAAATACAAAAAATTCCATTAAATGATTTAACTAAAAGTTCAAAATCTCATCAAAATATATATTTTTTAATCTATATATTTTTTCATTAAACGTTTTTTATTAACAACAATGCACTTCACCGTAATATTCTCATTGACTATTCTATATCCTCCATTAGTTTGAATATATTTTTTGGGGAACTCTTGGTATAGAAAAATATGTAGAATAAGAAATATGTTTTTTCATGAAATCTATAACTTTTCTTAACAATCCTTTTTGAAACTTATCGTATTTTACAAGATAATTTAGAAAAACAAGATTTTTACGGTGTTCTCATAGTTTTCACTATAAAAATGAAATTTCCTCAAATTTTCACCATTATATTTATGATAAGCACTCCAAAAAAGATAAACAATATTTCAATATACTAAAGTAAGGCGAATAATATAATATGCAGATACAATCTCATTTTTGTTAATTCAAAAAGTAACTAGATTTTTCTGTCAGTAATATAATAATGCTCGACAAAGCAAACATTTACAAACACGTTTAAAAATCTGTAAAATAAAATTTTTGTACAAGCCTAAAAATCGAAACCTTCGGGTAGTAGACGCTAGATGGATATAATAAACAAATATGAATATGAAAAACAATTATCAATAAATAATGGAAATTAATTTAAAAAATTATTCTACGAATCTCTTCTCGAGATCGTGACAGAATAGAAAACATACAATACAAAACTATTATTAATTAGTTATTAGTCTCATGGATATAATTATAATATTTTGAATTTGAATTCTATTTAACCCAAGAAGACTTTAGTAGAAAATTATTTTTAATATTTAGTCATTTTTTAGAACGTGGTTAAAAAAACAAAAATTACTTTTCAAGGACAATTTATTCGAAATGAATTTTTTTTAAATAATTGTAATTTCAAGAAAAAAATTGTAATTGTAAATTGTAATTTCATATTGTAACTTTTGAACAAATTCAATAGATCTCGAAAAAGCTGCTAATTATAGACTGTAAACTTTTCCAAAAATTATTTCATGGCTTTTTATATTTTTGGAGTATAATATCAGAATCCTATATAATCATATTTGATACATAACTACCTTGTATGGAGAAGACACTGAGAGAGAGAGAGAGAGAGAGAGAGAGAGAGAGAGAGAGAGAGAATGAGAGGGCGAGAGGGGGAGGGGAGAAAAGAACAATCTAAGGTGATTAACATGGATTACTCGACGCTGGTGGGTGTTGCCATACCATGTACCTGCATGTACCTGCGAGTTTCCTCTATACTGTTTCGTCTTTTTCTCTCGACTGCTCTCACTGTTTATTACCTGTCCCAATGCACGCATGTTGTACGAGGCCTAGCTGGCAGTATATTGATATACATGTAACTAGCTATGTTGCCATCATTTTGTTTTTTTTTTTTTTTTGTTAAATTTGCAGTAAAAAATATCTTATCATCTAATCCTAACCGTATAGAATACGTATTCAAAATTTGAAGGCTGAATCGAAATATTAACTTACATTCAGGGACAATTTCTAAGAATTTCAACATGATTTTATTAAACCAAGAGAATAGATTTTCTTAACGGAAATACAGTCAAGTAAATATTTATTTAATTATAATGTTCTAATTATTTAAATTTAGCTCACCATAATCCGAAAATAAGCATTCTAATTTTCTAGAAAACATTTCTTTCAAATAAGCTGATAAAAATTCAAATGGAAAACCTGAGTTGTTTAAATTTAGTAATCATATACCTGAACAGAATACTTTTGATTCTCTAAAAAAGGTTTACAAAATCAAACTAATATTTTCTAGAAATTAGTATTTAATTGTTTTTATACAGTATATATGGCACAAAGTTACGTTTCAAGTACATTGGTTACGTTCGAGTACATTGGTTTCAAAATTTCACAATATAATAATCTTCAGTTGTACACTATAGTACACTAATGGGTAATATTGAGAACTGGGTTCTCCTGTAATTTTGATTGAAGCGTTCTTCAATAAGGAATTTCTTCTATAATTTCTTTTAATATCTTCTAATCATGTATATAGTATGTGTTTACGTAAACCAGAATTAATTTCTAAATATACATGTTATATTTAAAAAAAAATTTTTTAACTTAATTTTTTTAATTACACAGAAACATTGACTCGATATGAGAACCATTTTTGTCTGTGATATAAATACAAAAATTAATTATTTTTCGATTACGTATACGTATTATGATTCAATTTAAGAAAATACTATCTGGACGTGGAAAATCACGTTTTAAAACCAGAGCGTTATATAAATTGTTATAATATAAGTATATATTATATATAAATGCATAACTATTTATTGGAATCCATAAATTAACTTCATAATGTATAACTACAAGAGATCTAAAATTGATATATAAGATTTTTATAATTGTCCACAGCGCACTGCGATAGCGTAATTAATAAGGAGTTAACTTTCGAATCCAAGGTCTGTGGATATAATCCCGCTTAGGCGGAAGTTTCGAAATAAATGTAATAAAAGTAAATTAACGTATAACTTGTAAAATAATTCAAGACATTATTCACTTAGTTTAAACTTTTGATTTTTAAAGTCAAGAAAATAATGCTTTGACTCAAGACTACTTTTAAACATTTAACATACTTGAATTTTCATGTTTTTGAAAATAAAAACGTATAATAATTATGTTTTTAAAGATAGGAATCGAGTTCTTAATTTTAAATTAAATTTCTTGAGTGAAATATTGAAATTCTTAATCTAAGTATATATCACTTAATTTTGTCGGCTTGAATCAAATAACTAAATTTTTTATTCAAAATCTTCAGTTATTGGTTCAAGAAAATATTTTCTTTAGATAAGAAAATCGGTTTTCTTATCTATCAGCCACCCATTTTCTACAAAATCTGGACTATGATCTAGGAGATATTTAATTAATCGAAGAATTTATTTTCCTGATATTGGTTTGAGGATGTACGTATTTTCTCAAAATAAGAAAATATTCATCCAATTCCCAATATTTTGATATTAGAAATGATTTTTTTTCAGTATATATATATATATATATATATATATATATATATATATATATATATATATATATTGTGACGAGGTCGCAGCCGAAATGCGACTTGTCTGCGGCGGCGTGCGCTAAACGTAAACATTGCACGACCTCGATGCGACCGGCCGACCGGCCGGCGAAGGAGAGCAGAGCGGGGAGAGGGGGGAGCGGAGTCGTCGCGGAAAAAAGAGTAGTTTCTTTTTGAGTCGTGTCTCGATAGAGGAGCAAGAAGCCACGTGCGTCCGAGCCGTGTAGGAAGGTTTTGTTTTCTTTCGGGGCTTCGCGCACGGGTTCGAGACTTCGTCAATACGTCTGCGTCTATTTCCGCGCTTTCTTTCCCTTCTCCCTATCGACTCCTATTTTCCCTGATCGTTTCCTAGCATCGCGTCGATATTGAACGCAGGATCCCCCACCTCCGCGGGCATGGCGAAGTCCTTCCGCCGTGCGATCTGAGCTTGCTGCGGACATGGTGCTCGTTGCCAGAGCACCGCACACGAGACAGGTGAGTAGGCCCGCGTATTCACGGGCCGGCTTCTTTCTTTGTAACGGGCCGGCGTGTCGCGGCGCGCCGAGACTCCGCTGCCGACGGGTGTAGATTCTCCGCACGGCGAAAAGCAAGAGCTACGTGGGTTGCGAGCGGGCCGCACGGGAACGGCCGCACGTCGGTATTCGCACGGGAGTTTGTACAATCGAACCCACCCCGTTACAATATATATATACAAGAAATATATTCACTTTTTTAAAAAAACATTTACTGGAAAGAATGAAATAGTTTTCTCAAAGGGTTGATTAGATTTATTTGATTATTCCCTGCCAATTGTAAAATCTAATAAATATTTATTTAATTTTATTAAATGAAGCACAAGGATTTAAGTATTAAATGTAATAAATAAATAATAAAAACTACAAAATATATATATAAATTTAAAAAAATATTTTCTATTTTTGAAATAATTGTTTACTTAGAACATAAATAGTTTGATTAAAAGATTTATTCCTTTAAATTTAATATTTAAATCTTTGTACTTTGTTTAATAAAATCGAAAAAAAATTTTATTAGTTTTTAACAGCTCATTGTTATAATATAATAAATATATTTCAATAATCAAATAAATATATTTCACCTTTTGATAAAGCTATTTAATTGTTCATATCGAATAGCTTTTCCAAAAGTTGAATATATTTGTTAAATTTGAGTGTATATATATAGTTTTTCAAACATTTATTTATTTAACTTTATTTTTTACGTATATGTAGTTCCGTTTAGTAACATTCAATAAATATTTATTACTTTTCAATAATTTATTTAGTGTAATGTAATGAGTATATGTTCGCTATTTAAATAAACTTAATTGTTTGTTTCAAATATATGGTTTACTCTAAATTACAAAATATTCATTCATTTTAAATATGTATGTTTCTGTTTTAAACATAAATAAAAATATATATTTGTTATCTTCTAATAACTATTGAATCAATTCTAATGAATGTAATTTACTTTCAATAAATATTTGTTTGATTGAAATAATATCTCTTTTAAGAAATGGATTTATTTGAATTAATACAAATTTATTTCTCAGTGAGATAGTAAAATAATGTATATTATATTCTTTATTAAATTGCATGATATAATATAAATAGCAATGAAATAAAATTTATTATATAAATTTTAAAATTTGAAAGTATAATTTTTTATATCAAATTAGTCTTATTCTTAGCATCAACGTAGTCTCATTATCAAGTTTTAAAATAAAGCTTTTAAGAAAATACGTGTGTATATATACTCCTCACGCTCTCTTCCCCTCTCTCTCTCTCTCTCTCTCTCTCTCTCTCTCTCTCTCTCTCTCTCTTGCTCCCTCACTCTCTTTCCCTCTCTCTTTCTCTCCCTCGCTCCCTCTCTCAATATATATATATATATATATATATATATATATATATAATCTTTTTTGAATGAATGACTTTGTTTTGCCTTTTTATTTACAATATTTAAGAGATTATATTTAATTTATAATGCTTCTCTATTTAATAAACAAATTATATTGCAAATAAATATAGTTTCATTTTAAAGAGAGAGTGAGAGAGAGAGAAAGGAAAAACCCGAAGGGTGTAATGGAGATGAGCCGATATTGGTTGGCGTTGCCTACCGCACTGCTTCTTCCGAGATCCTTCCTTCTCTCTCACTCTATTTTGCCTGCCCATCCGCAAACATGTTGCATGAGGGAGTGCAAGAGAGACAGAGAAATACGTATGGTCAGAGTGAGCTAGAAAGAGAAGGCTGTATAAAACTAAACTATCCTTTTATAATACGCACAAGCACTACAGTGAACGCTCTCGAGAACTCATGCGACTTTTTGGGGCTCTCGAGAAAACTCTTTGCGGCTCTTAGGCTCCCGGCTCAGTGATTTTCCCCTCGGTATTTACAATCCTTCATGAAAAATTGAGCATGAAAAAGGTTTCTTCCAAGTGGATTATACGATTGCTTTCATAGATTCACTTTGGTTTGCTTCTCTACCCCCGTATTCGCTAGATTTAGCCCCCAGCGACTATTAGCTCTTTGCTGATCTCAAAAAAATGCTTCAGGGAAGAAAATTTCGCTCCAATGAGGAGGTTATTGCCGAAACTGAAGACTATTTTGAAGCAAAGGATAAATTCTTTTGTAAACATTGTATAGAAAGTTAGAAATGTTGGAACGATTGTTTCACTCTAAAAGGAGATAGTATTAATAAATTAAAATTATTTTTAAATGAAAAATGTTGTTTTCGTTGTTAGTCGCGGGACTTATTCAACGACGTTTTACATACGAGGTCAGACAATTAAGTAATGTGACCGATTTTATTTCTCGGCCTGTGGTAACACTGTGAATCTGTAATTACGCTACCGAAATAGTAGATCCCTACTCTCTCTCTCTCGATTGAGACCTTGACGTCCATTGTACAATCATTTTTTCGCCAGCTGTTTAGACTTTTGTAAGAATGCGCGAATAGTGCATGTCACGAAATTTGAACAGCGAAATTTTGAGCAACGGTGTGCGACAAATTTTTGTGCGAAACTCGGCGAAACGGCGACAGAAACTTATGAAAAAATGCTTAAAGTGTACAGTAGTGATGCCCTGAGTCGTAGTCAGGTGCATCGGTGACATGCCGATTTTAAAAAAGGCCGTGAGAGCGTCAAAGACGAAGGGCGGAGTAAAAGAGCAATTGAAGTGCGAACCGAATACGCAGCATGTCCGCCCTTGTTCGTCAAGATCGGCGACTAACCATTCGCATGCTGGCTGATCCATTGAATATTAACCGAGAAACAGTTAGAAAGATTTGAGCCGAATATTTCGCTATGAAAAAGCTGCACGTGAAGATGGTACCGAAGAACCTTTTAGATGAGCAAAAAGTCCACCGAATGAACATCGATCAATATTGTCTCGAGCAGGTTGAAAATGACCCTACTCTTCTCGATCGAGTTATTACTGGTGATAAAAGTTGGTTCATTCAACTTGACCGCGAAACTAAACGACAAAGCCAACAGTGGCAATTTAAATGCTAGAGTGCCAAGGCCAAATACGGTAAGAATGAGCAAGTCCAAAGTGAAAACCATGTTTATTTGTATCCATATTTATGTTAAATCAGTAAATATATAAATAAAAATTTAAAAGCAATTATTAAATATTAAAGGCCAAAAAAAGCTTAACCCTAATTTATATATGTGTGTGTATATGTATGTATATATATATATATATATATATATATATATATATATATATATATATAAACTTAGCTTTCTCTCAAGTTGTAGCCCAGGTATATTATCTGTGTGTTTATTACAGGCCGATGAAGATTAATACGGACAAAGAGGTGAGCATAGTAGAGAGCGAGAGAGGAGTAGAGAGGACTTACGCCACGCTTTCCACTGAGGGAAGTTGAACGCTATTATGATATTCAGCCGAACAATCGGAAAAACGTTGTTTCCTCCCACAGAATATTGTGAGTACTTCTGTACCATGCTCCGATGTTTTTTTCCTCTTGACTTTACGTTGGCCTACCGTACCCGGGCTTCTTGTGCAGCGCAAAGGATGCCTCGTGATCCCATAGGTGATGTGAGTCCATACCGTGCGGACTGCGCCGCCTCATTGTGAGCCCTGCTCACCCCTCAGAATCACTAGCTGTCGCTACCAGAGCAGAATTCTCGCATCCACGCAAGGCAATCTTTGGCGTCCAGTTCCAGTCGACCTGTGCTATCCAGTGTATAAGTGACAGTCCGTTTATCTCTCTCTCTCTCTCTCTCTCTCTCTCTCTCCTCCATTTTCGCAGGTGCTGCCGTCGTTGAAGCCCACGACCTGCATACGGAGCAGGTGGCTCGTGTTTGTTTTTGTGTTGTAATAAACGGCTCCGGCTGCTTGTTTTCTTGTTGTCACAAAGGGCTGCCGCTGTTTGTTTTTATGTTGTAATAAACTGCCACCGTGGGCTAGTTGTAATTCCGCATTTTTTGTTTGACCTCCTGTGTAGTCACTCATTTCCTCCGTAAAGCGAGATTTCAAATTTCATCGAGCCTCCCCTTTCCCTCGCCGTAATCTTTTCGGAAACTGGGCCAGCCAGGCACAGTTTCTGTCTGCATATATATATTAAAGAAAAATGAACTATTGACAAAGATAATCATTTCTAATGTCTAAATGCTAATATCAAATAGTGTTATTGCATTAAAATTGACTCTAATACTTAAATCTGTAACTCTATTCCCATAGAAAGTTTCTGTAAAGCTGTTTATTATATAAAATGTGTACATTGCACATAGTATCCCTTAACGTTTATGTAAATAACAATATATTTAAATATTTAAAACATAATGCATATAGTATTAATTTAGGTGCTGTACTTACTCCTTATGTAAACCAGTACTTTAAAATCGCAATCATAGTTCTCTTGCTTTACAAAATAATGATGGTTTTATAAAATTTCACATTTGATGTAAAAATTATAGATTATTTCCACGCTGCTTGTTCATATACATTTTTCATAGGGGTGTTTACCGAAGTAATAACTCAAATGCATCAATTGTAGCTTGTGAACATTCAACACTCATTTTCGCCGAAAAGTATGACATTTCAAATTTGTAACTAAAAGACTATCCTATAAAACAACATAATTTTCATTGAAATCATTGAAATTTTGGAGATTTCTCGCGGGTTTTCGTTGTCATGAGAAATGATTTATTTAAAAAAAAAATTTGTTAGAGTGCATACATAAATCAGCGTAGACAATAACATTTTTGTCTACATAAATATTATATGTATATATATATATATATATATATATATATATATATATATTCTTTATTAGGAGAACATTCGTTTAAGAATTATTATTTTTTCATATATTTATTGTCTCAAGTTTGCGTGCCTCGCACGTCTCTGAATCTGAAATTTCCGTATTACATTCCTATGTATGTATGTTTGTACATATATGCATTCATTGCATAAGCATGCATAATTCTTTATTTGATTTTATACGGTATTGAATATGTTCCGCAGCATCACCTCTACAAAAAATCAGAAAATAAAATTCTCACTATTTTATCTACAGAATTGGTAATCTGTATTATATCCGTAATAAAATCGTAAGTTTCATTTTACTCCTTCAATTCCATGAATAAAAAAAATCAATAAAATTTATTCGATTCCTTATTTAATTCTATATCCGGGTTGATTCAAATTTGATCTGCACTTTAGCAATAAAACTTATAATACTAGTTGTTATTTGATGATAGTGGAAAAGGGCGATTTCTACGGTGTAGACGACATTTAGATACACATTTTCTTATTTTTTTTTTAAACTAACTTTGAAAAAGATTATGAAAGCAGTAAGGGTCTTCTCGTTTGTAGAATTTTTCAAAGATTTAGATAAAAATTGTTTCAACATTATAAAACGTCAAATGATGACGCAAAACGAAATCTACGATTTATAAATTTTCATTTCCGTTACAATTAGTTTGTCGTAGTGCCAGAATCGCGGTATGAAACACTCTTAATCGGTTCTGTAAGCTGCCATATGAAAATGAGAAACAATGTTTGTTTCTTGAAATCTGGTCTGATAGGCTGGTAAATGTAACATTTCGGACCTATATCGGGGTCAGAAGTACCTATCAATTCTTAATCGAATATTTTCAAACAGCCAATGAATTATTATTAGCCATTTCTAATTTCGGTTATCATTTAAAATTTTGTACTTTACTGTTAATTAATAATGAATACTGAAAATCCAAAGTTGGTTTATCGTTCAACAATGTTGTTATATTTTAGAATGAAACTACAGTACAGCATGATGTCGAAAAATTCTTTTTTCTACTGAACGCAAGAATAAGAATATGTATAAAAACATTAACACTGAATTCCAAGATCTGAATTCTTTGTTTACGTTTAGATTAAGTTTGAGTATTCTACAGTGTACAAGAACTCAGTTTCTATATCTGATGCCACGCGATTCTAGCTACTTTATTGACTTCATAGACTCAGCTAACATAATGCACATAAGTGCAAAGAGAGTAAACAAAATTTATAACAGAAGTAGATAAAAAGCACAAAAGATAAAAATTATAAATAATGTACTTATACTATATTCTTGTTCTACCATATATACAAGGTTTATCGCAAGAATTAGGTATAGTATTTAAAAACATAATATTAAAGTTTACTTCGGCTATAATACTAACTTAAGTTATTTATTTAACATTAGAATTAAAAAATATACTTATGTCGACTGTTCTAAATTAAATTAATAAATATTTTTATCGGTCTTACAGTCTTTATAATATAATATATTAGCTAAAATAATGACAGTTAGACTGTCCTTATGTATGTTTACTCCCGTAGAATCTCAAATAAAACTTATTAATACAATAAATTATAATAAAAATTAAAAATAAAAATAAAATTAAATTAAAAATAAAATTACATTAATAATAAAATAAAAATAAAAATAAAATATCAGGTATGTGAATAAATCTTTCCCGTTTTTTTTCAAATTTTGAGCCTTTATTGTGAAAAAATGGTTTCAAATGAATTATTGAAAGTATTGGCCATCGCTAGCTACAACTTTTTCCCATCTTTCTGGCAACATACGAATCCCGTTGCGAAAAAATTCGACCGGTTTGGCTTCTATCCAGTCATCCACCCATTTTTTGGCTTCCTCGTAGGAATGGAAGTGCTGGTCAGCCAGGCCATGCATCATCGATCTGAAGAGATGGTAATCAGACGGAGCAACGTCTGGACTATACGGCGGGTGGGGTAGGACTTCCCATTTGAGCGTTTCTAAGTATGTTTTCACCGGCGGTGCAACATGTGGGCGAGCATTGTCATGTTGCAAAATAACTTTGTCGTGCCTGTCGGAGTACTGTGACCGTTTTTCTCGCAGTGCGCGGCTCAAACGCATCAATTGTCGTCGATAGATCTCGCCCGTGATCCTTTCATTCGGTTTCAGAAGCTCATAGTAAACCACACCTAGCTGGTCCCACCATATACAGAGCATGAGCTTGGCGCCATGAATATTTGGCTTGGCCGTCGATGATGATGCATGGCCGGGTAGTCCCCATGATTTTCTTAGCTTCGGATTATCGTAACCTATCCACTTTTCATCGCCAGTCACGATACGATGGAGAAAACCCTTTCTTTTATGTCGCTGAAGCAGCTGTTCGCAAGTGAAAAAACGCCGTTCGACGTCTCTCAGCTTCAGTTCGTACGGCACCCAATTTCCTTGCTTTTGGATCATTCCCATGGCTTTCAAACGCTTGGAAATGGTTGTTCTGTCAACTCCCAATGCTTCAGCAAGTTCTTCTTGCGTTTGACAAGAATCTTCATCAAGCAAAGTCGCCAATTCTCGATCTTCAAAGATTTGCGGCCGCCCGGAACGCTCCTTGTCTTCCACGTCGAAATCACCGCTTTTGAAGCGTCGAAACCATCCGCGAGCACTTGAATCATCGACACAACCTTCTCCATAAGCCTCCTAAAGCAATCGATGCGTCTCGGCAGCAGATTTCTTCAAATTGAACCAATAAAGTGAAACTTCCCGCAAATGACGTCGACTCGGCTCAAATTTCGACATTTTCACGATATCAAAAATTTATGATGCGAAAAAATTTTAACTAATGTGTTAGTATGGAATTGTTGACATATGAATAAGCTTTGATTATGACATATGTAACCATTGAATACTCGCACAGTATTGGTGGCGCCATCTCTTACAAAAAACGGGAAAGACTTATTCACACTCCTAATAATAAATAAAATAAAATAAAAATAATAAAAGCAATATTCTATGTTAGTAAAGGACAACCTGACTTTTATTATTTTATTTATTATGTTATTTTTATTTTTATTTTATTATTAATTTAATTTAATTTTTATGTTTAATTTTTAATATAATTTATTGTACTAATAAGTTTTATTTCAGATTCTACGGGGGTGAACATAAACAAGGACAGTCCGACTGTCATTATTTTAGCTAATATATTATATTATGAAAATTGTAAGACCGATAAAAATAGTTATTAATTTATTTATTTAACAATTAAAAAGGTGAGGATATCTGTTTAAGAACTGGAATAGCTTATAAAATTATAAAATTGTAAAATTATAAAATTGCGTGAAGTATGATATATGTTATATCCGGTAGACAGAGAAATATAACGTATAATTTATAGCGCAAGTCATTGAATGAACATATACTAACTAACTGGTAACCGAGTAGTTTTGATAAATTGCTATGTGAGAAGTTTTCCGAATTAAGCCAATCGTACACTCTTAAAACTCACTTCTGCTGAGCAAAATAACTTTATCAACTTGTTTATTGAAACGGTTATGTGGATGCCTTGTTTATTAGACTTAATTCCTTTATTGAATCACTTGATTTTATGAATGAGAATACGTCCAGGGGCATCTCTAGTCTAAATCGATGAAAAAATCAATTTTCCGAAAACACCGGTTTTGAATTTAGTATACCAATAGTAACATCGTACTATAGTTTTTTTTAACTTACTCGGTCTAAAAATGTTTCTATAGCGTGTATTCTTGGTGCGCGCGCAAGTGTGATTTTGGAGCAATTCAGACAGCTGGCGATCAGAGAGGTACATACTTGGTCCCGCTTCTTTCTGTATTTATATATCTCACGAGTATTTTCAACGATACTTTGAAGCACTGAAAGTATTGCTTTCTTTTAATTTAATTGTAAAAACAGTTATTCATTTATATTAGTTGGAAAAGAAGTTCATAAAATGGATAAAAAAAGTACAAAATTCGGGAATTCGAGAGCTGATTGACAAAAAAAAGAAATTTTCCAGAAATCGTAGCAATTGATTTACGAGTGAGCGTGATGAAAGTGTGGTTAGTGCATCTGCTAAAAAAATTAAGAAAAATAATCCTGCATTCGAAGTGAACGTTGATCCATTGTTGCATTATGTCATAGTGAATTTCTTACTCTTTCTAAGACTACAAGTCATTTTAATTTGTAAAACTTGTAAAGGCGATATAACATTTTCCAAACGTAAGATAAAAGGATTAGGTTTTCAATTAGTAGTTTCGTGTAAATGTGAAACAGAAACTCATATTCCAAGCAGTCTAACAATTCATACTTCCTACGAAATAAATCGCCGCTTTGTATTTGCGATGCGTTTACTCGGTGTTGGCTTGTTAGATATAAATAATTTTTGTGCAATGATGGATATCGGCAAAGGATATGCTTCAGCTACTTATTATGCAATAGTAAACTACATTTGGATAGCAGCAGAAGCAGCAGCTACATTAGTTTTTAGACAAGCAGTTAGTGCAGAGCAAAGAGAAAATGAGGCTGATGGCGATTCGAAGACTTTCTCATCGTTACAAGATATACAGCCCTATGGTGATGTTTTAAGCGTAAAAAAGGAGTGTGTTTTACATGTTAAAAAGCGAATATATAAAAGGGCAAAAGATGCTAAAAAACAACTGACACAGATAAAAAAGGCTCAAAAAGCGTTAGAAGTTTCACAAAAAGGTGCTGATAGAAAGAAAACGACAAAAAAAAAAAACAAAAAAAACTGAAAAGCCTAAAATAACGGCTACATTGACTAATAAAGTCATGCTGGAGATGTTAAAATATTACGAATTAGCTGTTCGCCGAAATCCAGATTCTGTTGAAGATATGAGAAATGATATTTGGGCAACTGTTTACCATCAGATTTCTACGGATGATAAGCCTCAACATATGAATTGTTCCGCTGGGTCAGACTCGTGGTGCAAATACCGAGTTGCTGAAGCTACCAGCCAGTTGAAAATTTTGTGCACCCTCCAGCACTAGACGAAAAAATTCAACCTTTATGAAAAAAGATTTATGAAGATCTTACCACAGACGATCTGCTAGAAAGGTGCATCAGAGCACACACACAAAACACCAGCGAAAGATTCAACGCTTATGTTTGGAATATAGCTCCAAAACACATGTTTTCTGGGAAGAAAATTGTTGAAATTACTACCTATTGTGCTCTGTGCGTCTTCAATGAAGGATTTTTACCTTTATTAAAAATCATGGAAACCATGGGTATTTCGATTGGCAGTGTAGCAGTGGATTTTGCGCAGAGACAGGACGAAAATAGAATTAAGCAAGGAAATCGTCGCAGCATTGAAGCTTTAAAAGAGCGGCGACTCGATTTTAGAAAGGGTACGGCGCACCAAAATGAGTTTTTTGAGGACTAGGAAGGAATTATGTATGGAGCTGGTATCGTGGATTGAGTGTAAGAGGTTTATTTCTTCATTTTTTACACAGGTTTTCAAAAAATTATTTTGAACGCGTTTTTCCCGAAATAACATTTTTTGACCTAGCTGACATGATTTAACAAAAACTATTCAACCGATTGGGCTGAAATTTTGAGAGGTTATTCGTCACACATATAGTTATAGCCCGTACTAGAATTATGAATATTCGATTACATTTGAGCACTTTTTTAAACAACATAACCTTCAAAAATAAGCCGAAAATTAGAAAAGCCCGCCATTTTGTTTTTATTTTACTTAAACTTCTTGATTTTAGTACGGGCTATAGCCACTTTTTTATACTTTAATATGCTTTTTGAATTTTTCATTTCAGAGCTTCCTGTGTCAAGATATGATGTTAGACAAAAAAAAGCAAGCTTCGTTGTGGCAGCCATATCTGGGCCATATTGGATGAAAAATGAAAAAAAAAATTTTTTTTACAGACTTCAATATGTATTTTTTTAATATAAAAAAATTATAGTGTGATAATAAAGTTTACTGCAAGAAAAAAATCTTGAAAACTTATGCAAAAAAACTGGAGATGTCCCTTTAAGAACATGTATCTCGTCATGATAAGTCGAAGTCGTAATTATTTTACATTTTGAAAGCTGTTTAAGATTATATGAACGCGAAGTTTACAGAGTGGTCAAAGTTGAGCACTTAGAAATTGTATTTACGTCGACTGTTTTAAACTAATTTAACAAAGATTTTATTTGTGTTATAGTCTTTATAAAATAATCTACTACACTAATATGATAGCAGTCAAACTGTTATTCTTTAAATTACCCCAATAGAATTGAAAATCAAGATTAATAATAAAAAAATAAAAAGAAAAAGAATTAAAAATTAAAAGTAAAAATAAAATAATTTATATACAATGTTTGTAAAGGACAAACTGACTATCTCCACCACGTAAATTTCAATTTATCTTTTATGTCCGACGTTTCGAACCAGTCCGCACGCACAATTATTACGTTCAGATCTCTGTACATTTATGTGCCAAGAACCCGAACAAAAACTAGACTTTTATCTTTGAGGAAAGGCGTCCCTTTATCCAGAATAAAATCAAAGCATTTTAAGTACAAGGCCCGTCTTTAATTAATCTGTTAAGTTAAATGGACTTCTCTATCTAAAAATAGTAAAACCACCGAGTCATCCAATAAATATGTAGTACAGGATATATGTTATTTATTGTATAATTAATATATTAGGTGTACAATGTTGCTTCTGCCTTGTTGCAATAGATGGCTGTAACGATGAGTGGTAGTCGAAATAAATATATCGTAGATGTCATACAATTTGCTTAGGTAATTACAATGCATAGGTATTTGTAAACATAACATCATCAAAATAATAATCGATTTGTGTCTGCATCATAATGTTATTCTTGATTAAACATATCAGCTTACGAGCCAAATTGCGGGAGGTCTTAATTTTCTGCTTTAATATGAAGAAATCTACGGTAAAGACTCATCAAATGTTCTCAAATACCTATGGTGACACCGGTATTAGTGAAAAAACGTGCCAATAGTGATTTCAATGCTTCAAGAACGGTATTTTTAACGAAAACCTGCATGGCGGTCGAAAAAAGAAGGTTTTCGAAAATGCAGAATTGGAGACATTACTTGATCAAGGCTCGTGTCAAACGCAGCAAGAATTGTCAGGGTCATTGGCAGGCAACAACACATTTCAAAATGTCATGGGAATGATTCAAAAATAAGGAAATGGGGTGCCGTGCGAGTTAAAGCTGAGAGGTGTTGAACGTCGCCTGTCTCCTTGTGAACAGCGGCTTGCAAGGTAAAGACGGAAGGAATATTTGCATCATATTGTGACTGGGGACAAAATGAATCCATTACGATAAACCCCCAGGGGCAGAAAATAATGGGGATATTCCGGCCATTTTTCCACGTCAACGATCAAACCTAATCTTCACGGTTCTAAGGTCATGCTCAGTATTTGGTGGAACCAGCTCGGCGTAGTGTATTATGAGTTGTTCAAACCGACTGAAACAATCACAAGCGATAGTTATCGAACGCGATTCCTGTGTTTGAGCCGAGTATTGAAAGATAAACGACCGTAATACAACGATAGACGGTGAAAAAGTGATTTTACAGCATGACAATACTCGACCCCATATTACGAAAGTGGTGAAGACATACTTGGAATCGTGACAATGGGAAGTTCTACACCACCCACCGTATTTTCCAGAGGTTGCTCCCTCAGACTATCACTTGTTTCGATCAGTCTGGCTGACCAGCATTTCCGGTCTAATGAAGAAGTAAAAAAATGAATCGATGTGTAGATTGCTTTAAAATATGACTGGTTTTTTCAACGCGGGATTCATATGCTTCACGAAAGATGGGAAAATGTAGTGACCAGCGATAGATAATACTTTAAATTAGAAACGTTTAACAAGTTTTTTACAATAAATCCTTAAAATTCGGAAAAAAATGACGGAAGCAAAGTTGTACACCTAATATACAAACCTTGCCAAATTGCTTATTAATTATTACATAAATTCTTGTCGTTTATGGTAAACTTTTTTGAATAACATCAGGCGCTGCTAATCTATTTAAAAATTGACAATTTTAATGTATTGATGAAGAACACTTCAAAATAATATAAAATTGATCTCAAACTTATCGAAAATAATTGTCGACTTCTAAATAAATTGACGTGTAAATAAAGAAACTAAGAAAATAAAATACTAACAAAACTCGGTGACGGTTGAAAGATCAGTTTAATCAGATTTAAAGATTAACTTGCAACGAAATTACTGAATTATTAATTCAAAAAATTACATAAATATTATATTATATTTCAAATTGTGAAAAATTTATTTCGGTCTACTTTTTTTGCTATAGAGAATCTATAAGAAAATTTCACCTGGCCTAATAAATTTTCTGTATATAAATTTTGTAAAGACGGTATCCACTGACCTGAATATGCAATGAATCCTAACTTTAAGTATGAAAATATATTTTGTATCCGACATAAAAATCATAAAATTCCGAGAAGTAAGGAGAAGGATTGTTACATAGTGCATAATTTTTCCAATAAAATATTTCTTTATATATGAAAATTTGTGATTAATTGTGGTTTTTTAAATCGCTTTAAAAGTACATCTAAGTGTAAAAAAATCTGAATAATAGATGCGTAAAAATATGTATATACGATGAATTTGCAGAACAAATTACAGAGTAGATTCTTAGGGGATGGTACTTATTACTTTAATATTAATATTCAATTTTAATTTAATGAAATAAATATTTATTGTAGAAATACATGAATAAAAATATGTATTTCTGTTTGAGAATAACAAAGCATGCACCTTTGTGATAATCGTGATTAAGAATCTTTGATAATATATTATAGTCTGCACATGTTAAATTACAATGATATTATCACTTATTCGAATTATTTTGATTTCAGTGCCAGGAAGCGACCTGTTCCATATCATCGGCCTACGCCGTCACCTTTAACGTCGACCAGTAGCACAGAGAATAGTAATTATTGGTCTGATCATTGCTGTAGATCAACTAGCACTCTAAGCAGTAATCAATGTTTAGATATTTGAAATTGGAGTCAAGAGATATTTATCAAACAGCGTTATAGCAATATATTTAATGCTATATCCAATAACCAATGCTAAAGTTTATTTCTGAAAATAAATTAAAAATAAGTAGCATGATTGACGTGGTATTTAATTCGAATATATTAAACTTCATTTTTGCCAACAATTTATTAACTCTTTAATATGAAAATTGTATCTTAGAATACTAAGTCAAAAGTCTTTAACGAAATAAACAGTATTTAAGTTTTAATTTTAGTACATTAATGTCACTTATAAAACAGAAACATCAGTAAGACCCAAAGTGGAAATATAAACAAAAATATCTAATTAAATTATTAAAATATACATGTTCATCAGAATATTTTTAAGAAATTTATATTATGAGTTCCACGCGATTTTGGAGAAAACTTAGTATTTAAAAAATTTACTTCTTACGTTTGGTTGTAGAAAGTTCGTAATCGTAAAAAAATAATAATTCTAAGTAGTAAATATTATCCTGAATACACACTGTTCGTATATTGAATTTCTTTAAACCTTGGAATTACTCGATTTAGATTACTCCTTTACACTAATTAATAATTAAGCCATGTTCGGTAGCACTTTTTGTCTCAGGAGATAAGGTTTAAGCAGCTGCATCTAGTGTCGTCCACTTCATCACATTAGGAATAATACGATAGTAGCCTATTTGGTGGCCCCCCGAATTTGTGCTAATATAATATTGTAATACTTAAACACTCATGACTCAGAGTCGCAATGTCTCTATTTCACAAATAAACCTTTGGACGACCATAAGCGTTTGATCTTGTAATCATAATATTTGGTTCGGTTTTATAATCATAAAGACATCACAAGTTTGCGTCAGCACTTGCTATAAAAATTTTGAAATTTCTGTTCTGCTGATTCAATCAAGCTAGTATTCTTTATTTCATACAGGAATCTCTAGTATTTGAAAATTGATCATATCTCTCTTAATATTTGAAAAGGTATTTTTGTAACTTTTTTTTAATTTGCACTCAACATTCAACTGTCTGAAGGGTGCTTCAGAGCTTATCAAGAATGTGAATATGTAGTAAGTAACAACCATATGTTCTTCTACCATGCACTTAGGCCAATTAAACAATAAGAAGAAGACATCCTGGTGAATAGGTTCAGTTTACGTCTCACCCAAATTACTGCTCTACCGGTGATAATATTCTTTATGACAACTAGGTATATGGAACTCTTTGTACTGCTCACTCTTACTAACTATATCAATCTGATGTTCGTGGACCAGCTACAACAAGTCATCCTGTGTCACTTGGAAGTGGTTAATATTTAATTAATGAACCCTAAGCATTTTCAGTCTCTACTTCTATTTCCTATCGAGACTCTTTACTGTCAGATTCACCATTTTTGGCCTTGTGCTCACGTTTACAATTCGTTTATTAAGCTTTCGTAGTCCTATATCTTATGCACCATTTTATAACATCGAAAACATTGGCTGGCTCACTGACGAACAAGCCAGTATACCCATTTAATTTTTACTTCGATGGCCTGTACTAGTTTATTATTTATTACTGCAGGAAGTAGTACAGTAACTGCTTGTGTACAAAAATATAACGCTCTCATTCTCAGAAATTCAACAGTCACGCAATCCAGGCCTAGTATCTCATTTATTGCTATCACTACTTCCTTATGCGTAAATAAAATTCAATAAAATTAATCTACGTTCTCCTTCAGAGTAGAGATGAGCGGTGTTATAAATTCTGCCGTTTCCTTATTAAATTTAAGTCCTAGCAGTCGTTTTCCCGCATGCATACACCATATTCTAGACACATTAAAACCAAGATGCCATAATGAAGTCTGAGCTTTCAATTGCTTCAAAATGTCTGAATAGGTGACGTTCTCCGATGTTTTAACTTCTAATATATCTGGCACTATATTCAATCTTTTGGTTCTCTCTACCAATCCTACCTGTTTTATCATAACAAATTTCATTAGATATACAGCTTGAGATTCCACGTGTAGTCTTTGTTTTTGTTCTTTTTCTTTACCAGCCCTAGTCATTCCTGTCCAGTTGGTATTTCAGGCGGATGTGTCGTATTATGTGTATTTTTTCTATTTTTTGTCTTTTTATCGCATTTGTCGGCCTGGCTAGAGACTCTGCCATTAAATCTGGCCCTTACGATTCCCCATATCTTTATTTTTAAAGATAGATGATATGTGTTATGTGTTATGTATTATCTTCCTAGTGTTCTCTTTGGTGTCCTGGCCAGCATTTCTTCAACACCGTAGTCTTTCAGATATTTTAACGCTCGCATCACCAAATCTTCGAGCTCTTTAAGTAGATTCTTCTTCTCAATAATGAACTCTGTAAAAAATTTGATAGATTATAACTAGTTATTGACCTTAAGGCTACCTGGTAATATGAAGGTCAAAGCTGTCGTCAAATAAAATATATATTTTCTTATTACTTCGCGGGTAAGAACTTTGCCATTAGCCATGGTTATGCAAGTCTTAAACTTCTGCTTCTTTCTGCTCTTTTTCTAAATCCATTAATTTTTGGACAATGTCTGATGCGATTGAAATCACCGCTTCTTCATTCCAGCCTTGTTGTGAACTCTGGAGACTTGTTTCTAAACTACCTCGATTACATTTATCACTCAATGATTTCTTTTTCCTTCTTCGAACCTCGAAAGCTAAAAAATTACATGTTCTACTCTGTCTTTTTACAATGCACTTTCGTAGATATCTATTCTATGCAAATATCTTTGGAAACATCTATATCCAGTAAGTATCTGACTTAATTAATATTTTATGAAGCTACAAATTAATAAATATTTTCATTGGTCTGAGAGTCCAATTAAATAAATCGAAAATAATACGTAATAATATCAATATATATGTTTATTAATATTAATACATCAATATATAAAAAATTAAAAATTATAATGACAATCTGACTGCCATTATTACGTATTATTTTCGATTTATTTAATTGGACTGTAAGACCAATTGAAATATTTATGAATTTGTATATAAGCAGTCGACAAAAGCACAATTAAAGTATGTTATGAAGTTACGTTTCCTCATTTTCTATTTCAATATATCAGGTATAATTGTATGGGTTTATTGAACTTCATTTGATAACTTTCATTTTCTTTGTTATTGTTGCTTGGCTTGCTTCGACCATATATCTTGGTAAATCTGTTCATCACTATTCACAGATACTTGTATACCCATCGTTTTCTTTTACAAGGAGATCAAAGAGGAGAAATCCTGCGATTTTGCAGAAAATTAGCTAAAACATTTGATAAGGACAAACCACTTATAACGCTGTTATTCTATAGTCTCATCGACAGTTAGTACCATAAGTTAGATGTATACTGAAATAATTTGCCGGTCTCAGAATGAGATGAAACGAGATTTTTCGCTGCTTAAGAGCTATTATTATATTGTTCCACGTAGCTGTGTTAAAAGCATTTTGAATATCCAAAGTAATGATCGCAGACTGACGTTTAGCTTTACAGCTTCCGCTACTAGCATTATTAGCCAGTTGTATAACACGGTTCACTGCGTCAGAGGTTAAATTATGCTTTCTCAAGCCAATCTGATTTTTTAAAAGACCTATTTTCTATGTTAATGCTGTTTGAATGCTATGAAAATTTGAAATAACTTTTTTTCGATGGTATTCCATTTCTTCCAGTTGTTTTACGATTGTCTTTCTTTTAGCTAATATCCTCACTTCTAAATTCCTTAATGGTGATCTTAAGTTTTTTTTTTTGAGAAATCCGTAATTAGCTGTAGGAAGTATGGCTTACTCATCGCTAGTTAAGCGATTCTTCACGCTCGAAAAGATACTTATACTATCAGTCACTACGGATTTCATTCCTTTTTTGGCCAGGATAACATCTGCGGCCTCTTTAATTAAGCTCCAATAGTATAGATTCTACCACACCTTGAAGCTCTGATGTTCTTTACCAGGCTTCCCCAACTTCAGCAACCATTTAATTGGCTATGTTCTGAATCATCTGATACACTCATTCTCCCAGGACTTAAGCTGTTCCCTAACTCAATTTATGATAATCTCAAAATATGTTATCTGCCTTTGACTTTGAACTTAATTGCATTACGGTGCACTGTTTTCGTTTAGATTTGCTTTTGATCGTATTATCATAGAAGTACACGGTATACTATTCCTTTTTTACTTTTATTCTATTATATGAAATCGCATTTGTTTCTATTTGCCTCTTTGATTTACAATCGTCCAGTTAATCTCTATCTCTACATCTTCTGTATTTTCTTTTTCTGAAATGCTCTGTTATATTTGAACATTTAAATTCGTGCATATCACATTTATATTACCTTTTTCTTTATATGACTTTAATTCAGAACTGAAGTTCTGTATCTATCTGGAAAGACTCTAGATGGGAAAATCTAAAAAAATTCCATACTAATGTGTATGCATATGCGTGCGCGTACATGCGTGTATCTGTGTACATTTATGTATATTTATAGAGACAGATAAAAAATGCCATTCTCTTGTATGCAAATAGCCACCCAATGGATCTCGAAACTCATCCCATTCTTCGTGGAATCTTGAACAGTGAAACGGGGTGTCCTTGATATTTTCATCAATATACTATCTCTTCGCGAGCAATACAAATATTAGTCACGAAAATTAGTTACTTGTTACAACACACGCGCGCGCGCGCGCGCACACAAAAGCATCATTTGAAAAATAACACTGAATATCGCCATCTTGTTAAGTAAAATAATAAAGAAAGATTTAGTTATGTTTAAAATCATTCATCTATTAAAAATTAAAACTTAAAAATTGTACTTATGTTGAGTATTCTGAATTAATTCATAAATATTTTTATCGTTCTTACAGTCTTTGTACAATACTATATTATACTATTATAATGACAGTCCGACTATCCTTGTTTACAATAATTGCCATTTTCTTCTATTTAAATGCCCTCCCAATGAAACCCAATGATTGTAAACAAAGACAGTCTGGCTGTCATTATATTAACATATAAGATATTATTGTATAAAGACTGTAAGATTGATATATTTATTAATTTCATTCATTTATTATATAATTTAATATTTATATAAGGTAAATGCATCATGTATGAAATTATCTACAATTACTTATTGTTAAAGTAAGACTATTTAGATTAAGATTAAATTGTTTTGTTATGTGGCATCAATCTGAAAAATCAATATAAATATATGACTTTCTAAATGAATAAGTTTATTAAATTTGGAAATAACAGTTAAATATAAAAATTGTATAAATATTATTAGTTATCACACAGTAAAATGTGTATTAAAAAATTGAAGGAGAATTTTTGTATACTTCAGGTCTTCTAAAAATTAAAAAGATACGAGGGAAGGAAACTACAAAATATAGAACATTACCGTTGATTAATATTTTTCATTTCAGAAAACTTTGGTAATTTAACAAAATTATCTCAGAACATAAATCCATTTACCCTGTCACAGACCTTCTAATTGCCTATGAGGCCAGCAGCCACATGTGACAGTGGTAGGAACCTAAGAGGGTTTTATAGTGAGCCTTGGATAATATCTACATCGATTCTACTTTCTCAGCAGAAAAGTCAAAATCTCCACTCACAATATAACACCGATATTGTGAATATTGACGTACAACAGTCAATGTAAGATATTTATTAAATATGTTATTTTGTATGAACTATCTCATATATAGTATAATTATTTGAAAAATACACAAATACTAAAGATAATCGCTTTAATTTTTTTTCAAATTTTCTTATATAACAAAAGAAAATCTATGAATACAGAAAAGTTTAATATTCGATATTTTTTAATTTGCACTTTATACATTTTTTATACATTCATTTTTTATATAACATACAGCAGCTAGCTTACCGCAAATTAATGCAGTTACTCATAATTACATTGATACATGTAAGCATTGTACAGTGTTGCTCTTTATACGTTATACCAAGACCAATGAGACATGAAATAATTATATATTTTTGATGCTTTAAAAATACAGGTCAATAAATATATCTTGTTATTCTTTCAGAATATCAATGCCTTCACTAGTCAAATAGATTTCGAAAAATCTTTCTCAAAATATCTGTTGAATATTATATTCTTTTTTTAATTCCTTCAGCTGAAAGTAGGGACTTTCTTGCAGCGAACTTCGACTATCGATCAGATGCAAATCAGATAATCCTAAAATATCATATATACCGTAAAATATTTGTACGTATAACCTAAATTAAATAAATTTATATTATAATTATTGTTTTATTATCTATTTCATTTTTTCCTATTATACACTTACTTTCTATATAAAGTATAAAGTAGGTGTTAGGAATTTGAAAATAAAGTAAATATTAAAAAAATATAAAAAAAATTTATAAAGTAAATTTGAAGATCTAAATGAAGTAAATTAACCTGTAACAGAATTTTTTAAAAATTGCACAATTCAAAGTATTTTTGTGAACATTCACAAATGTAATAGTAAGAAAATGATGTTTAAAATTTGGAATCATATCAATTTTTATTTTCACCTAGGTTCGAGTTATTGTAATTATGTAAATTTTTTAATTGTTATAAATAATATTTGTATTTATATTTCATTTGTAGATTTGATTAATATTATAATAATGATACTAAAACCTATAGTCAATTTTTATTGTTTACATCACTATTTACTACGTTTTCGTTTTTTATGCCCAACCAAAATAGAAGAAACGTTCGCCTCCTGTCTGTTTTGCAAATGTCAGCTGACAATCTTAATATAGTATCGGGGAGAGAGGAGAGGGGGGAGGTCTCCAACGATTGCGAATGTATCTCTGAAGATTTGTAGGGCCCTGAAAAGGTCCGTTTGTCCTCCCGATAACTATCGAGAGTGATATTGGAGGAGGGTCTAGTATGGAAAAACGAATGGGGTCGGTCGTAGTGTCCGGACGACTTGCCGCCGACTCGCGCTCTGATTTCGATGGGGACAGCCTCCGTTATTATCCCAATGCGTGGCGCGATCGCCGCATCCTTCGCCTTTAGACGCCACCAGACCGATCATAAAACCCATCCGGGGAGCTGGAAGATCGGCGGAATTCACGCAAATTCCGCTATAAGAGGACGGGGTGGGGAAATTACTAGAGTCGGCCGATTGGGACGGCGGATGCCGATCTCCGCCCAATGGTCCTATCCTTCGAGGACGCCCGGTACCACTACCGTGCTCTGGACAGTCCTCTCCTGTTCCTCTTTCTCCGAGCTGACCTCCAAGTGTTCGAGTTCCGGGAGTTCCAGGTCTAGGGTCCAGTGGTCTCCCGAGGTGGATCCACGTTGAGACCGCCGGTTTCGTTGGCGCCGGCTTTTGCGCTTGGCGCGCTGCCTTTCGTTCCGTAGCCTTGATGGGACCGTTCACCCGAAGCAATTGAGCAAAAGTTAGACGCCGTCATGCTTCCTTGCTGGTTGAGGGAAGAACGAATGTGGCTTCCGCATTGCCAGCTCTTTTAAGGCCTTGGCGGACCCAGCTCCGACCCCAAAGGCTGGTCTCGGCCAGCCGGCTCAGTGGAAGAGAAGAGGGGGAAAGCACTCCAAGCAAAGATTTAGAGTTTGTCTGTGGGCCCTTCCAGGGAACCTGTCGTCCGCTAACCTCTCAGGCGACAGTGGATCTCCGGAAGCCTTGAGCACCAGTCTTATTCGAAGCTACTGTGCACCATGCGCATAACTTCATTCGAGTAGTGCCCCACCCGGAGTCCGCACCACGGGGGATGTCGATCTGACCCGGAGTTCTGGATCGGACGCGGACGGTGGCCATGGATGGGGGGACGAGGGGACTGACTTGCCTTGTCCCTGACGTACGGAACAGCCCTGAGAAGGGCCTACGAGGACGGCCACCCCCAGGCGGGGGGGGAGTGGATGGATGGGTGGCTTACCTCGTTTCCTATACACGGTCGGCCCTGAGAAGAACCGATGAGGTAGAGGCCACCGGAAAGATGAGGAGCCTTCGGCCCGAGCTGACCTCAGACCCTGCAGCTGATCAGCTGGGGAAGCGCTCATAGCGGCGGCTCGGTGAGCGCTCTCTCTCTCTCTCTCTCTCTCTCTCTCTCTCTCTCGCCGTCGTCGGCAGTGCATACCGGAGTGCACGGCGAGGGTAACCCGCTTGGCCGCTATTTGTGTAGCGCTGTACGGCGACGTCGCTCTCTCTCCGCTCGGCCGCTATTGGCGAAGCGCCGCTCTCTCTCATTTACCGGTAGTGGACGATGCGCGATGCGGGAGCACGGCTTTCTCGTTCATCTGGATACAGCTCTCTTGTGAGACAAGATGGTTGAAGAATGATGGATAAGGCACTGTTTACTGTTTTAAATGGTCCTTGAATGCTTTCCAGTTCTAGGGAGCAGGCGTCATTCGGCGACCTTCGTTAACAGATTCTCCTTCCATGAAGACTGGTCTTTCTTCTTTCTTTGGAATGCTTGAAGCTATACAAGGGTGCTCCAATGGTATCTGAGTGGGGAGCAGCTTCGATGATCTTTCCGGCGGCTGGAATAATTCCGATTGCGTTCGGGTGGCGACGGTTGTGTGTAAGACTTCTTTCAACTGCGTAGCGGCCGGTTCAACAAAAAAGAAATGTTTTGGAGCATAACCGACCGATAAAGCAAAAGCTTTCTGCAACCGGGAATGTTTATTTGTAACAAAGCATAACAGAGCGATTTTTCTTTTTTTTTGCCTAGGGACCGGTAGTGGTTCGGAGCCCACTATAAACTGGAGGTCCGCAAAAGTCGCAATGATGTAAAAATCTGCAACTAAAAGAAAAGTTCAGCAATAACGAAAAATTTTGGAGTACAACCGGCCGATAAAGCGAGAGATAGGTGTGGCCGGGTATGTTTATGTCTAATAAAGCATAACGAATGGGACGGCGGACGCCGATCTCCCCCCAGAGGTCCTGTCCTTCGGGGGCGTTCAGCACTACTACCGTGCTCCGGACCATCTGAGAGTCCCAGGTCCAGAGTTCAGAGGTCTCCCGAGGTGAATCCACGATGAGCCCGCTGGTTTAGTTGGCGCTGTGCATCCGGAGCAGTTAAGCAATTGGACTCTGTTAGACTTCCCTACTGGTTGAGGGAAGGATGAATTTGGCTTCCGCATTGCCAGCTCTTTAAGGCCTTGGCGGCTCCAGCTTCGACCCTGAAGGCTGGTCCTAGCCAGCCGGCTCAAAGGGAGAGGAGAGAGGGGAAGGACTCGGGACAAGGATTCAGAGTCTGGCCATGGGCTCTCCCAAGGGGCTTGTCCTCCGACAATCTCCCTAGCGACGTCTCTTGATGCGCCGGTGATACTACCATTCTACGGAATTCTATTCACTAGAATAAGCTAATTTTTGTATGTAATACCGCACGGAAAACCTACAAACGTATGGTTCAACTGCTACTCATGATCGTCATAAACAACCATGTAATTCTGTTCAAAAGGTTATTAAAAATGCTAAATATCATTTTATAAAATAAGTTGATAAAGTAAAGCCTGAAAGGCCCTCAGAAAATGTGGAAATAGTATGAGAAACTGGAATTATATGCTTTTAGATAATCAGAAAATATTGTTAGAAAAATACTAGTTTGGATAATTTTAGCAAATTGTTTAGTTTTTTGTTCAATATTACGTGTTGTATTATCAGTCTACTAGAATAATTCCTCCGGGTAAACAGTTTTACCTCAATCAAGTCGACATTACACATTAACTCTAAGCTCTATCAACTCTACGTTCTAGTGGTTGCGATCTTGACGAAATTCCTATCACGTACTTCAAGGATTGCCTTTCGATCTTCTTTACGCCCCTTGAATATTTTTGAGATTTTTCAACAATCCGGCCGTTTTCCTACACTTAATTAAATATAAGTAATAATAAAATATAAATAGCGTTTGTGATTCTACGAAAATTAATTATATGATTATTATTTGTTTGTGTTGTTATAATATGTAAACATGCAATGAGTTGAATGTATTATAATGTATTACATATATTTATGAAAATCTATTTCTTCTCACGTAACGAAAGTGAGACCGCCGTGTGGAATTTCGCGCATGACGTCTTTATATTATATGGGAGGTAGATCACGACTCTCTATGCTAGGCCATCTAGAGCATAGTCTCGTAAGCCTACTGTAAGAAAAATTTTCCCGAATATTTCTCTAGGCCGGTAGACTCATCTTGAGAATGCGTCCATTCCTTGAGGATTGAGTCAACGTGCACGGAGTTTTCCGTAGGAGGAAAGCTCTGGGGCCGTCAGGCTGCAGGCAAATGCTATGATTGTCGATAGTACAAAGCAACGATTTTTTCGGCCTTCAGCCACTCGGGGGAATATTCTGGGGGAACGATGAAAAGGAAGGGGCCGGAGCGCAACGTTATTAAGCCGCGCGGGAAAGCGGTAGCCACTAGGACGCTTGGTTACTCGCCGGCCGAAATTAGGTTTGAGAGTAGGAAAACCCTATAAAAACCGGCTCGCCACGCAGCCTCGGGTCTGTTCGCCTTTTAGTTTTTGCGAAAAACGGCCGTCTCACGAAGTTTACAAGTTTTCTTGCATAAGAATAAATTGTTTTTTTCCTTTTCTTTTACACGCACCCCATCCCGAAGAGTAATACTGCATCAGAAATATCTGATTTAAATCGACTTTCTTACTGTGTTCTACATATAAGATTCTTGAATCCAATGTCTTAAAACTTCTTTTAAGTGCTCTCTGATTTCATCGAGAATAACTGCTTATCGAATTTCATTTATGTTTGTCAGAAAATTCTATAGTATTATAAAGCCTTTATAAAAGTAGAAGATAATCTTAGACTGTCCATACTTATAATAGGATTCGATTTTTCAAAAGCAGTTGATCTTATGAGTATTAGTTTACTTATGGCAAAATTTCATCATCAAAAACAATTTTTCCTTTATACAAAAATTACGACATTTTGGGTTATTTGTTTCAATAATTTCTTACGAAAAATTGTAATCCATAAAATAAAAACAAGGGTACTTTTTATTTTTGGTTATGGAAAGGATGGCACAGTTCATTTCTCTGCCAGGTTTAGCCTGGTTTTGAATGGGTTAATAAGGAATTATAAGTGTTATCCAATTTACAATATTTTAAGAGTTTCTCGTTTATATTTATTTTCCATACCTCGTTCTAAAATGTTTACATTTAAACTATGTTCTTTTATCTCCCATATACTATTCATACTTCGTAAGCTATACTGATGTTCATATACTCTTTATTTTATGTATCTTCCTGTTGTTCAAATATAATATTTCTCACAATCTTTACAATTTATTTTTAAAATTAACAAAAATTAACACCAGACTAATTTATTAAAGCAATAAATTTAGCTATTAATAACACAATTGTTTCATTTCAAAATAATCTTATGAACAAAGATCTGGTTTTCCAATGGCATCACCTTTATCACCGATGATTGCTAATTTGGTAATGAAAAAATTAGAAAATATTGCATTAAATAAGTTAAATTTTGTATAATATTATAATAAGAACATTATAATATAAAAAGAACATAGTTTAAATTTGTTACAATCTTTCGATTTTAAAATTTTTAGAACAAGGTATTATGAATAAATATAAAAAAGAAACTCTTGGAAATAATCATATTTTGAAGAATCCTAATAATGTAAATTTAATATTAGAGTCAAGTAAATTGGACAACACTTATCATTCCTTATTAATATAAAATTTGTATTTCGCATTTAAGTTAGGAAAGGGGCGTCCTATAAATGTTATACTTATAAATTTAGAGTGGGGATGGAGTATATAATGTAGCATGCTGGGTTTTTCAATTTAGTTTAGTTCCTGAGGTTTAATCGTAACTTTTCGAAATGTCGGACACGAAAGGTGATCAAGGTGGTGGGGGCAGTCAGGTTGTCCTTTACTAACATAGAATAGTACTTTTATGATTTTTATTTTAGTTATTATTCTATTTTTATTTTTATTTTATTATTTATTTTATTTTATTTTTATTTTTAATTTTCTGATATAATTTATTGTAGTAATAAGTTTTATTTCAGAATCTACGGGGTTGATCATAAACCAGGACAGTCTTGCACACTTACTTATGCATACATGCATTCGGTGACTACCTTGTGCTGTGATGATGGAACACAGGACATATACAGACATCGTTGCTATTCGATATCCATAAGTTGGTTCTCTTATATAAACTTAACACATTACAAAAGATTTTAAAATTATTACCCATTCCGAAATATCACCTTATTTCACTCCTTTACAGGCGGAAAAACTGAGTAACTTGGGGCGTTTTAATTATATTTTACCCTAGTTGTCAAAGTATTCAATTGCTGGTTTGTTTTTGAGAATTATAAGTTAAATTAATAAATATTTTTTGATTGGTCTTACAGTCCAATCAAATCATTCGAAAACAATACGTAACAATATCAATACATATTTACATTAACATTAATATATCAATACACAAAAATAATAAAAATAAAAATTAAGATTAAAGATTATAATGACAGTCAGACTGTCCTTGTTTACAGTCACCCCCGTAGACTAATCTGAAAATAAAATATTATTTGAAGAAAAAAAATTGTTTGTTAGTAAAGTGCAGTCTGACTGTTCCCAACACCCTTACCTAATTGAAGATCCAGTCCAACGTTTCGAGCTCGCTACGGTTCCTCATCAGGGACTGATAAAGAGTTATAAGAATAATTTTATACCTTCATCAGAAACTGGGATACGCGTCACGTAAGCGAACTACGTGTGAATTATATATATATATATATATATATATATATATATATATATCACTTATATTAAATATAATTACGTGTATATACTAATATAAAAGACAAAAACAATAACAATAAAATCAGAATATTACTATATGTAAAAGTTTTATCAGAATGAATGAGAAGTACTTTAAAAAAATATAATATTCAAGTTTACTTTAAAAATAATAATAATATAAAAAGATTATTTAACAATGATATAGATAAGGACGATAAATTTTTAAAAGAAGATTGTGACAAATATTACATTGAACAAATGTATTGATACCAAAAACAAAGAATATTTAAGCATCAGTATAGCTTACAAAGCACGAATGGCACATCCGGGCGAAAGGAATATATTTTAGACTTGTTACATTTTTTCGATTTTGAAAATGCAAATATTTTAGAACTACATCTTAACAGTAGATATAAAAGAGAAATTATTGAAATTATTATGATTATAAACAAGAACAGTCTGCCTGTCATTATACTAACTATTATTACATACAGATTATAAGACCGATAAAAATATTTATTAATTTAATTAACATTAGACATAACTAGAATTTATAAAGCAATTAACTGTATTTAAGTATCATAGTACCATATATGTACCATTTATTCTATAGCGTTCAATTGCCGATTTTATTATATTACAATACTTCGGATTCAAACGGGTTTACCTTTGCCACCTATAAATCGTTTCATTTTTTCAAAAAATACACGATTTATTAGTTGGTCAGTTAATAAGAATTTTTTACAAAATGATTTTCCGTTAGCAAGAAAGTAAAAACAATGAGTATTAAATAAAATCAAACTCAGATCAGAAAAGGTACCTGTGTGTAAACCATTTTCACTTTGTGCCAGAGATGAATTTATTATTAATAATCAAGAGCCATTTATTAGAAAATTGAACGATGCAACGATTGTACAAAATATTTGTAAGATCATCAGGTTTGAGCTCTCTACGAAACAAGGTCATTCTTTTCTTGATGAAGGTTTTCGAGAATCACCTCTAAAATACATAAATTGCTGAAATGTATAAATTGAAACATACTTCAAATATAGAATTGTAATATGTTTCTATTTGAAAAGTGAAAATCAGCAACAGCCAATAACAGAAATCAGTAACAGTCTTCTTAACACTTTATTTTAATCACTACATCTTTATAGAAGTCTTTTTCTTCTTTAAATTATTATCTTCTATAAAGAAGATAATAATTTAACCGATTTCTTAAGCAATTCAATAATATTTATTAAGAAGTACTCTATATATAAAAATCTATATTACTATAACTAATTGATCGTAATTTACTTTTGTCGCTTCTATATATACAGTATGTATAAACAGAATGTACAACCGTATTTAATATACATATATATGCATATTAAATACGGCTTCTGTGGGGGAAAATTCTACTGTCGACTACAAGGAGTAAAAAAGATGTTCAAATGTCTCCAGACGGCTTTTACGGAGAGTATCATGTTCGGACTACAGGATATGTCTCGGGACGATTACTATAAAGAATTTTGTGTTGGGAAGGTAGAATACGATGTCCAGTTATCTCGGGACGACTTTTACTGGGAGTGTGTGTTGTGTGTTCGATGGTAAAATACGAATCTTTTCATAGAAGTCTCTTAAACACTCCCCGTAGAAGTAGTTCCAAAACACCTGAGCATCGTATTCGAACGTTCCAACATGAATCTTCCCGCAGCAGTCGTCCCCTCATACCTGGATATCATCTTCTATCTTCCGGACACGAAACTCCGCATAGAAGTCGTCCCGGAATACCTGGACGTTATTTGCTATTAATTAAATAGAGTACTCTCCGTAGAAATTGTCCAGAGACATCTAAACATCGCATTCTATCACCCGAACACAAAACTCCCAATAGAAATCGTCCTGAGGAAACTGTATATCGTGTTCGACCGCCCGACACGCCAATACAATATTTCTCAATAGAAACCGTACGTAAAATATATATACATATATATATATATATATATATATATATATATATATATATATATATTGTGACGGGGAACGCAAGCGCCGCGTACGCTTGCTTTCTCACGTCTATGCTCTCTCTCTCCTGTCGTAGTCCTTGTACATATGTATATATGTTCCTCGTTTTTATATGTATATGTATGATCGAGCTTCTTAAGACAGACGCGAAAAGAAAGTCGGTTGAGTGCTCGTTTTTCATTTGGCTTGCTTCGCGAGGTGCTCCGTGCCTGTTGTGCGATTTTCGTCGCTTTCGTACGTGCCACCATCCACTGAGCCGAGACCCACGGAGCCCGTTACCCGAACATCGCTGCAGAACTTGAACTAACGAGCCTGCCATCCGGAGCTCTTCGGTCGCCCCATCCCGGGACCACTGAAGAGCGGGGCACCGCCTCCCCTGGCGAACGAGGACGTGCTGCCATCGGTCCAGGGTTTGACGCCACCTCCTGTCGCCAGCGGACGACACAAGATCGGCCCCGACTGTAAGTAGCAGCCCGGTACTCTCTCTCTTCCCTGACGCCACACGCGCCGTCGCCTCGGCAGCCCTTGGCCTGCGCACCTCGCGCCTTCGCGTATATGTTGCACGTATGTTGTGAATTAAAAACACGTTTAGTTTTATTTGTTCTGCTTTCTTCTAATCATTTGGTCTCCCTACCTCATGCGTAATTCAGCATGCGATACGTCTCCTCTCGTGGACCGCCCGTTCTTCCTCACCGAAACGATTCGGGGCTAAGTCCAGCCGGGCACATCTTTTGGAACAGCCGTGCCCGCCATCCTCGTGTTCGAGACGGACACGCGCACCGTTACAATATATACACATATATTTCGTATATTTCCATTTTTTCAATTAAATTCCGTAAAAATATTAGTAGTGGTGCCAACTGAAATTCAAGCAAAATATTGGTGTCCGTAAGGTGTGAGAGTAGTCTCAGATAAACCTTAAGAACAAAAAGGGTAATACCGACTAACATCACACCTTTAGGATACGAATTCCAAAGTTGGATATGATCATTCGTCTGAGCTGGCCCGGTATTAATACTTTAAGCGGACTATTTTTAGTTGATGCTCGTGATTCAAGACACCACCTAATGGCCCTGGTGAAACTAACTGCTAAAACCATTAACTTAATTTATTAACGAAGTATGTCCTTCCCAAGATAATATAGAATCTATATGTCCAATTTCAGAACAATCGGTTCAATAGTTTTTTTGGTTACCGTGTACTAATAAAAGCACGCTTTGTCTTTATAAATTAGTATGATATATATATGTACAATAGTAATATTACTACTTTGATAAAATTGAATGTTGAATTTCCAATTTAAATTTCCCGAGTTTTTCCTTTCGGTAAAATTTTTCTCTGGAAATTGATACTACTGTTAGTAACATATGTGCCAAACTTTACTTCGAAATATTCATTATTGTTGGAGAACGTTCCCGTTTTATAGGTGCTAAAAGTGAATACGATGATTTTTACTATGTCTGGATTTATTAAACAATGAAATTGCATTAAATTTTGTGTGTGGAATGCAATTTCGACAGCGGAAACGTTGAAGATGCTGCCTTTGGGGATCAGACTCTGTCTCTCTGTCTTCAACCAATGTTTACAAGTGATAAAATAAGTTCAAAGCTAGCTTCAAAAGTGTGAAAAATGTTGTTTCAAATCAGCGAAAAACATCGACTGACGATCATCACGTCAAGCAGATTAAAGAACTTGTTCTCCAAAATCGTCGGCTGGCAATTAGAGACCTTGCCGATTCTGTGTGAATTTCATTGGGATCATATAAAACCATTGTGACCGACTGATTTTGGATCTAATCTAGTCAAGTCACTATCTCTACGAAAAACACTCAATTTTGTGGACAAAGAGCGTCGCATGAACAGATACGAAGAGATGATTTCGGACAATCAGCCAGTGATGAAACCCATCATTACGGGAGATAAGACTTAGTTCTACGCTTATGACCTCGAAATAACTAATCAATCAAGAGAATATCAGACCAAAGATCTGCCAAAGTTGCTAAAAAATCAAGATTATGTTAAGAGTTTTCTTCGATTATCGTGGTGCGGTGCATTCTGAATATGTTTCGACGAGTCACATTCCTAAAAAGAAATATTATTTCAGCAATATGCGTCGTTTGCGTCAAGTTGTTCGCAAAAAAGGCCAGAGCTATGGTAAAAAATTTTGCATCATAATAATGCGTCATGTCACACGGCATTGGTTGTTTGCGAGCATTTCGCCAAAAATTCAACGCTCACCGTTCCGCGACCTGGTCATTCATCTGATTTGGTTCGACGTTACTTACTCTTATTCTCGACCAAATTATACTCTATAAAAGAGTAGGAACGCAGGTGAACTTAGGGACTCATATAATAATTTATATTATTATTTACAATTTAATAAATGTAATTTAATTGTCAATATAAATTATTTATTTTTATTCATCCTATTAAATAAATTCGGAAATTGGCGATTCAGGTACCAGCCGCCTCCGCGGTGAATTCTGGCAGTTATTATATTTATTATTAATAATTTTAAAATTATTTTTTATTTAATAATAAACAATTGCTGTTTTCAAACTGACAGCTGTGTGATTGATTTTTATTTAACTTTTTTTAAGAATTGAAAAATATTTATAGGACCAACGGCGATAAAGAAGATAATTTTGATTAACAATTAATTATTTAAACAATTTAGTAATTAAAACAAGGTAGGTGAAACCTTGGCAAAGACAAATAATTAATTATAGGTAGGTCCTTAAAATAATTATAACGGCCTATAGATATAAAAATAAGGTACCAGGACCTAATAGGGCCCCATTACCAATTGGCGCTCGACGTTCTTGAAAGGGTATTCCAATCGAAATATTAAAAATTGGCGCACAACTTGGCACCTATCATTTTTAAGGATATTTCACATTGATCGCTCCAGAATTTTTAAAAAAAAAAGAAAAAAAAAATTTTTTTTAGATTTGAGGATTGAAAAAAATTAGTACACCTGCTTGCCTTTCATTTAGGACAGTTTTTATAAGTTTGAGTACGGGATTTACCAGTGGAATTTTTTGTTTATTTGTTTAATTTACTTTGTATTATTATTTAAAAATAAATTTTTTTTATAGTAAAATTAACGAATTGACAGTTCCACTGGCGATTTATACCCGTACTAAACAAATTCGCCAAGATTTGCTCTACATAGTATATAATATATTTTATAAAATAATATAATTATTTATATAATATTTTTAGTTGTATATTTTATTTTTGTTGTATAGGTACACCTTAGGGACATATATATTTTATCTATTTTTTTTTACATATAAGAACAGGAGCTAAGAAGGCATATTTTATTATATCCCTTCTTTGCTCTTGTAATAAAACTAAACCTCTGGTGTACTCGGACAAAATATCTTGTGCGGTTACAATAGAAGTGAGTAAACCTTGGCGTATTTCAATGCTTTAAGGGCATAGAAACTGTAGCATAAAAGAGCAGATTATTCCCGTTACATTTCTAATACCATGTCTGCATATCAAATGCCAGTGGCAAACAACGCCGATGAAAAAAATTAAAATTGGTGCTTCTGTAAAACCACTGGTGAATTGGATCACTGTCTGCTCCAGCTGATTCTACGCGTAGAGAGAGATAGATTCCTATGCATGCAAAGGCTGAGCAACTGGCTAAAAGGTAATTATGAACCTGAGGACTTCATCCAAGAAACAGATGAAGATCCGTGCCTCCAGTATATGAAGAGAGAGGCCACAAGGAAAACATTCATTGAAGATGAAATTCAGACTGGAGGTCAGTCTTACCTTCATGAAACGTCAGAGGAAGGAGACAGGCATCCCCTGGATTTTGTAAGAAATAGTTTCTTGATCCAGGAGAGGTTAGATGCCTCACGAAGGCAGCATGGGCCATCGAAAGTATTTATATACGATACTGAGGTGGATATCACACATTGAAACCCACCTTCCAATGTACCGGTACCACACGAGCCCCCAACCAGTATTGTCCTTAAGCAATTTGGTAGAGAACAAGCCGAAGCACCGACTATGGAAGTTATTATAAATTATTTATATTTATTCATGTTAAAATTAATAAATATTTTTTTATTGGTCTTACAGCCCAATCAATTCAATCTAAAAATAAAATAATAATAAAAATAAAAAATAAAAATAAAAATCAATAAAAAAAATAAAATAAAATTTAAAAATAAAAATTAAATTAAAAATTAATTTAAAATTATAATGACAGTCAGACTGTCCTTGTTTATATTCGCCCCCGTAGACTAATCTGAAAATAAAATATTAGCTGAAAAAATTCTTTGTTGATCAGTAGACAGATTGACGATGTTTAAATCCGCTCTTAGTCCTAGTCATCGACGCATCACATGCTTCAGAGATATGCTTCATGAGTGCATTTGCCAGATAGCCTGGTGCGCCATATTCTAAACGCTCTTCTGATATGATAGTGGCGAACACTTCACAGTCTAGCAATCTGATATTCCATTTCCGTGTAGGCATCCACTCATTGCACTTGTTCTTCACTTTCTTCTCTGCAATCTCGTACAAGATCGCTCTGTGATTACTGTGAGTGTAAAGGTTGCTTACTCTAATTAAGGATCCGCTGAATCAGGTCATCACTGGCGAATGTTACATCAATGACTGATTGTTTATCTCCCCTAATGAAAGTGGATTCAAATCCCTTATTAACTATATTTTGAGATTAGTCTACAGAGGTGACTGTATACAAGGACAGTCTGACTGTCATTATAATTTTTAATTTAATTTTTATTTTTATTATTTTTGTGTATTGATGTATTAATGTTAATGTAGATATGTATTGATATTGTTACGTATGTTTTTCGATTTATTTGATTGGACTGTAAGACCAATGAAAAAATATTTATTAATTTATTTATTAATCCAAGCCTTATGCCGACGGCTGGAGGAAGATTACTAGCGGCGCCAAGAGCTGGAGGCTGAGGAGGCCAGCGCCCTTCAAGAGCTGCACCACTTCGTGCAGAGGGCTTCACCCGGCCAACGGGAGCTATTAGAGTTCGTGGAGGTTGACTACCTCTTCTGCGTCGAACAACGGCGAAAGGCTAACGCTATCTTCCGCCGCTGGAATGAAGCGGTCAGAGAGGTGGAGAAACTCCGGAGGCGCGAACGAGCCGCACGCCGGACGGCGGAGGAGTTCCAAACGGCATGCCGCCTGAAGATACACTTCCCCCGAAGCGCGGTGATGCAGGCTACCCTTCCGGCCAATCCAACTACGGCAGAAAGTAACACTCCGAACTCCAATGAAGTTTATGATTAATAAAGGAGCCCTCTAAAAACTACCTTGTTTCGGAAGAGAATTTTCTTACCCGTCCTCTTCTTATCCAAATACTCCTCAGCTGTGTATTGTAGTTTAGAAAATTATCATATTCGGACACAATGGTCAAAATGAGAGAGATGTTGGATCGACCTGCCACGCTCCGGCTACCAGCGTCTGGAGGGGGGCGTGTAACAGGGATCGCAACCGCCGTTTACGCTTGCTATTCCACGTCCCTATGCTCTCTCTCCCGTCGTAGGTTTTGTAAATATGTATATATATGCTCTGTAGTTCACATGTAATTATTTAGCATGTAGTTTTGTTACAGGCCGAGGCACCGATACACTGGCGAGAAGGTAAGTGAGAGAGATCGAAAGAGCGGGGAGTGGGGAGAGATCATCGCGCGCGAGCTGTTGCAATTAACGACGTCCGAAAGTATGTTGTAAGCTCGTGAATATGTCAACGCTCATCTTAGACGTACGGTAGAGCAGTCTAATGTCGTCAACAGTATAATAGAACTTTTGTAAAGATTTTTAACAAAAGAACTACTCAACGAGAACCCAGAAGAATTATAAATCATACATAACGTTCTTCTTGCTTTTCAGCAATACTGTTTTCTTCATCAGCACAACATTCAGAATTATGTTGAATCAAGTATGAAGATATTAGCTCCGAAATTCGACGTTCTAAAGATTTTATTATCTGAATTATTTGCTTATTCATTACCTATGATAGCCCAAAATATTAATAAAAAATTCGGTGACGTTCAAGAATTATAATATTTTTAATACCATATATATATATATATATATATATATATATATATATATATAGATAAAATTTAAAATTCATTAAAGCCAAATTTTACTATATATTTATTTCACATTGGCTCTATGTATACTACTTTATCCCATAAAAATATATAAAAACTCTTCTCTTTTATTAATATATTCGTAATAATTTGCGGTACTTTATATTTCATTAACAAAGTATAGTCTGCGGAGACATTTTCTTATCCATTTCATATATACTATTTTATTTTTTGATTAATATTAATTATTTAAAATAAAATATTGCAATATAATTAAAAAATGTATAACATTACTAGATGGTAGATAACATCATATCAGTACTTTACGTGAAACGCTTTGAAAATAATAAAGAATAGAAAACATTTGCATCAATACTTTTTAAGAATATAGTATGATCAATAAACTATCTACAGATGACTATTGTACAAATATAATTTTATTGTTCAAATATGATATTAAAACTAGTTATGTAAGTGCGATCAAAATTGTGATCAATTAGCTTAATACCTAACATCTGTAATAATTTCTCACCCGAGCATACCGCCCTCTACTGTTGATTTTATTTTATATAAAACTATTTCGAAGACGAAAGGGTTATCAGTCGATTCAGAGACGTTGGGGTGTAGATATCGTATATCAAACAGGGGATTATCGATTAGCCAAGTCGGCGTACTCGAGGAAAAGAATTTCAAAAGCAAAACAACGGTAAAGGTAATATATTAAATATTCGTACTTTTCCAATTATTTTCGAAAATATCATAGCAGTTGAGGCGAGAGGACCAAAGCTTAAGAAAGATATTTTCGTATGAACATGATGCGATCTCCTTCTACGTCTTTATCACCGTATCGCATTTTTCTTATCGGTCAGGAAATAAATTCAATATCAATGGGTAACTTCCTGCCGCGACGCTGAGCAGCCTTCGCGAATGAACAATGCTACGTGTGGACGAGTCTTATCGAAAAATTTATTTTTTTTATAGTGCGGTTACTGGCAATAAGTAGGCAGAGCAAGCGAGCCTCGGTGCGAAGATCCGTAGAAAGAGAGAGACCGATAGCCGGCTACTATTGGACCGATGACGCAACGACTCTCTCTTTCTCTCTCTCTCTCTCTCTCTCTCTCTCTCTCTCCCTCTCATCACACACACACACATACACACACACACAGATAGATATGTACACATGCATATACATATATAAGTCGCTAAACGTGTAACGTTCCTTCTCCTTCCAGTTTATTTTGCTTTTATCGATTTTTAATTCTTTATTTTTATTGGAATTTTCTGAGGTTTTCAGGATACGTGATTCGGATGGAGGAACATATCAGGATAAGTTTTCGGGTGACTGATTTGATACTCGTTTTCTTAATGTTTCAAAAAAATAACAAAATATATTCTTCTATAAATTATACAATAAAAAAAAATAATAAATTCTATTTTATAATAAAAACAAAATAATAAATTCTATTCTATTGGCATCTCGGTGTAGATACCCTGCAACAAAAAAAATAACGATTTATAAATTAATTATTAGCGCTGGCATTTTATTTTATATTCTGTCTACTTATTAATTGGCTTATCTAAATTTCTATGAATTCAGACGGCCTTGACCCAGTGATTGCTCGCTTTATTTACTCTATTTACTTAAACGGTTTATAGAATCGGTCCGTCTATTTACACGGAGTTTCTTTCGCAATATCGGAATAAATCTTTATTCTCTCTTTTATATCACGTTAAGTTGCGCCTTAGCTAGTGATATATAAGAGTTCGGTGTTTTACTCAGGAATAAGCATTTACTTTTCCTTAGTAAGACTGTGTTTTCCTTTTGATTTCTTTTACAGTATTTAATTCTTATATTTATAATAGTAGTCGATCAACGTTATGCTGACTTGCAGATTTTCGGTCGCCGGTCGGTCTCGCATTAATCCGAGGTGCGCCTCGTGATTAATAGCCGTCTGGTACTTTCATTCGACGAAAAGGAGCGCCTTTTCCCTGAATTAAATTAGGTCGATTTTAATTTTGTCTCCCGGCGGCTTTTCTGGATTATTTCCTATGTGAAAAAGAATTACTTTATCAGAAGTCGGGAGCGCCCGTTCTTCTGAGTCGGTATTTTTTTTAACTCTTTTCTTACGAGTAAAGGGGTTTTTCCTTTGGCCTCGTGAAAGAGTTTTTTTCATCTAGGAAAATACAGAATTTTACCGGTCGGTAGATGACAGTTCTCTTCGTCACTCGGGAGGTATCTTTCCTCGACGAGTGCCGAAAATGAACCGTGCTTTTTGCAAAATTTAGCGTACTTTTATACACGGAAAAAGTACGTTAACAAAAATCTGATTGGTTATTATTTATTTTAAAATACGGTAATATTGTTCTTATTGGTTAAATTACTTTATTCTACCTATTCTACTCTATGTTGTGTTTGTTTGTTTATTTATAGTGATCATTTCGTGTATATGTCTGACTGTTTATCATGATCTTAAAATTATAATAATTCTTGTCATGGTAATAACTTAATTTATCCTACTCTTTTTCCCGTTACATTTCCCCCTCTTTTCGGGAGCAGAAATTTATCTATTATATCTAACGTAAATTTTTGCTTCGGACGATCGAAAGTATTGTTACTTTTTTAAGGCGGTAGCTCGTCGCACCTGTCCCGTCTCTCTTACAATTTTCAGCAGGTACCGGGTATCCCCAATACGCGCCCGGTAGCGTACAGATTCCTGTGGATATAGTAGGACTTGTCCATCGGGAAGTTGAAATTTCTTCATTGCTCTGCTGGATGTGGGCGTGTCACCGTCGGGTGTCGTCGGTCCCTGTTGCGCTTCGGCGTCCGTAATCTCTTTTTTTAATTCCATCGGAATTATTTCGAGTGACCACGGCCGCTTTCTAACGTTCTTATATGGCTCCCTGAAATCCTCTTTTCTTAGTCTCGGCGTGACTGGCCGTTTTTTACTTCTCTCGTCGTTTTCCTCCGAGTCCACCGATATCGACGATGAAGACGACGAGTATGATGACGATGATGACGACGAGGATGACGACGACGATGACAATGACGAGGTCGACGAAGATATACTGGCAGATGTCGATCACCTCCGGGGTGGTTGCTGCTTCTCCCTGACCATCCTCGGTCAGGTCTATGACCTCAATGGCTGTTGATCGTGGACGGGATGCTTCGAGAGAGATTCTTCGGTCTCATTTTAGTACCTCATCCCGTATTATTTTTGGAGGTTGTTTAGTCTTTTGGGATGTAATTATCAGTGGCCTTGTCGGTTGTCTGATTGTTGCGTTGTCCATTGCGTCGAGAGTTGATTTAACAACTTCGTCGAAGGTCTCGTCGGCAAGCATTTCGATACTACGGTCGAAGGCTTGACGAGTTCCTTTATTTATACTAACTTTTATAAACAAAACACGACTTTCGATAGTCCTCGCAAGCTGTCCCTTTTATTTATAATGCGATACATTTTCGTTCGTTACACTAATTTAATATAATAATTCGGATTTCGCTCTATTTCTCATAATTATTATTCGTGATTTTAAATTTGGCCAAAAATTAAGTTTACTAGAAATGAAAAATTTTACCTTTAATCGGTCTCACTGATGGTGTCCGATTCAGATGGGTCATTTAATCCTGCGTCCTGTAGACGCCATCTTATTCGTCGTCCTTCTTGACGAACAATTCCTCTTCTTTCTTGCCTCCTACGTTGTGCTGCTGGTGACCTTCTGTGAAATAGTATTCTATACCCTATGAGGGTAATTGCTTCCATTCCAAATACTATTTCCGCATCGGTCTGTTCATCCACTACTGCGAAGTGTCTGTTGTCGTATTTCGTGCAATTCATGGGTGATGGAGGCACCTCTTCGTTGTAATATTTCGCCGATTCTCGGTGAGATTGTTGTTATTATTATTAGCGAGGCGGTACTTATGAATGCCCTTGTATGCCACCCATAGCACTCAATGGCCACGCTTAATTCTAAGAATCGATGATATAGCTCCAACTCGACCGGATGGAGTTCCATGGTTGACTGTGTGCCTTTAGATTATTTACCGTGTTTATATTCGTTTTCAGGATGGAAAATCGTCTGATATTTTATCTAATTCTTGTTTTATTGGTTTTAAATCGCTCATATGTATGTGCTTAGTAAGACTGTGTTTTCCTTTTGATTTCTTTTACAGTATTTAATTCTTATATTTATAATAGTAGTCGATCAACGTTATGCTGACTTGCAGATTTTCGGTCGCCGGTCGGTCTCGCATTAATCCGAGGTGCGCCTCGTGATTAATAGCCATCTGGTAATTTCATTCGACGAAAAGGAGCGCCTTTTCCCTGAATTAAATTAGGTCGATTTTAATTTTGTCTCCCGGCGGCTTTTCTGGATTATTTCCTATGTGAAAAAGAATTACTTTATCAGAAGTCGGGAGCGCCCGTTCTTCTGAGTCGGTATTTTTTTAACTCTTTTCTTACGAGTAAAGGGGTTTTTCCTTTGGCCTCGTGAAAGAGTTTTTTTCATCTAGGAAAATACAGAATTTTACCGGTCGGTAGATGACAGTTCTCTTTGTCACTCGGGAGGTATCTTTCCTCGACGAGTGCCGAAAATGAACCGTGCTTTTTGCAAAATTTAGCGTACTTTTATACACGGTAAAAGTACGTTAACAAAAATCTGATTGGTTATTATTTATTTAAAAATACGGTAATATTGTTCTTATTGGTTAAATTACTTTATTCTACCTATTCTACTCTATGTTGTGTTTGTTTGTTTATTTATAGCAATCATTTCGTGTATATGTCTGACTGTTGATTATGATCTTAAAATTATAATAATTCTTGTCACGGTAATAACTTAATTTATCCTACTCTTTTTCCCGTTACAAACGCTTATGGAGAAACACCCCTTATCACCTCTTCAAAGGTCCTCGAAGCAATAAAAAACAATAAAATCAATAACGAAGCAATAAAAGCAATTAAAAAGTAAAATTAATTAATAAAACCATCTTTAATTATCTACATGGGATCAGATTTCGGTACACCCTCCAGACACTGAGGCGGGGGCATTTCTGGCTTCGGGCTGGCGCCAGGGGGAAGAGGGATTTGTTATGTCTCGTCATAAGCGTTGACATACTACTGATCATTTTAGATGCGCTATATCGTCTAATGGAATATTTAAAGTATATTCCTAGGAATATATAATATTTCAAATACTTGAATAATTTCACAAGTTTTGCGAGCCCAGCAGGTAACTGAGGGCGAAACGTACAAATAGTATTTACTTCAGCTAATAATTTTAACTTATTCTTCAAAATTAAAAATAATTTCTTGCACATGGCCTAGAAAGAAAATCTCACATTTGACTTAACCGTTGTTGAGATAAATATTGTCAATTCAAGTGTTTAAAATATTATATATTCCTAGGAATATACTTTAATTATTACCATTTTAGATCTGCTTTAGAAGTTTTTGTATTGTTTAATACTAAATTAGTTGGATGTTGTTCTTTAGATTTTATTAAATTATATTGTAAAATAATAAACTTTATTCAATAGTCGATAGATTGTAGTTGTTTAGTAATATATCGATTTAATACTACAATTGAAATATTTTATATATAATTTTATAGAAATATTTCGATGCTAATTCAGTAGCGACGATAGTCGAAAATATTTGGAATGTCATTGAGTCAGTTTCCTGTCACATATAGACACACACGTGCTCGCGCATACGCACACACGCATACACACATCAATTCTAATACTGCATTTATGTAGTTATGTAGTTATTATATACAAGTATTTCTCTATCATTACCGAAAATCTGTAATATTACTGCATGTCGATGGCTGTGTGAAATATGCATCCAAGTATGGTACTAATAACTACTATTCTATATACTAAACGATAGGCATTTTAAAGTTTCTTTCAATGATCATTAACTGAAATTTGCTCATGTTTTAATTTTTGAGTAAACCAAAAAAATCTTATGTGCAAATTTCAACTTTGACATCAATTTACTCATCGAAAATAAACATTTACTACAATTAAACAATAGCAAATCATTGCTTGTTAATTACATCTATATATTTTGATGTTATAGTTATATATATATATATATATATATATATATATATATATATATATATACACACTATAATAATAAAATAAATAGTTATTTTTTATTCTATGATCAGCTCACTAAAACATGTAACTATTGTATAAAACATAAAATTTGTGTTTTCAGGAATTCAGATAGTTTAGTTTGAGTATTGTGCATTCGCGTTTATCCAGTAATCCGTATGATTCCTATTAACAAGCAATGCTTTATAATGGTTCAATTAAGTTTTTATTTTTGAAGAGAAAATGAACGTCAAAGTAGAAATTTGAATCCAAGATTTGTTTTTATTCATCATTTCATATATGTCAAAACACTTGAGCAAATTACCATACATACAATCCATACTTCATACAGCCGATTGGAACCCTTCCATTACACTTTCATGAATTCCATACATTTTATAAACCTTCACATATTTTCATACCTTTTTAACATTAACTAAATTTGAAAATGTTTACCTCCAAAAAAAAAAAAATAAAAAATGTGATTTTTAGGCAAACTTTTATTTAGATAATATTATATCAATTAATGTTGAGTGACTTCTTCTGAATGTTCAACTGTATTTTTTCAATAGGATTTACTTTTTAGAGGTTTGAGAGAAAAATCCCATTATATCACAACCAAATATATAGTTTATTCATTTTAATTAGTTGTGAATTAAACATTTATTTATTTTTTTAAAAAGAAAACATTCTAATTTAAAAAATAATAAAAGTTAAATGTATTTAATATGATTATATTGATTTGCTATTGATGTTTATTTTATTTTCTAACTTTTATATATTTAACAATGTAATAAATTACTATATAGCTTTGCTAAAAACTATGAGGAATTTTTGTTAATAACAAATTTTTTAACTATTAAGATTCTGTGTATTATATCACATTCTGATAGTGATTTATCAATAAATTCAATATTTTTTATTCAAAAATTATGGATTTTTATGTTCTAAATAAAATGATATATTTTATATTAGGATCTTCGTTGATTTCACAATTAGTTTTTTCTGATAGATAAAAGTACCTGTATTTTCGTTTCGTAAATTTATAATGAGCAACTATTTATCTAATAGTATTTTTTGCTATATAGAATATAGTATAGGTAATATATAATATACTATATATAATATTTCGAATACCATATATGTGTTTGGAAATTTTGGGAGCCTGTTTAAAATTTTAATTTTAATTAACAATTTCATAAATTTTATTTTTAGACAGTTTTAAATTTTTTAAATATCTTATTTCATGTACTTAGCATTAAATTATCGAAGCTCCTCGTAATATTAATGTTTATTATTATGTTTAATTTTGAAAAGGTAGAATGACCCATCTTTGATTGCCTTATATGGTAAAGCTTGCCTAATATGGAAGGGCGCACTTCTAAATATGGCAACTGCGTAAAGCTTCCGCACAGCAGCTCATGTGACTAGATCTCAAGTACATTTAAAATATACGATAGAAAATAGAATTAATTATGAAATTTGATCATAATAAATAAAAATAATATTTTTGTAGAGCTTATACGGTACATTAAATGTTTTTTCTTTAATGCTTTGGTTAAAAATCGTAATAGATCTAGATTTTAATCGCGTATTAATAAAAGGTGGGGATATTGCAGTTGTTCAGCGGTCAAGCTGCGTAATAACAGTTAAGTTAGTCATGTATATTGGATGTGTAGTGGTGCAGGTGGATGTATATAAAATACATGCGTAAGTGAAATTACCTTCAATTGCATATTAGTATACAGTCTATAGTGTATACGTGGTCTTTCATATATATTGTTATACTATCATAAGCTATACATCAGACGGGGCAGGTAAAGACAACATCACAGTCGACACTGACGACAAACTGCTTCAGTTTGCAAAGAATGCTTGAAGAGTATACTAGGTTTGTTTGTTACGCATCCCTTTACAACTTTAAACACGTGGTTGTACTTAATATTATATAAATATTTTTTAAATTTAATTAATTTTTAATAATTTAAAAAACAACAAGCTTTATTTTAATTATGGTTTTGTACATTTATTATGAATTTAAAGATGAATGATTTAAGTTAATAGTTGTAAATGCTTTGAGCCATAATAATAAACATAAATGTGCCGATAGACGTGATGGACCAATCTAGTGGTGCAAGGGACGCTCGATATGCAAATATTAATTACAACATGAATATGCTAGGCAATGATGCCGTATCCGAAATTTATGGTCGTCCATCGACATCTCAATTACATAGTCGTTCCAGTAGTGGAAGTGGTATAATTATTGATTCATCTTCTGATGTTACAGTATCTATGGCCTCTGAAACATCAAATTTAATAATACAGAGCAATACTACTGGTAGTACAGTACTTAGTTTGCAACGAAACCTTAAACGAACATCTACAGATATCTGTTATGATAATGATCGACAAGCTGTATCTCAAACACAGACATTGAACATATCCAAAGACTGTCCATCCAATAATACTGATGAAACTTACATAAATATTGGGTTACCAAAAAAGTCACCACCATCCAATGGCAAAAAAACCAAAGGAAGGGTCAAAATTAAAATGGAATATATTGATAATAAATTACGAAGATATACTACTTTTTCAAAAAGGAAGACTGGCATAATGAAGAAGGTATAATAATTTAATGACTAATTTAAATTATATTTAATTTATATGTTTTTATGATATTTGAATTTAATGTTAAATTATTAGTATTTAATTGAATGTTATTAAGAAGCAAATAAATTATAATTTAATTGCATCTAATAAAAAATTGCATAAATTATTTTAATTTAAAAACAAATTCTAGTATTCCTCACTGTGTATTTCAATAATTTTTTTATACATTCTTATTTTTTGAGGAACACTATAGAATAATATAGAAAAAATATTATATCACTTCGTAATAATACACAGTAGTTCTTTTTTTTTTTAATTTGTTTTATAAAGCCTTAATAATTACATAAAAGTGTTAATTCTAAATTTATTAAATGCTACTTTGTTTCTTTGTTATCAAATTTCTCAATAATTTTTCTACCCTTTAGATGAAAATATTCTTGAATAACGTACTTCTTATGATTTTTAAATCTCATTCTGTCGTCATATAACAGTATACCTTTAAATATAACCACAATGGAAAATGATTACATGGTGCCTATATGTTGTGTAGGCAGGTGGAAACCAAAAGCCTTTACTAGTTTGACTTTTATTATATGAAAATGGATTAAGATGCAAATTTTGCAATAGTTAAAAATTATCTATTACTTTTAATTATATTATATGCATGCAAACAATTTTACGTGCAAAATATGGACCTAGTCACCTTAATTAAAATTAGCTCTTCCTTTCCAACCTTGCTTTTTATTTTTAATATAACTTTTGTTTTATATTGTCTTTTTTTTACTGATTTTTTTTATATTACTTTTGTAATTCAAATGTGTTATTCAAATTATTTATGAATAATCTGTTATGAACTACTAAATTAAGCATTTTTAATAATTATCAAATTCATTAAATCTATATAACTGCTGAAAATATTATTGATGATTTCTAATGGTTTTTTGATTATGTAAAAAAATTACCCCACTTAGAAAAGGATTGAATTTGATAAAAAATATTAATCGAATTTTATTAAAACTAAATTATATCTGAATGATTTAAAATGATATCGAAGTAAAATCTGATATTAGTAATCTGCGTAACCTAATGAATATTTGACTACAGTTTTTGACAATAGAAGAATGCATATAAATAGTGAAAAACGTTTTTCTAGCGAGGTTTCAGTTATGATAAACAATCAAAATTTAACTGGTAGCTGGAAAAATAATGAAGCTTAAGTGTCAATAATAAAATTCGATTTGAAGCCGTCAAAATGCAAAAAGAAATCTATATGCACTACTGGCATAAATTAAAGGAATCTAAAACTTTCCAAAATTTTTGGTCAATTTCAGATAACGCTATTACCGTAAGAGAACGTCGTCGAAAAAAAATCAAAATGTTTAAATTGTAACTTATACTGTAAGTTGTAAGTTACTTAAATTTAGATATTTTTGAAAATAATTTATTTATTTATTTATAATTAATTAAAAATTTTAAAATACTGAAACAAAAAGATTATTGAGCGGTAGAGAAAATCGAAAAATAAAAGCCAAAAGGAAAAAATTTGAACGATGCAAGAAATGCATGAACATAGAAAAATAAAACGAAGTACCAATCAGAATTCGTTGGGAAAATTATTTAATATTGATAGTAAAGAAATGAATATTTCTGAAATATCCCATGACATCTTAGAAGTAATAGTTCTGAAAAAATGCGATAATATCAATCAATAACAGACATGTAATAGATTTTTAAATTTTCGCTAAATTAGAATAATTTCTTAATAAATCTGACAATTGAAACTGGTTCTATCCAAATAACAAAGCATAATTTTCTAAAGATAAAGAAATGCGTCAATTTTTAAATTCTTACGATAAAAGAAAACTTCTAAACATAGAAATTACTCTATATCAACGACTTACTTATTCAATTTGCAAAAACTTTGTTTTCTATTTTTGTTGCAATCTTTTTAAAAATAAAATAAATTCGAATTTGATATCTGGTAGATAAAAAATTTGGGAACATTTATTTGAAACAATAAGTAGCCATGAAAACAACATTAATTATATGCAATGGTATTAAAAATAAAAGGAAAGAAAAATAAATGTGAAAACTGTAATAAGTATTGACTTGGCGGGTCAAAAATTTGAAAAATTATCGGTTTTACAGTCTTTATAATATAATATATTAGCTAAAATAATGACAGTCAGACTGTCCTTGTCTATATTCACCTCCGTAGAATCTGAAATAAAACTTATTACTACAATAAATTATATTAAAAAATAATAATAAAATACAAATAAAATAAAAAATAAAATAAAAATAATAAAAGTAATATTCTGTTAGTAAAGGACAATCTGACTGCCCCTACCACCTTAAATTTAGAATCACCTTGGTGTCCGACGTTTCGAACCGTTACGGTTCATCCTCAGAAACTAAACTGTTTAGAGTTTATTTGATTTTTATTTTTAATTTTTAATATAATTTATTGAGGCCTACGATGGCTCGACTAGTAACTTAGTGATCCGAGTTCAAATCCCGGTCTCGGCCGATTGACACAAGTACTGTTGTAATAATTTACATGTGCTTTGTTTACAGACGCATCGTAGACCCCCGTCGCTGATTAGCACCTGTATTTGGAAGCACAAATAAAGCAACGTTAAATAACATATTATATATATATATATATATATATATATATATATATATATATATATAATTTATTGTAGTAATAAGTTTTATTTCAGATTCTACAGGAGTGAATATAAACAAGGACAGTCTGACTGTCATTATTTTAGCTAATATATTATATTATGAAGACTGTAAGACCGATAAAAATATTTATTAATCTAATTTTCAATAGTCGAAATAAGTACAATTTTTAATTCTAAAAACTTAAAAAGATAATAAAAAATGGTAACATAGTCCTAGATGCTTAATGGATATAAGCATATATTTAGCATCTTATAATACCGTTTTTAGAGAGAATTTAAGAAATTATATACCCAACATAACCGTAAATTGTTCGGCTTATTGAAATTCTTAATAAAATTCATTTCTGTAAGATCACGTAGCATTGACGGTGCAAGAACACATCTATGATTATTATTCTGGAAAAATCTTCAAAATGACTTTAGAAATTACTTTATTTGCAAGCTAATAAAGTTAATAAAATTATTATATCCCAACTTTTAAAAGCTATTATACAGTTATAGTTGATTGCACGTCCAATGCATTCTATACCGAACAAATTTTTCTTACCATTCGTTTTGTTGATTTATCTCATGATAATATACAAATTAAAGAACATTTTGTGGCACTTATTCCTATTTTACATTCTAGTGGCTCTGGTTTAACAGAAATTTGAATACAAAAATTGACAAAAGATGAACTTAAAGTAATTTCATTAATAAATATTTTTATCTGTCTTACAATCTTTATACTATAAAATATTATACTAAAATAATGACAGCCAGACTGCCCGTGTTTATGATCACCCCCGAAAGATGTGAAATAGAACTTACTACTAAAAATAAAATTAATTTTAGCCAGTTTAGTCCTTGAAGATGAACCGTAGCAGTTCGTAATGTTGGATAACAAAAGAAAATTTAAATTTAAGGTGGTGGGGGAGTCACCTTGTCCTTTTGCTAACATACAATATAATTTATTTTTATTATTTTTATTTTGTAGCATTGTTATTTTTTCATCAATTTAATTTTATTTTTAATAACAAGTTCTATTTCAAATTCTTCGGGGTTGATCATAAACAAGGATAATTTGACTGTTATTATTTTAGTATAATATATTACAGTGTAAAAACTGTAAGACTGATAAAAATATTTATTAATGTAATTCAAAACATTCGACATAAGTACAATTTTTAATTTTTCACTTAAAATAACTAATTGCAAAGGTCAAGAAAGATAAAAATAATGAGGTACAAAAGAAGTATTACACATCAATATTTTAGCTACTTAATAAGTACCTTGTAATTATCATAGTTTAAATCTTATACCATGTAACGCAGCATTATCTTTAGTAAAATACAACTTTGATATCGAAAAGACTTTGTGATACGTGTTGGAGAGTTAAAGTAAGTAGTATCCAATGCATTCGTTATCAAATTGTTGAAGTTCACGATACTTTAACTGCTTTGTCTAAAAGGGAAAATTGTTATTGTAGTCTAGCATATGCCGTGAATATTTTAGTAGATCACTTGACAGATTTAAGTTTTCTTGTTTCCTTTGTTGTATGGCATTGGGTATACAAGTAAATTTCCAGTGTTTTTCAAAATATGGTGTCACCAGTGGATTCCGGGTAGAAATACCAGACCTCATATGTTATATTTGTAGATTGTGTATCTATCAATGACTTTGCATCATTATACTAGCATATTATTTATTTTATCTCTTATTTTATCGAGCAAAATCATGGCAAATTCCCAGCCAAATAAACGTCCATTTGCGGGAAGCGCTGCTTCTATTCTTCTATATGATGAAAAGTGCAGCTGAGGCCTATCGTTTGCTTTTGAAAACTTACGGTGCTTGCTGCATTATTGGGCGTCACACAACAAGCAATTTCCCTACGCCTAAAAGCATTGGGATTTGTTCAAAAGGTTGGAAACTGGATACTGTACGAATTGAAGCCGAGAGACATCGAAAGACGATTTTGCATGTCTGAAATGTTGCTGCAGCGGTATCAAAGAAAATCATTTTTGTATCGTATTGTCATTAGTGATGAAAAATGGATTTATTATGACAACCCTAAATGCAGAAAATCGTACACAAAGCACGGCGAATTGGCCCAATCGACACTAAAACGAAATATACTCGTAAATAAGGTTATGCTCTGCATATGATGGGATTAAAAGGGTATCCCATACTATAAACTGCTTCCGATTGGTCAAACCATCAAAGGACCATTGTATCGAACCCAAATTATTTATTTGAAGCGGCTTCGGTCAAAGCTATATGGAGAAAAGGTATGGGAATACCGAATGATCGTATAGGTATACGCTTTAATTCAGTAGAGGGAATTAAAAATTGGATCGATACGTTCTTGGGTTTGAAAGACGAGAATTGTTTTTAGTCCGAAATTCATAAATTTCCAGAAAGACGGAAAAAAATTATAGCTTCCGATAGAGGATACTTTAAATAAAGGATATGCAATCATGTTTTTGTAATAAAACTTCACATTTTGGAAAAACGCTGGAAACTTACTTGTATACAGATAATATTTAAAAAATTATTGAACACATGGTCTACAACAAGCTACGAGGGTGGATTGATAAATTTCCGGCCTGGCCAAGAAATGGCGCCAATAGGCCTACCTTGAGGTGGCGTTCTATAGCACCATCCTTAGATCGCTTGTAGCTATAGTTTCAGTCCGATTGCCATGTTAGTTTAGGTTTGAGAGCACGCTGAACAAGACGCCTCTGTGTTTTTCGTAAAAATGGAAAAGCTTGAAAATCGTGCTGTCATCAAATACTTTTATTTGAAGGGGTTAACGCCGAAGGAAATGAAAGAAGAGATGGACACAACACTGGGGACATCCTCCTCATCATATTCAACCGTTAAGCAGTGGGTTTCCGAGTTTAAAAAGGGTCGTGTGAGCACCTCTAATGAGCCTCGCTCAGGACGCCCCATTGAGGTCATAACTCCAGATATGATCGAAAAAACCCATCAAATATTGCTGAAAGACCGCAGATTAAAAGTACGTGAGATAGCTGAGTCCTGTAAGATGTCATATGAACGTGTACAAAATATTTTGTACCAACATTTGTATATGGAAAAGCTCTGTGCAAGATGAATGCCGCGTTTGCTAACAGTCGACCAAAAATTGATTCGAAAGAACATTTCTACCGCCATTTTGGCGTTGTATAACCGTAATCCAAGCAAATTTTTGCGTCGATTCGTAACCGTTGACGAAACTTGGGTCCACCACTACACTCCTGAAACCAAACAACAGTCTAAACAGTGGATTGGACCAAGGGAACCAACTCCAAAGAAGGCAAAAACAATTTTTTCGGCGAACAAGGTTATGGCTACTATTTTTTAGGTTGCAAGAGGTATTATATACATTGATTACCTTGAAAAGGGTAAAACTATCACTGGTCAATACTACGCAGACTTATTGCAACGTTTGAGCCACGAAGTGAAAATTAAACGACCTTATCTGGCGAAGAGAAAAATCTTGTTTTATCACGATAACGCACCAGCGCACACGTCAATCGTTGCGATGGCTAAAATCCACGATCTGAAGTTTGAATTGATGCCGCACCCTCCCTACTCTCCAGACATAGCCTCGAGTCACTATTATCTGTTTCCTAACCTCAAAAAATGGCTTGGCAGTAAGAGATTTGCGGACAATGAAGAAGTAATCGAAGCTGTAAATGGGTATTTTGAGGAGCTTGACAAATCAGTCTATAGAGATGGCATTACTAGACTAGAAAACCGCTATGAGAAATGTATCAGCCTGGGAGGAGATTATGTTGAGAAATAAAAAAAATTCTTAAAAACGTTGTTTTTCTTGATCAGGCCGGAAACTTATCGATCCACCTTTGTATAGGATGTGAAATAAGTAGCTGAACAGTTAAATATTGAACCAATATTTAAAGCCACCAAACAAGGATGAGCTTACTGTCGGCGAATGTTTGATTTCTACAGAAAAGAAATTCGAAATAGAAATTTTTAATTTTCTTTTAGATGTAGTTATAAATTTAATTAATAAACGAATTCAAATATTAAGTAATTACTCACAACTTGGAGTTTTTTTATACAACTTAGGTAGTTTAACAGAAAAGGAAAAGATTTTGAAATGTTAAGAGTCGCATATAAATATTTAAAATAAACATAAAATTTGGACTATATTTGTTTTAAATTTTATTAAAGAAAAAGATATATGGAAGCTACATTTAGACACATGAATCACTATACAAATTTTCTTACCTACTCCAATTACTGCGACAAGTAAAATTCATCAAAACGTATTTAAGATCAATGATGCCTCCAGATAGACTTTCAAGCTTACATTAAGTATAGAGAACGATATTGCTGAATCGTTAGCATATACTTAATTAATAATTTTGATTTTGATTTAATTTTCCTGACAAACAAGCAAGGAAGATTATTTTTGTTTAATATTTTATTATTTATTTTATTTTTATGTATTCCATGTATACATTATTCAAAAGTTTTTACATACATGCTCCCCTTGTACATTATTTCTTTACCTGTTCCCCATCATACTAACAAACTTAACTAAATTCTTAACCTAACTCATCTACTCCACATTTTCCTAGGGCTCTACATATGAAGCGGGGAAAACCTATATCCAGATTTAGTTGAGAGAAATACTCATTAGTAAAACCCATTCCAGAGTGGTCGGTGCATTGAAAGAATTATTTGTTTTTGGCTCGTTCAAAGAGATCACCCTCTTTAATTATATCTTGAGGGACCAGCAAAAAATCCATAAAAATATTTTATCGAAGGGAGTAGAATAAAAATGGACTAAACTTCTTTGTAAAGAGAGTCATCGACAGAGCAATCAAATTATCACACAGAGGTTTTAGAAAAGATAATTTAAAATTAGTTAAAAAGATATTCATTAGCAATGATTATCCAACAGACTTTGTGGATAAGATGATTGCAAAGAGAGTGGATCAAATTTATAATAGCACTAGAGAACGTAATGCGGATAAGAAGAATAATAATCACAAAATCATGATATTACCATATGTTAGAGGATTATCCGAAAGAATTAGAAATGCATTTAAAAAACATAAGATTCAAGTTTACTTTAGAAACAATAATAATATTAGAAAGCTATTTAATAATTGTAAAGATAAGGATAATAAATGTTTCAAAACAGGAGTAGTATACAAAATAAATTGTAAAGATTGTGACAAATATTATATTAGATAAACGGGAAGGTACCTAAAACAAAGAATATATGAACATCAATATAGCTTACGAATCATGAATGGTACATCCGGACTAAAAGAACATAGTTTCAACTTGTTACATTCTTTTGACTTTGAAAATGTAAATATTTTGGAACATCGTATTAAGAATATATATATATAAAAGAGAAACTCTTGAAAATATTCATATTTTGAAAAATCCCAATAATGTAAATTTAATTTTAGAGTCGAGTAAATTGGACAACACTTATCATTCCTTATTAATATAGAATTTGTATTTCACATTTAAGTTAAAGGAAAAAAGGGGGAGTCCTATAAATGTTATACCAATAAATTTAGAGTGGGAATGAGGTCTATAAAGTAGCATGCTGGGTTTTTCAATTTAGTTTAGTTCCTGAAGACGAACCGTAGCGATTCGAAACGTCGGACAAGAAGGTAATTCTAAACTTAAGGTGGTGGGGCAGTCAGGTTATTCTTTACTAACATAGAATAGTACTTTTATGATTTTTATTTTAGTTATTATTCTATTTCTATTTTTATTTTATTTTTAATTTTAATTTTCTGATATAATTTATTGTAGTAATAAGTTTTATTTCAGAATCTATGGGGTTGATCATAAACCAGGACAGTCTAACTGTTATTATTTTAACTAATATATGATATTAGAAAGACTTTAAGACCGATAAAAATATTTATTAATTTAATTCAAAACAGTCGACATAAGTACAATTTTTAATTTTAATTTATTTTAATAAAGATCAAATCAACGATTGCCAAAGTAATATTTTACTATAATTGCAGATAAAAAACATAAATAGCTTTATCTTCAACAAATTTATGGTGAATTGAATGAACAAAAACTAATAAAAAGTAGTTAAGTACCCGAGCAAAGTAGGTAAAAGAAACTGTAGTTTTCCAATTAAGTACAAATGCAAATATTTAAGAATATGTAAAGCTTTTGCTTTTGTATCTAAGGATGAACGCAGTATTAGATTTTTTCTTATTTATTATAAATACGATTATGTGTGTCATATATAAAGTAAAATAGTAGTTTTAATTTTTTTCAATGCTTTACTTCTGATATAAGTATTAAGATACATAAGTCTAATATTATAATAAAAACTAATAAATATTTTTATTGTTTAGACTTAATTATATTATATTAGTTTATTTTATTAGTTTCACTTATTATATATTTATTTATTACATATTTTTATTATATTTCTTTACTTAAAATACTGGAAAGAGGATAAAACTATTTATTAGTTTAATTTATTATAAAATTTAATAATAAAATTATTTATTTTGATAATATATTGAAATTAAAAGATACAATAATAGCAATATAATAATTTCTATTTATTATAAGTCTATTATGCTCACTAATATTTTAAAGTTTAGTAATAATGAATGTATTGTTCTAATTAGTTCAACATAAAAAAAGTGAAAAATGAGACATTTCATTGGTAGTTTTTGAACATTTATTTTCTTGTGCGAATTATGGTACATCATTACAAAATGCATCACTTCTACATTTATTTCATGCTTTTCCATGAGAGTAATTTTATGTGGAAAAGTTTAGAAATGCATAAAGGTTATAACATTTAGTATCAAGTGCCTTCAATAAAAAGCTTTATGAAGATGGACTCGCAAGTATATGCTATGATTTTAAACCTTAAAAACCAGGTGTACTAGTATGAACTAAGCGACAAGATTTAAATATTTCGATATGAAACATTTGTTGAGAACGAGCCTGAATTTTTTTTTGTTTGGTTGCTATGACAGCTGACAAGTATCTTTAGTATACATCAAGTCATTCCACAAACAATATCATATTTTTCATCCTGTTAAAAATGTTGAATTTTGTACCAGAAAATGATGATTTGCGGAAAACATTAATTTCTTGTTTTGATTATAAGCTGGTGATGCAAACTTGCATCGAATGCTTAACTCATGCTATAACATGATTTCAACCGTTTAGAAATAATAATTTTGATGTGATAAATGAAAAACGTGGAAGACCAGCAAGAAAGTATGAAGATGCCGAATTGCAAACGATATTTGATGTAGATGACACTGAGTAACAGCAAATGTTAGAAATGTTAAATGTTGCACAACAAATAATTTCTGGCCGTTTAAAAACTATGGGCAAAATCAAAAAGTGTGCAAAATGGGTGCCACGTGAATTGACTGAAAGACGAACGGGAAAAAAACTTTTGAATTTTGGTTCAAAGACTCGTAAGAAAATCAATTTTGCATTAAATTGCTACTAACGATGATAAATGAGTCAATATCAAGAATCCTGAACGGAAAAAATTATGAGTTAATCTGGAACAACCTTCAGTGTCGACTGCAAAACAAAATCGAATCGACAAGAAGACAATGCTGTCTGCAAGATGGGATCAGAGTGGCTTGGCGTATTAAGAGTTGTTAAAACCCGGTAAAGCGCTTAATAGTGATGACTTTTGACAACAAATAACCAATTTGAACCCTGGATTGATCGAAAAACGACCAGATTGGATCAAAAGACAGAAAGGTAATTTTGCTCCATTACAATTCATTTGTACACAAAGTAAAACCAGTTCAAGATACAATCAAAGCACTTAGCTTGGAGCTGCTATTCACCCATCGTATTTACCATACTGGGCTCCTTCCGACTACTATTTGTTTTCATCGATGGGACACGCATTGGCTGAGCAGTACTTCGATTCCTTCGGGAAAGTAAGACCTTAGGTGTCTGATCGGGTTACTTTAAAAGGCGAACAATTATATTCGCGTGGTATTTACCAATTGCCAGAAAGATGGTTAAAATATGGAGAAAATAATGGTTAATAATTTCAATTAAAGATTTTTCAGTTTTCCATTATAAAATTATTAAAATTATTAAATGATTGAAATTAGTGTTCAGAAATCATTTCATATGGGTACAATTGGTAGTATCTTGTTACCATATGATAGAAATATGAGTGCTAAGTTATCATATTCTAGACAACGACTTTCTTCTAGTGTATTATACGAGGGTGGTCCCAGAAGTACCTGGCCTGACCTAGAGGTGACGGAAGTTGCTCAATAAGTACCATTGTATAGAAAGTACACAATCTATGAAGCATATGTCTACGAGGTAGCAGACATGGTAGGTATTTCAAAAAGTGCGGTACATCGCATATTAACTGAAAATTTGGAGATGACACAGCTGTGCGCAAGATGGGTGTCGCGTTTGTTCACAATGGAACAAAAACAGCGTCGTGAAGATGTTTCAGTTGAGTGTTTGACAATGTTTCGCAAGAATAAAACCGAATTTTTGCGCCGTTTCATAACGATGGATGAAACATGGGTCCACCACTTCACGCCTGAAACAAAAGGACAATCAAAACAATGGACTCAAAAAAGAGAACGGGCTTCAAAGAAGGCAAAGACCGTTCCATCTACAGGCAAGGTTATGACGTCGGTTTTTGGGATGCATGTGCGATAATTTTCATTGATTATCTTGAAAAAGGAAAAAATATCAACGGCGAGTATTATGCGAACCTATTGCAATGTTTGAGCGGAAAAATCAAATGAAAATGGCCGCATTTGGCTAAGAAAAAAGTGTTGTTCCATCAAAACAATGCACCAGCTCACATATCCGTTATTGCAATCGCCAAAATTAATGAATTAAAGTTGGAATTGCTACCTCATGCACCATATTCGCCAGATTTAGCTCCCTCGAATTATTTTCTGTTCCTAGAGTTGAAAAAATGGCTTACTGTTCAAAGATTTTTCAACAACGAAAAAGTGATGTCGGCAGTTAATGGCTATTAGGATTCGTATTATAAAAAGGGTATCGAACTTATTGAACATCGCTGGGAAAAGTGTATAGATCTACAAAGAGATTATGTTGAAAAATAAATATGTTTTTTTCCAAAATTTTTCAGTTTTATTTGTTGGGTCAGGTACTTCTGGGACTACCCTCGTATATAATTATATGAACTACTTGAGAATGGAATCAATGATGCCCCTTACTTTTGATTTACCGTTTATAATGATGCAATAAATAATGGTCTTACTGTATTTGAAAATATTTTAACTAGGCAAATGATTTTGAGTTGTGTGTGCATCGGCGCTTGCGTACACGTGAAAAAGAATATTTATCATCTCGTTTGTATCAATCTGATATTACATTATTAAAAAAACATGTAAGAATAAATAGAGTATATAAATTTGAATATATATATATATATATATATATATATATATATATATATATATATATATATATATAAAGTGTTAGCACGATAAAAAACTTTCACATTCAACGCAGATAAGTGTTTTGTTTTAGCAAGAAAGTAATAATCTACATTATTCAAAATATTTTCCATTGATAGCCGAGACTTTTAATCACGATTCAGGCAATATATGTATTTCGCTTTACAAAAATTCTTGATTTTGGATTCAATAATAGTACATTGTAATAAAAGGGAGAAAAATAGGCCTTCTGCGACAAGGGTATGTTTGCCACCCGAGCGAAGTGAGGGAGTCAAATTACCCGAGTCTGAAAAAATTGTCAGTTGACATAGGCAGGTCCAAAGTTTTGCACAGTAGGGTTAAACATCTGTCAACATAGCTACAGTATACCATAATAGAATTTGTGTATACATCAAAAGCCTATTCTTGATCGAAGATGTCAGTTTTCGAATTAAATTCTTATCGTTTAGATCAACTCTTGATTGTCTGCTTTCATTTGCAGAAAACTGCTTATCTAATGCTCTCATGTGCTTACAATTAGATTATTCTTAGTTAAGGAACGTATCGTAAATGGTTTCAACGCTTTAAGACAGGTGATTTTAATAGAGGGCCGACATGGCGGTCGAAGAGAAAATTTTTTCAAAAATTCCGAACTGGAGGCATTACTCGTTCAAAACTCGTGCTTAATGCAAGAAATTTTGAAATGCCTTAAAGCCATGAGAATGATTCAGAAGCAAGGAAATTGGGTTGTGTAGAAATTGAAGCAGAGAGATGTTGAACGGCGTTTTTTGTGAACAGCTGTCTCAAAGACAGAATGGGAAGGAAGTTTTACATCGCATTGTAACCGGCATCGAAATATGGGTCCACTACGATAATCCTAAGCGCAGAAACTCATGGAGAATACCCGGACATAACTCTACATCAAAACCGAGATCGAAGATTTAGTGTTAGGGTTATGCTCTACGTTTGGCGAGACTAACTCGGGATGGTGTATATTGATTTGTTGTGACCAACTGAAACCATCATAGAGGGCCGGTATCGAACATAATTGATGCGTTTGATCCAAGCATTGAAGGAGAAATGGCTACAGTATCGAGAGGTATGATAAAGTGATCCTGCAGGTAATATTTGGAAGTCAAGTCATACTTGGAATCCGTAAAATGGGAAGTCTTACTCCAACCGCTATACTCTGCAGACATTGCTCAGTTTAACTTCTATTTACTTCTTATAAAGTAAATCTTATATTTGGCTTAATCGCATTAGAGATATTGCCGATATTTTACATCGTGAAATTTTGGAACGATTCAAGTGTTTGAGAAATGATATATTTCTGTCAAGAATATCTTATATTTATTTAATTAAATTTCTGCAATTGTCAGAGCACAATTCAATTTATTATTTATGTAGTAACTAAATAAGCAAGTCACTATGTTATTCTCCAAGATCTATGCAATTAATAATTTGAAATCCCTTATTTTAAACAATATTCTTTTCCCATAGATAAATTAACTATCTTTATATTATAATTTCTCGGTAGTTTAAGCATTTATCGTATGTCTAGGAATTCGTTGCATGTTGTCCTACTGTCAAATCCAGCAGATAACTGAGGACAAAACCTACAAATAGTAATTCTTCCAATTTATAATTTAAACTTATCCTCTTCAAAAAGTTATTTCTTGCTTCCTTCTTCTAAAATAAATCTCATATTTGGTTTAATTATCTTAGAGTTATTGTCGCTGTTTTAAATGGTAAAATTGTGGAAGTATTGAAGCGTTTGAAAAATTATATATGTCTCTGTAGAATATATTTTAATTATACAATTTCTATGTATGACATGCACACTACTCGATCTAGTTTTATTCAAACTGATAAATTTTAGATTATCTCGTTCAAAATCTAACAGATTTTTAACTTATTTAAATTGATTTCATAAGTCTACTAATTTTATATAAATTGAAATATCAAATTTCATTAATTGTTTAGATTCATCTCTAATGAATGAAAATGACAAATAAGATTATGATATTTATAGAAAACGTAACTACTAATGTTTTGAATTCGTTTAATTCAAATTAATTTTTTAAAAAATAAATTAATTTCTTTAATTTTTTTATTTATATACTTCTTTCTATGTTAAAAATAGTATGAAATGTTTATTAATTAACAATAAAAAAAAAATAGATATTTCGTCAAAAGTATAATAATTAATAATTATTATATGATATAGTTATGAGGAGATGCCACAATGCATACCTGAAAATTATAGTATTAAAAATTAGAAAATTAACTATAATATTTTGAAACTGCTACATAATATTAAGAAAACTACAAGATTAGATAGGCTAGAAAACATACCAACAGTAAAAGATATTTGAAAATGTCATAATGACACAAATGGTAATTAATGCACTAATCTTGATATCAATACATTATTGCTGTTAGAAATATTGTAGGTATTGTTAATCGCCTCCCATTATTCTATACACTTATTTTAGATTTCTAAATGATCCTTAAACCGTTATATAATCATACATATTTTAATTTTATCGTTAATTATATGTTTCTATATATTCTCAAAAATGAAACGATATATATAATTTTTGTGTTCATATTTGATAATAGAGTTTCATTTGAAACAGTTGTAAGGTAATAAAATAAATGAGAACGAAGTATTGGAGTATTATTAACGTACTAATTCATTTATGAATATATCCAAATTTTTAGTTCGTTCACGATGTGTATAATGAACAAAAAATGGTTAATTAAAAAAAATGATGAATTGAAAATCAATATGAATATAATAAATCACAAAAAATCTTCAACCTTAGTTTCGTATATCAAGTAGTATTCTGATTCCCATTGAACTCCAAATTCTGAGATAACTGAACGGTTTTTAATAGCTTTTAGAAAAATTTCTATGCGGTTTATTGATTGGAATAGTTGATTGAAGTAGTTGATTTTGCAGAATCTTTTTAATTATATAAGCTTTCTAGATAGATCTATTGTCAAAAGTGTTAACTTTAATCGTGAATCTTGATAATAATATAAAATAATTTATATAAAAGTTAACTAATTTTTTCAAAAAATAAAATTGAAATATTACGTTGATTTGAAACGTTGATTTGGAAATATTCTTAGAATTTAATTAATTTTATTTAGAACGTTCTAAATTTAATTTCACTCTAAACAAGTTAGAGTTGATTCCGTATAAAAACAAATGAAATTATCAGTATGCAGATAAAATACTATTAAATAACGAATAAAAACTTTTTTTCTAATTTACTTTTCCAGTTTAGTAATAATGCTTGCAACAATAGATTTTATAAATATAAAGTCATTTACTTTATTATCCATTAATTTTTCAAATTTTTATTTTAATATTATAAAACCTTTTCATCCTGCAGGTTGGGTATCTAGATTACCAGATCTCTCACATGAAAAGAAACCTATATTACTTTTAAACTCTGAAGTAACTAAAGGTCATTTAATCACTGTGGCCATCTTGGCTTAAGAATTTTCAACTTCTAAAATTTGACTTCAGATTTATAATCACGTACTTCAAAACCTACATAAATCAAATTCAAAGGTAATTAATAAAACTAACTACCTAATAGCACGTCTTTTTTGATAGTTGAAGTAATTTGACAAATAAGAACTATATACTTTCTGAAAAAGGCTTTTACAAAACTTGTTTTGTTTTGTAGTAGATTACTGCACAGGTCACTTTAATTCTTTTCGCGTTTCATAAATGTATCTGTGAAAATAGAATACACTATAAAATAAATATTTAATTTACTCTAGAAATTCTATTAACAAAACTGATAAGAAAATATACCTTCTCGAAAAATAGACAGGCGATAGTCGTATTGGATGTTTTCATGAAGGACCGTCCGAAACAAGAAAACCTACCAAACAGGTTTTAATTCAATATAGTAATAGTCTCTAATAAAATTGAGTTACATTGTGAGTTCAAGAAAGGAAGAAATTTTTATTTAAAAAAAATTTTAATACCTGTTCTCATAGTTTGCAACGAAATGTATAAAAATTGTTAATTGAGAATCGATTTTAACAGGAACAGTATCTATATCCGTTTTAAAGATATTTTTCACTGAATATTATAGCTAAATTAGTCTCAAATCTGATAAGTTATTTTTTGACTATAGCGAACACGATCCTATCCGATGGAAATAGAACTAATAGATATGTTAATAGAGCTAATATATAGAAAGCATTTTCTACATTAGTAAAATGTACGTTAATAAAATTCGGACTTCCTTATGCAATAAATTTAAATCATTTCATGAATTAAAACTAACGATAAAACATATTCAACTAGAGTTAAGAATGCAAAAGACGCACAAAATAGACCACCTGACATCGCTCACCATCTAGTTTTATGGAATACATGTATCCGCTTAGGGACTGAAATAAAATTCTGTGAACGAAATTACATATACTCTATTCTCACTATCTTTATTTTATTATATTCCCGACAAAAATGTATATCTTGGAATTTTTTCGAACTGTCCCGGAAAAAATTTGATTTCTCTCATTTTGAACAATTATTTTAAACAATCCTCCTATATTTACTATAAAACATTTTAGATACTGGAGGGACGATTATAAACAAGAACAGTCTGAGATTCATTATATATCTATATATATATATATATATATATATATATATATATATATATATATATATATATCTATGATGTTATTATATTATAATAAATATAAGACCGCTAAAAATTTTGATTAGTTTACATTAAACGCGATTGCCACAAAGCGACAAGTGCCAGTTTGCTCGTTGCGAGAAATTGAAAGAGAGAAAAAGGCAGAGGGCTTAGTAGTAGAAAGACATGGGAAAAAGATAGTGCTGATTCCAAGATGCCGTGCTGCTAGATCTCGAGAGATGCACGCGCTGTGTAAAGCCTTGTAACCTATCACAACATGTAATTGTTTATAAAATGATTACAAAATAGTTATAAACTATTTACATATATATATATATATATATATATATATATATTAATATTAATGTTATCGCAAATACGAATTTATTTATAATTGAGGTATCGTCTTAGAAAAAATGATTGATTAAAAAAATTAACTATACGAACCTCACGATCTTCTACTGTGCAAAGGACACGTCCTTTGCAATCGTTACCTGCCGAGAATTCTATCAAAACAATGAGTGGTTACGCATATTACGATTATTATGAATTTGAATAAGTTTTCGTTGTTTCTTTAAAGTTGGCGTGTATGATACGAGTACTTCGTACGTGGAATTGCGAATGATAATACACAAGTAAGGAAGTACTGTATCTAATCTTAAATTTTATTGTATAGTAGTTCATAATAGTATAAAAAAATAATTTTTTATTAATTCTGAAAATGTCTATTTTTCTTGACAAATAAAACCCATTTGCGAAAAATTTTATTGCACTATTTTATTTAAAAGAAATCTATAGTCGATGAACATAGAATTAATATTAAAACTTATGGCGACAATGCTCCATTGGATAGGACATGTAGAGAGTGATTAGAAAGATTCAAAAATAATGATTTTAACTTTGAGGAGAAGGAACGTTCTGATGCACTAAAAAATTTTGAAGACAAAGAATTTAAGAATAATTAGATAGATCGATATCGATAGTTTGTAGATTCTTTTTTGTATTTGGTAGGGTCATCAGAGTATAATTTATTATAAGCTGGTCAAACCAAATGAGACTATTACGGGACATTGCTATTGGTTTTAATTAAGGCGTTTGAGTTGAACCGTAAACAAAGAACAATAGCTATACGAGCAGAGTTGCAACAATTTCAGTTTCATGTTGCAAAATCAGTGAAAACCTATCAGGAAATGCTTCAATGGGAAGTTCTATCGCACTCGCCGTAATTACCTACCATAGCCCTTTCCGAGTTTTACCTATTCTGGTCGATGGCATACGGCTTAAATCACAAGCATTTTAATTTTTAGTACGAAGCTGAAAAATGGACCGATTCTTAGATACTCTCAAAAAAGATAATTAGTTTTTGATTCAGAATTCATACATGTTTTTATTCATTATATTTTAAACAAAATTTTCATGTTGTATAAAAAAACAGCAAAAACTTGTTCAAAATTCAAGGTTAATATATTACTTTACAACGAATATTTAATCTAATATATAATCAAAATCAATTTCACACGTCATTTCTATCTCTTTCATTCATTTCCAATCTCTTTATTAATTTAACCACTGATTTACACACTTCGTCTCTACATCTTCGTAATTATTTCCATTTGCTCTTGCTTTTTCTATTTTTTATCTTATCCGTCTTCGTATTAAACACTTATAAAGGAGCAAACACCCACTGAAAAACTAATTCTTACTAGTGGGTGAAACATATATTAATTATACCGTAAAATAGATAAAAGGAAACACAGTATCATTATTTTAGTCAATTAAATCTTCAATTTTTTATTTTTATATTCAAATGCGGTAATCAACTATAGTTCTTAATTGTTACTGGTATTTCATTTATTAAAGGTTCTTAATCATTAAGATTGCTTCTGAAAAATAAGATTTTTTACCTTAAACATGTCTGTAATAAATACTAGTTACTAAAACTATATTGATAGAGACTCTTTGAATTCATTCATATCAGAGAACCATTATTATATTTTATTTTAAAACATTTTACATGCATACTAAATGTGTTTGCAAATATTTCTTCCATCTCTCCAGTTTTAAGTTTTTTTTATTGAAAGTTCAGTGGCAAAAGTATGAGCGATACAAGGACTTTATCAAGTATTTTTGGTAGACCTCGTATCTCTGAGATTAGAAAGTATTCCAACAATCCGGACTTAAATAATACTGTCAAGCATACGCACGGAGTGACAACGGTTACATTATAGCTACATCTTTCCTCATTGGCAGGGAACTGTTGGGAGCCGATTCCTTTCACGATCTCGTATAGTTAGGAATTAATCAACTGTCCTGATTCGAGTTCTCATCGGTAAATGGATTTCCTTTATTACCTTTAAATAGAGAACTTATTGATATACAATACTTCATTCATAATAAGTGCACCTTTCTTGGTAAGATTTAAAAAACCGGGAATTATATCGGGTCTAAAATGGCGATAAAGACCTCTATGTAAGATTTAATGTGAAGAATAAAGAGAAAAATGTTTCTGATTTTTCACCCTCTGTTAAGAATTGGTTCTCCGGCGGCTTGAAGTTACTGGATGCTGAGAATAAAAAATCATTGAGACTAATAATCGTGCATCGGTCGCGTATTTTGATGGTCTAATAGATAGCACTTTCGATATACCAGGGGTGTAACTTGAAATTTGCTGATTTTTTCGATAACGAAAACACGTTATTTTCAAAGGAATCTTGCAATTTTTTATTCAAAGTATTGACCTTGAAATTTCACTCAGCTTTTATGAATACCATTCCAAAAAAAACATTTTCTCTTTCTAGGCAAACCATTCGACGAGCCATTTTTCGACTTCTTCAAAATTATTGAAGCGTTGCTTTGCATGTAAGTGTTCCATCGATGCAAAGAGATGATAATCGGACGGGCCGAGGTCTAGAGAGTACGGTGGATTCAATAATATTTCTCAATTAAGTGCTTTCAATTTTTTCTTCACTGGCTTCATGGTATAAAATTGCGTGTTGTCATGTGATAAAATAACTTTGTCATGTCTTCCGGCCCATTCCAGGTATTTTTCGATTAACTCCTGATTCAAATTGACAATTTGTTTTCGATAGCGATTCTTATTCATGTGTCACCAGGTTCTTGTAGCATCTATTTTCCATATTTTTGGTTCCTTTTCAGAGCTTTTAAACGTTGAGAAATGGGTCTTTGAGTCATATTAAGTGTTTGTACTAATTTTTCTTGTTATTTGGTTGGGTTTTCATCCAATAGCATCTGCAATTCTTCGTCTTCGAACTTTTTCGCTGCACCAGGATATTCATTACTTTTCAAATCGAAATGTGCAATTTTAAATTGACGAAATTATGTCCTACATGCTTTAATCACTAGAGAATGTTTACCATAAGTTTCTAACAGCAGCCAATGCGCTTTAGCCGATTTTTTCTTTTAATGAAATAAGAAAAGCTACGAATCCCGCAGATGTGGGAGCTAAACCACTACTCAGATAAACAACTATGATGTTATTATTTTGGCGAGATGTGACCTATGTATTTTTGAAGTTTAATGTCAACAGAAAAAATTTATGTATATATCAAACCATAAAAATACTGATGGGACATCTAATAGTGTAACAAGCAAATTTCAACTTACTCCCCTAGTAATTCTTAAATATGCACGAGAGCACATTGACGCATGAGTGAAGCGCGTGAACCATCTTACGTGAATAGCGCGATTTGGTCAAATCTATCGAAAAAGTTATACATCGTATTTTTTTTAAGTGCTGGATATATATCCTAAGCGGAAGTTTTCCAAATCTGAAATGATATTTGTATCTTCGAGAGGTAAAATATTTTTATCGACAGAATCCATCGTTTCTCACTTCTTTCCCATTACTTAATGTATTTACGTTATATTATTTTTTATAACTTAACGCTTTTGCGTGGTGGTATAGTATAACAATATGTCATAGTATAGCAAAATAATATTGAATTAATTAATTACTATGATCGATTTTATAGTAATATGAAGGATGATAAATGATCTTTCACACCCTGTAGTATATAGTCTTATATTTTAGAGCCACTTCAGAACATTGGTTGCATAATTCGTTGATAATGCTTGTTAAAATTGAAATTTGTTGTAAAAAAATTCAAATTGCAAATGAAATAAATGAATAATAAATAATGAGTAGCGAAATTGTTTTATAACTATTGTTATGAAAGTGTTTTAATAATACTCATACAATAAATAGTCATGGAATATTTCATGATTGTGATTTAAAAATTGTTGTTGCAAAATTCGAATGTGTGAATAATTTTATGAAAATATAGGAAAAGAAAAAAGCCTGTAATTTTAATAAAATAAAAACGTATTTTAGAAATTGAAGCATAATAATTCTCTTATAAAAATATATCTATATATTATAGATGTATCAAATATATTGCTGTAAAGGCTTAGTTATAATGTTTCCCATGCAGAAATATACTCGGCATATCCCTAGTTCGGACTAGATCCTAGTCAGTATTACTCATGATTTCCTCATGTAGGTAAATCTCGCCAGATCCGAGTTAGATTTCCCTTCGATCATCTAATAATCATCTTATATTAATTATTACTTTCTCGACTTTATTCAGATTTCCTTATCTTTTATTGATTCTTGAAAGAAATGCGTGTTTTGTATAGTCAAAATTTTACAAGCAGAAAACTTAAGAAAATGATTAGGATTTCTATCTTGGTTTTAGTTAGATTTCTTTAACTTCTCCCTATTTTGGAAAAACTCACGTTTTTCTAGGCCTAATCTGCATAGTAAGAGAAGTAAGGAAATGGTTAGGCTTTCTATTTTGATTCTAGTTAGATTTCCTCAACTTTTTCTAATATTGGAAAGAACGATGTTTTTTGTAGTCAAGGCCTTATGTGTACAGAAATTATATTTATATATATATATATATATATATATAAATGTGTGTGTGTGTGTGTGTGTGTGTGTGTGTGTGTGTGTGTGTGTGTGTGTGTGTGTGTGTGTGTGTGTGTGTGTGTGTGTGTGTGTGTGTGTGTGTGTGTGTGTGTGTGTGTGTGTGTGTGTGTGTGTGTGTGTTCCAACATGGGAAAGAATTTAAAAAATTGATTTACTATGCATGTATTATCTTGTGTTTATAAAATATTATTATATGATCTTAAGTGCTGCACGGTCATATGCAAAGAATAGTATAGTAATCGCATATTGCGTTTTAGCATAGTGCATAATGCGTTAGCTTGCGAATCGTAGGGTCGTGGGTTCGATACTCAGCGGAGGTCAGAATTTTTTTCATCGAAATAAAATAATTTATACGTTCAACAGAGCTGCTTAATATTAAAATTTACAATAATTAGTGTAAAAAAAATATATTAATAATTATTAATTATTAACTGTAAATCGTAATACGTAATACGTAGTAATGCATATAGAAAATAATTTATAAATTCTAATTAAATGGTATACGTTACCTAAATACGTAAATATATTTTTTATTTTAAATAAATAAATATTAAAGAGTCAAAAAATTATTCACTTCATCGAGGAAACAAAATTAGAATAATTTATTATTGGCTTAATTTCTAGATTTTCTGACTAGATTTTGTCTAGTTTCCGGCTTGGTATACCTACCAAAATCTAAGCTCGTTCCCTATTAAAAATGCTATTAAAAGTGGGACAAATCGGAACTAGGATCAGACTAGATTTCCCTTCTTGATCCGAACATTTAATAAGGAAAACTTACCCGATACTAGTTAGTTTCGAGAATGAATTTCCACACGGGATTGTAAAGTATCTCTAAGTATGTTTTAGAATATTTATCCTCAAGAAATAAAAGACTTAAAACATTACTATTTCTTATAAAATATGTGTTTATTACTCTCTTACATGAACATAATTAAGAATTAATACTTCACATGCGTGAATAAAATTAATCGTAGATATTATATTAAAGTAAATGTTAACACGTACTGTAGGGAACTATACATGTTTTTAACGCATTACCGTTTACATATAAACTTTCAATTTAAAATCATTCTGTGTATGTTCAGGCGCGCACGTACACGTTTTTTAAATGTTATATCTAGTTCACAATGCACATTTCATCTACATACATGTTAAACGTTATATTACATTGCGGCAGATCCACTACACGTATGCTTCACACGTTATATGTAACAGATACATGCATCCTCTTCACTTCCAGGCTCGCTTGCATGTATCGACTAAAACAAGTATGTAGATGCTTACTCAGGGAGAAAGAGAGAGAGAGAGACTTATTTCTATATTGTATATAATAGTATAAAAATATCAATATGATATATTGTCAAATAACATTTGAAATAATACTAAGAATTATCCATGATAATACAGTATTAACACTGTATTTCAGAAGTAGCGCAAAGAAAATAAAAAAAAAGACAATAAAACGAAAGAAAAATAATGTCTAAGATATAAATATATATTCTAAATTTTAATATACGAACACCGGACGTGCGCTTATTATGAACGAAAGATTGTAAATCAGCGAGTTCTTCGGTTGAAGGTGACGAAGGAAATCCCTCCGACGATTGATGACTCATAACTGTAGAAGATCGTGAAGTAAACGCGCTGTCCATCGTCTTCTACAAGCCAGGATTGCCGGAAGGTGTAATACAGGTGTCACTTGTATGTACGCTTTGACGGTATCATTGATGCCCGAGTGTAATAAGTTGTAGTCTTAGAGATACGGACTCTCTCAGTCAGATTTTTCTCGACAATTTAAGCATCAAGTATCGCAATAATTAGGCTTGCAAAATACCTCTGTGTTCGGGAAAAGAGACTTTTCTGGCACTATGAATCTCATTCAAAGGAGATTGTGTGCAATAAGATAAACTAAGATATTGTGCCAACTGATTCTGGTGCTATGGGTGTAACCATATATTTGCAAGATATGATTATTAATTTCTGTAACTGCACAATATGCATGATGTATTGCATGTCTATCGTCGAACCTATTTGAATATATGTGAAAACGGTAAGGCACAGATCCTGATTTTTTGACAATGTATGTAGTCGCGTACAGATAGAATTCGAGTGCTGTAAGCAAGCCATTGATGTCGGTCGAACGCCGAGTACGAGTCCTTGAGAGAAACTCTTTCTATTTTCCCATAAAGAAGGTTGGTCAATATTTATGGATATTATTATGATGACTGTAAAACACTCCATTACATGTAAGTAATGTCCCTGTATCTAGAAATCTCTAATCGATTGTAGACACCGGATATATCGATTTATCCAGTGTGGCTGATAAGTCAATTGCAGTTCATAGCAGAGCTGCGTCTTGAGCCCTCAGTAGGGAACTAAAGTCCAATGTAGGACCCCTTGCTTCCGTCTATAATCGTCTATCCTTTCTTTTCGAATAATTGATGAGCATTATACAATTTTCATAGTAGATCGTTGTGATTTGGAGCAGATCTTGTAGTTCAGTTGGTGTATCTATAAGCAGGACTAGATCATCTCTGAAGTTAAAAAAAATGTGATTATTAGAAATACGGTCACTAAAATCTATACTATGATACTAGAAGATTGCTGATTAAATATACGCGAGTAACTGGATTTTTGACCGAACGGGTATGTCATATTTTGTATAAAATTTTTAGTATGAAAAAACTATCTGCGAGATAGGTGACTCATTTGTTCACAGTCGATAATAAACGACCACGAACTGTTGCATCGAAGAAATGTTTAGACATATTTCAGGCTAATCCAATGGAATTTTTACCCTGTTTCTTAGTGTTGATCTAACCTGTTTTCTATATTTCTGTATTTCTATACACTGCTTTCAGCTGATATTGAAGCTTTGTAAAATATTAGAGTTAACAATGGATTAAACAGACCATGTCAAAAATACGTTTCTCCTCCTATATTGGACATTATGAGCGTAAGTGCTCTAGCTATATTTATCGCTTTTAGGTCTATGTTAAATAGATGTCAAGTGAAGCTGGTTCTTTCGGCGGCTTATTCACCTTTACAAAAAGAACTAACCAGCCTATTTTCTACGAGAATGCAAAAGTGTCTTCCATAATACACAAATTGATCGCCTCCACAATTTTGTAGAGAAAATGTAACACAGCAATCTTCTCGACGAAAACAGGTATTCTATTCCAACCTGGCGATTTCCGTACGGCAATGTTAAAAACAGCAGTATTTAACTGAACTATATTCACTTCCAATTTTATTGTCACATCAGCAGCTGTCCTTGTATGAAGATCAATATCAGGAAATCTTTCTTGATGTTCTTGAAATAGAGGATCAACTTTTTATTTAAGAAAGAGTAGGCTACGTGCTGTATTAAGATACCTTGGTTTGATCTTATATGATCAATATAAACGCCCCCCCCCCCCATAGATCGTGTTCTACTTACTTACAAAACGCCAGCTCATATTATCTGTTCGTATTAAACCGAGCATTTGTTATTTGCCTGTTGGTGATTTGAAGATACTATTCGAGCGCTTGATGATATGCGGCAGTATATGGACCATTCTCTCTCGTATCAAACCTTTCCAAACCTGAATTCGGCAAAGAACAGTTCTACCATCGATAGCTGATTCTGTTTGATATACAAACGAGATGAGTCTATTTTGCCGATTTCCATCTCTAACATAGCAAAATTGTTGAGACGTATAACACATGCATCAATTCTTGAACTACCCAACTTGTTATCTATGTGTTAAACCTCCTGCAATTACAAAGGATAATCTACATTTTCTACGCTAAGAGCAATATAGCACTATATACCATACAGCTTTTAACACTAAGAGCTATAGCATCTATCATGCTTTTGAAAACAACAGTAATATCACTGAATAGCAAGTAGCAGCTTTACATTCTTATACAGCCTACCGGCACGCGAGTTAAGTATGGTTCAGTCGGTTATAATATATCGTTATACTATATTGCTTATAATCTACTTGTAACTTAAAAAATCTTATTATCCATATGAAGTAAAACTTTTATTTCCAAAGTATAATGAAAAAACACATTAGTCCTAATATTTTCTGTTGTTATCTATGGCGTTTGCCTACCATTCAGGCATTTTATCGAGTCCATTGAAAATTGATTGAGAAATATTTCTTGCCTTACGTTCAGGTTGAGCGAAGTGCACTCCGGTGAGGTCATTCTGAATCGACTGAAACAATCTTTATTCAGAAGGGCAAGGTCTAATGTATTTGGCGGGTAGCTCACGATTATCCATCCGCTAATTTACAAATAATTTTTGATAAAATAATGAACGTATTGACGAACACTGTTCTCATGAAAAATTAATATTTCGATTATTAAACATTTGCAAAGCAGTTTATGGTAAACTACAACTACCTTATCCAACTTAATAAGAGCATTAATTCTTTCTATGGATTTATCACTTTCACTGGAATGATTCTAGTTCGCCGGAATGGATCCATGATTTTTTACGCTTTGTTCTGTTGTAATAGATCCACTTCTCATCTGCAATGATAATTTAATACAAAAATAACAGGTTTTTATAGTGCTGAAAAGAAACTTTCGAAAACATAATTTTCAATGTCCAACAACATTAAATCGTTCAGCATTTAATTTCCTAATATTTATATGAATCTCACCGATTTTAGATATTTGAAAATGGCTTGGCATCATACTATCAACGATGCAACTTTTTTTGCATTAGACAGAAATTTTTTCAATTTGCCACCTATTCTTCATCCTCAATCATTTTCAACTAGCCCAATCACGAATTGTCTTCGATATCAAGATCGCCAATTTTTATTCATTGTAACGTATGGCACATATTTGAACTCTGCTTCTTAGAGACGGAGATGATTTTTGATACATTTTTCTTTAAATCAAATCAGCAAAGTAAAATTTACCGCATGTAATTCAACATTTTGAATTGCACGAAGAGAATTATGTGTTTAAACTTACGATTACTTTGACCTATTAATTAACCGGTACAAATTATATTATAATATTTTAAAGATGTTTACCCGTACAAATTGGACGTTTTATTATTTGCTATACATTTTTATGTTCATTTATACGTTATTGTGGAGGGACAGAAATATCTAGAAAGTTAAGCAATTACTATTCTCTATTTCCATAGAAAATTTTCTATTGAAGTTTAACGAATGAAGTAATGGTAAAAAGGAATATAATTGTGTATTGGAATCTCTCAAAATGCAGAAACTAGATATCTGTCCGAGTATATAATATTTTTAATTAATACCTTCTGTATTTGTCAAAAATTATTTTGGGTTGTTATATTAAATTCCACTAGAAGAGAAGAATGTGGTCTAACACTAGGTAAGTCAATAATTTTGTAACGATCCGTCTCCTATCTTCTTGCAGTTTTAACATTTAGAAAGTTTTAGGGTTCTTAGGAAGATGGAGGATCGTGTCGGGATGGGAGATTAGGTGAATAACTCTTTGAAATTTTTTAATATTCTAATAAAAGTGTCTCTATTTGATCAATAACACAAAGAAAGAATAACAATAACAAAGAATAATAATAATAATAATAATAAGTAATAAGAAAGAAAATGAAATATATTATAATAGTCGGTTATTCTGCCTTGATCACGCTAGTCACTCCCTACAACAAACAAAAAAAAAGAACAAAAAATATTATAGTATTTTACTATTTAATAATTTCTATCATATTATAATTTTATATTTCCGCGTATTTCGTCGCGATTTAAATTCGTAATCCTATTATCGGCTATTCGGTCAGACATAGAATTTTTCCTTTTTCGTTGGCCTTCCCGAGTGACGCTCGATGCGGTATTTCTTGTTAGTAAGAGAGCGCCCTTTCCTACACAAGAAATTATATCTTCAAACGACCAAAGCAGCGCCTTTTCCTCGTTGAAGAGTTTTCACCGGGAGACGAAGAGTCGGTCGGTCGAATTTTGCTGTTTCCCTTTCTTCACTTGAGAGGTGCCTTCCTCAACAAGTGCGGAAAACGAACAGGTCTTCTATCGAAAAATAACGCACTTTTGTACGAACGAATATTACGTTATTTCATTTTAAATTATAATTCCGTCGGTCTTATTGGGCGTTTATTTATTTACTGTCTGCTGTTAGTACCTAGCTATATTATTATATAATACAAGTAGACTAGTTTTTATTTAACATTGACCTCTGCGCGTTATGTATTCACTATACTATATTTATATACCTATAATATCTATTACTCGCCACTGCATAACCCGCGTTACACTTCCCCCCTTTTTCGGAAGCGGAAATTGATTATGTACGAAATTTGCGCTACAAAATGTTTGGAACATAAATAATCATCGTTTTTTATTATTGTGAATCGTCGTACCTGCCCGGTCGGAGGAATGATTCTCAACGTGTACTTGGTTTCGTGCCGTCGTTTCACCCGACTCGGTGCCTATGTCTGTCATGACCGATCGGGAAACTCACCAAGTGTCCGCCCCGTAAAACGTAATCGCATATCTTTTTTTTGTTGGTAGCTCGGTTGGCGGTACATAACACGTTTCTTCACATACTTGTGTGAGAGGGCGAAATCTCTCTTCTGTCCCCCTTATTTCCGCTATAAATGTCGGGTCCAACAATTCTGGCGATGTTGCTCTTACCCTTTTTCTTACCTCATCTCCGTACTGCCTGTTGTCTCCATCAGACTCGTCTGATGACATCGCCGATAAGGAGGAGGACGATGAAAATGACGATCACGACGACGATGATGCTGATGAGGACGATGGCGATGATGACGAGGAGGGGAGGATTTGGACCTCTTTCTTTTATGATTTATCGTCGTCTTCATCAGTCAAATCGATCAGGTCGATTTCTTGTTCATTGGTTCTCATTGTTAACTTTTTCCTTACCGTTATCTGTTGAGCGGTACTGAGGATTTTGTCCTTACAAATTCGTGGACGACACGCCAGTTGCGCTGATTGTAGTCGTTCTGCTGGTGTAGCGTTTTGCGGACATGTCGGTCGTCTTGTCGTCGGTTCCGCATTTTCTATGGCTCTCATGGTTGCTGCTAACACTTCCTCGAACGTTTCACTGAACATTTTCTAGTAACGTGCAGGCTCGACGAGACTCCTATTTATATCCCTTTTTGTAAACAAATTGCGACATTTCCAACATTCTATTTCGCTTTCGTAGTTTACGTATATAAACATTTGGTTTTATTATATATTTATCGTCGAATTACGCTCGTTTGATATAATAATTTTTAATTTCGACCAAAAATTTAAATTTTAAAATTTTATTTTTGGAAATTTACCTCTATTCGGTCTTGCTTGTAAAATCGGATTCAGACAAATCATTTATCCCTTCATTTTGTAGCCTCCATCTTATCCTTTGTCTTTCTCTCCGTATGATTCGTCTTCTTTCTCGTCTTCTACGTTGTGCTACTGGTGACCTTATATTAAATATTATTCTGTATCCTATAAGGGTGATGGCCTCCATACCAAAGACTACTTCTGCATTTGTTTGTTCGTTTACCACTGCAAAGTGGCTTCTGAACTCACGTCAGTGGCATGTAAAAGTTACTTGAAGTGTATATGTTGATGTCACATTTTGATGTACAGATGGGCATGTTGAGACGTGGAATTGCTGGATTTCGCGTGATCCATGGGTGATGGATACGCCTCTACGTAGGAGTATTTCACCGACTCTTGGTGAAATTGTAGTTATCAATGATGATGTGCTTATGAAAGCTTTTGTATGCCACCTATAGCACTAGATGGCTACATTTGATCTGTTACTGGTTTAACGTGTTTTTATTCGTTTCTAAGGCGAAAAATCATCTGATTTTTCATCTTGCTTTATTGCTTTTAGGTCGCTTACGTGTATGTGTTTAATTTCTCCCCTTTATCGTCATTTAAATCGTATATTACTGGAGAAATTTTTCGTATTACGGTAAATTGTCCCTCCAATTTTGGCACTAATTTTGCGTCGAATACTGCCTGTTTATTGGATAATTCATGTGTTCTTTTTAGCACTTTTTCTCTAATTCTAGGTATCCATATTCGGCGTCTAAGATCGTAATAATGTTTTTGTTTTGTGAAATTTCGTGCTAGTTGTATTCTAGCGAAGTCTAATGTATCTTGTATTCGTTTTATCCTATTTTCATTATCGAACTGTCTTAGATCGTTGTTTTTTTTTTCCACTCCTGGTGGAGGTAATTCGCGGTCAAAATTTAAATAAGCAGGTGTATATCCGGTTAATTCGCTAGGAGCGGTATTGTATGCAAAAGATAGTTCCGGTATAAATCAATCCCATGATCGTTGATTTTCAGGTACATATTGTGAAATCATGGTCTTGATCACACGATTCGCTCGGTCTACTGGGTTACACTGTGGCGTATACGGTGGTGAACATCGATGTGTGATTTTAGATTTTTCTAATAATGTTACGAAATCTTTACTTATCAATTGTCGTTCATTATCCGAGATTATTGTGTCTGGAAATCCATGACGTAAGATTATCTGCTCTCTTACAGCATTTGTCACAGCTTCTCCAGTGGCTTTACGCAGAGGTCGTAATTCAATCCACTTTGTCATCTTATCTTGCATAACTAAGAGCCACGTATTCAGTTTTGTCGAACGAGGTAACGGTCAATTAGATCGACAGATACAATTTTTCAAGGTTATTTCATTTGCGTTGCATGCATCAAATCTGCAAGTGTTTGTTGTGCTGTTTTGATATTTCTGGCGTATATCACAATTTCGGACGTATTTTGTAGCCATTCTAAACATTCTAGGTCAATAAAATAGTTTTGCTAGGGGTGCAAGTGTTTTCGCCACGCCTAGATGTCCAGCTGTAGGATCAGTATGCATTTTTTCTAATACGTCATTTTGTTCTGATTTTGAAACACATATTTTCCATTGCAATGCTTCATCTATTTCATTAAAGTCAAGTGTGTGCAATATGTGTTTGTATAGCTTATTATTCTCTATACAATAATCAGCATTATTTCCCGGATAGGTTTTGACAGCTGATATACATTTCATATACCAGTCCTCATCGGGCTTGTTTACATTACATAGTTCTACAGGTTGGCGAGACAGTGTGTCGGCAAGAAGATTATCGTTGCCTGGTCGATAATTAATTTCGAAGTCATATTGACTAAGTTCGAGAGCCCATCTAGCCAAACGTCCCGACGAGTTTTCTATTTTGTTTAACCATTTTAAAGACTGGTGATCAGTAAGTAGAATAAAATGGTAATCTTCAAGATAGTTTCGAAACTTCAAGTTACCCCACTTAACGGCCAGACACTCAAGCTCCGTTTCAGAATAATTTTTTTCTGCTGGTGTGAGAGTACGACTGGCATACGCAATAATACGTTCGTTTTCTTCGTATGATTGCATGGCGGCTCCTAGTCCTTCGGTGCTTGCATCGGTTTGTAATATAAATGGCTTCTCTCAGTCTGGACAAGCAAGAATTGGTGTATTTGTTAATAACTTTTTTATTTCATCAAATTATTTTTTTGTTGTATTTCTCCCCATTCCCATTTAGCCTTTTTCTTTATTAGTGTATGTAGAGGAGCTGCAACATTGGATATATCTTTTAAAAAATGTTTGTACCGCGATAATGATCCCATGAATCGTTGTATTTCTTTTGCGTTTCTAGGTGGAGATAAATTTGCGACTGCTGCAGTTTTTTCAGGATCGGTATGTAGACCATCTTTATCTACTATATGACCTAGATATTTTAGTTGGGGACGGACAAAGTTGCACTTTTCAAAGTTTGGTTTCACCTTGGCGTTTTTTAAGCGCTGAAACACTTCTTTCAAAATTTTTAAATGGTCATTGAATGTTTTTGAAATAATGACAATGTCGTCTAAATATGTAAAAACATTCGGAGCCATTTCGGCGTTAATCACCTGGTCCAATAATCGCTGGAAAGTTGTAGGTGCGGATGTAGTCCAAAGGGCATGACGGTGAATTCATATAAACCTTTATCAGAAACAGTAGCCACTCTTTAAATCAATTGTAGATAGATATCTAGCTTTTCGCAACCTTCTAAAATTGCATTAATTTGCGGTAACGGATATGCATCTTTTTTGTGACTTTGTTAATTTTTCGAAAGTGGACGCAAAAATGATCTTTTCCATTTTTCTTTTTAACGATGACAATCGGTGAGCTCCAGGGGCTACTAGACGGTTGTATCATCCCTTCCTGCAACATTTTATCGAATTCCGAATTTATAATATTTTGCATTATCGGATTTCTTGGTCGATATTTCTGTTTGATTGGAGTATTTTCTTCCAAAACAACTTTATGTTGCAATAACGATGTTGGGCCCTTTATATTTTCTAATTTTTTCTTTTCTTTTGATCTAAAGTCATCTAATATTATTTTCTTATTTGTTTTTAAGTGCGTTAATCCAACGTCTTCTAATTTACAAATATGTTCATCGGTTGCATTTTTTGTTTGAGAAATAATTCGATTATTTATTCGAATTTCGGTATATAATTTTCTTAATGCATCCATTCCGAGAAGCATTAGCTGATTTAATGTATCTAATACTAAGAAATCTTGTAAAAATCTGAAGCCTTGAGTATATATAGATTCCGAAATTAAATCACCTAATTTTGCTTCGGAACCATCGGCTAACACAGCTATTCTATTACTTGCTTTATTTCGAAAGCCATAACGTAAACAGACTTAGGATAACTGTTTGTTTACGCACAAACTGACGGCTCCCGTATCGATAAGTGCATTTTTTTTTCAATCACCTATCATTACCTCAGTAAATAATCTATTATCTAATTCGTAGTTTTGTTTTAGGGCCGGGCGTGTTGCATTGCAGGACCCGCCCGTTTTGCATTTCCCGATGCATGATACTTGCAGTCTCTGGTGAAAACTCCGTCCTGGCCGCAGTATGAACACAGTAGCTTTCTTTCATTTGTGCATTTAAATCTATCATGTCCGCGCTCTTTATATTTCCAACAGCATTGAGCTCTATCGTATATAAATGCAACATTATATTTTGACGATGTGTTTGTTCTATCTATCTCCCTCATGTTTGGGTGTACGAATTTCTTGGATGAGTCGGCACTTATTTTTATTTCCATTTCAAAGTCATTCTTACTCTTTAAATATTCTTCAACTTTCTATATTAAATCTACGATTCAGCAAACTGCGCTTCAAGGTATGTGTATGCGGTGTACGGTACGCTTATTATAATAGATTGTTTCTATATTTTTCTCTTCGTAAAATCTCCTCTGCGACGCATTAACGTCATTGCCGCATTTATAAAAGACAGAATTGATTCTTTGGCGTTTTATTTTCTGTTATTAATTTGATGCTCTAAATTTCTCAATTCTCCTGGCGATAAGTAGAAATTTCTCATTTCTATTTCGAACTCCTCTAACGTATTTATATTTCCTGCATAATTTCGATGCCATAATTTTGCGTCTTCTCGGAGTAATTCAGGATAACCTCTTAGAATTTTTTCATCAGTATATTTAGATGCTTTTTGTAGTTCTCTTCCTCGTTCTAAGAAAGCGTATAAATCCGTAAAAATGAGTGTTCTATTTCCTCATTTGATCAAGTACTTTTCCGTTTGAATTAGTTGTTTCATTCACTGTGTTAAATATTTGATTATTTACACGTCTCATTCGGATAATTGGTGATGAAGTGCCAGGAGAATTTTGTAAGCTTCGTAAATGGCTTAATTCAACCTCTAATTGCTCTCATCGCTCGTGTTTTATCGAATTCTTCTTTATAATCCAGTGCATCAATTGGTTTATCGATATATTCTTTTGGGTGGACTCGAACGTAGTTAACAAGCCGAGCCTTTAGTAAAGGTATATTTCCTTCACCATCTACGATTATTTTTCGTAGCTCATCTATCAACTGATCTTTAGTTAGACGGTATATCCATGATACACGTAGAGTAGACATTTTCTACTTACAAAAAAAAATTTTATTATTTTATATAATATTGTAGGTTGTTTTTACTGTATTAATATTTACAATATTAATTTAATTTGAAATTTTTAATAATTTAAAAATTTAATTTTCGATCTTATATTTATTTTTTATTAAAAAAGAGTTATTCACGTTTTTTAAACGCTTTTTACTAGTCCCTGTTCAGGCGCCATGTAACGATCCATCTCCTATCTTCTTGTTCCAGTTTTATCATTTAGAAAGTTTTAGGGTTCTTAGGAAGGATTCCTGGAGGATCGCGTCGGGACGGTAGATTAGGTGAATAACTCTATGAAATTTTTTTATATTCGAATATAAGTGACTCTATTTATTCAATAACACTAAGAAAGAATAACAATAACAAAGAATAATAATAATAATAATAATAATAATAAGTAATAAGAAAGAAAATGAAATATATTATAATAGTCGGCTATTCTGCCTTGATCACGCTAGTCACTCCCTACAACAAACAAAAAAAAAGAACAAAAAATATTATAGTATTTTACTATTTAATAATTTCTATCATATTATAATTTTATATTTCCGCATATTTCGTCGCGATTTAAATTCGTAATCCTATTGTCGGCTATTCGGTCAGAAATAGAATTTTTCCTTTTTCGTTGGCCTTCCCGAGTGACGCTCGATGCGGTATTTCTTGTTAGTAAGAGAGCGCCCTTTCCTAGACAAGAAATTATATCTTCAAACGAGCAAAGGAGCGCCTTTTCCTCATTGAAGAGTTTGCACGGGGAGACGACGGCTCCGTCGGTCGAATTTTGCTGCTTCCCTTTCTTCGCTTGAGAGGTGCCTTCCTCAGCAAATACTGAAAACGAACAGGACTTCTATGGAAAAATAACGCACTCTTGTACGAACGAATAATACGTTATTTCATTTTAAATTATAATTTTGTCGGTTATTATTGGTCGTTTATTTATTTACTGACCGCTGTGAGTACCTAGCTATATTATTATATAATACAAGTACACTAGCTTTTATTTAACATTGAACTCTGCGCATTATTTATTCACTATACTATATCTATATATCTATAATATCTATTACTCGCCGCTGAGTAATCCGTGTTACAATTTTTTAAAAAAAATTTTCTTTCAACATGAAATTACTTTGATATAAATAAATGCTTTAGAAATTTGAAATTTGTTGTGTATTTGAATTAATAATATATTATTTTTGTATATGTTATCAAAATAATATTGATTAAATTTAATAATATCTTTTTCAAATAATAAATATTATCTCGTTAAATATAGTTCAAACAATAAAACTTATATACTACAAGGTCTGTTTGAAAAATTCCTAGACTTTTTAAACAGGGATTCAACCAGTGGTGCCATGAAAGTGGAATTAAATTTGTCAGCAGCGACGATTCATCGCAATTTGACCGAGAGTTTGAGCCTCCAAAAGATTTGTTCGTGATTTATTCGACACAACTTGACTGAGTCCCACAAAGCTCTTCGAATTCAACATTCTAAAGACATCATTAAAGAAGCCAAAAGGGATAAAAACTATTATTATGCTATTATAACTGGTCACTAGACCTCGTGCTTTCAATATGATCCCGAAACCAAACAAACCAAATTGCCGAATCGAAAACCTCCCATGAGCCATAGGAGACAAAATCGCGCTTAGGAAAATCAGAACAATGCCCATTGTTTTCTATGATTCCAAGGGCATTATTCACCAGGAATTCATTCATTTGGTAAAACGGTTAATGCTGTGTATTATCTTGCTGTTATGAAGCATTTGCTTTTCCGTGTTCATCGTGTTTGGCCAAAATATCATGAAAGTGTACGCTAGAGTATGCGCCTTCCATCGATCGACATTGGTGACTGATTTTTTGATAAAAAACGGCATGCTGTCAGTCAATCACTCACTATATTCATTTGATATGGTGCCTTGTGACTACTACTTATTCGATAAATTGAATTTAGCAATGAAAGGAATGCGTTGCAGGGACGTCGAGGATATCTGAAACGCGATGACCGCCATTTGAACACAATTCTGGTCAACGACGTGAAAAAGTTAGTTGACATGCTGTCCTAACGCGCTAAACTTTATAATTACTCACAAAGCGATTATTTAAAACCAATAAATAAATTTTGCAAAAATAAATTATTGTTGTCTTTTTTATAAGTCTGGGAACTTTTGAAACAGAGCTTGTAGTATTTCGAACCATTACCTGAAATGAAATCGTTAGTCAAATGTAGAACATTCTAAGCTGTTACATAATATTTAAAAAAAAGTTTTAATATTTCGCATTTGCACCTAGTTGATTTATACATATACTTTTCATGTGACATTTTCCTGAATCTCTGGAATAACGTCTATATCTTTGACATTAAAATATATAAAACTCCTGCATCTCTTATCTATTTCTGACTTTCGATCGTTATTCCTTTTTGCTTTCTTTGGAGATTCTTGAAAATATCGCTTGTGATTAACTGCAGGAGTATCAAGTAAATCTTATTGTTGACCCCATTCAGATGAATTTGAGGTGACTCAGTTCAATTGGGTCGGACTTATGAAGCCTATCAGATGATTTAGGATTACGCCTACATAAACATCATTGTACCATGATGATGATTTTTAACTTTATCATGCAATATCTCTCTACCTTCTGCTGAGCGTACATACTCCCAGCGATTAAATTTCATTTCAGAAAAGATCTGTTCCTTCTCTAGCTACTTCTTACCTTGCACCACGGAGATCATATCGCCTCATGCTAATCGTTGTAGGCCTTCCTGGATTACTATATTGACCGAGGAAATTGTTTGCACATCTTTAAGATACGTCGGTACGTTATTTCTTTCTTTTTCGACCAGATTCACTGTTGTATCCAGCAGTCGTATTAAATCTAACCATATTAAATCTAACAGAATTTTAACGGCATTCCGATACCATATAAAAATTGTACTACGTTCACTACACTTTTTGTGAATTGCTGCTATTAATCATGATTAATTTTAATAAAACTTATGTATTTGCTACACTTTATAATTGTCTGATATTAAGAAGACTAACTTACTTTTAGAATATGTAATATTTCTTAATTTTAACGTTCTGTGAAAGCGTAGAAAATGTTTTTGATGGTACTTAATTAAATTAATTTTAATATTTTAATCCATTGTATGAAGCTATGTATTGCGTTATACAAATAAATTTACAGCTATATGTGTATGTATCTATCTATATATCTATCTATTTATATATCATTATCTAAAAATTTGTTGCCGAACTCTATCTATTCTTAGAATTCGTTCAAACTACGCGTCGTACGAAATGTGTAACATGCGAAGACGCTTACTGTTGGGCAGCTACGAATGATAACCGTACCGAGTTCTCCGATCTACGAGAGGATCGACTAATTGATAACGTTACAAAATAAAATTCCGAAGATTTAAAATGATAAAATTAAAATAATATAATTTAGCTACGAATGGCATTTAATGTGCATTAACGTTTAGTAATATCATGAAATTTTCATAAAAATTAAACGCAAATATCGCCTATCAAACTGTTGACGGACTCTTCTGAAGCATGTTCGATACCTCAAGAGGAAGTCCGAATCAATCGTAGCGATTACTAGAGAAATTCATTAGGGTAGTTTGCAGAACTAAACAGAATGTTCTGCACTCTCTCTGTCTCTCTCTCTCTCTCTCTCTCTCTCTATATATATATATATATATATATATATATATATACATATATATATATATATATATATAAACCGTTGAGGTCCAGGTTGCACAGGCTCCGGAGATTAGAGAGATATTGTTCCAATTTTTTTAAAACAACGAGGAGTCCGTACGTTTCCTGAGAAGTAAATCAGAAGTTGTACATATTGCTAAACTTGTAATTATTTCGTTACCCTGATATTCCTAAAAATTTGTTTATTTATATCTTTTGAGTTGTTGTTGTTATTTATATATTGTGTATTTCCCTATTTGTTGTTTACAAATATCATAGTGGTTTTTTGCATATTTTGAATTCTCATAAGCTAAATCAGAAAAAAATCCATAAAAATACAGGCTTTTTAATTTTTTTCGAAAACTACTATCCGTATCAAAACATATGTTTAATAAAATTTCTCGATAAAACTAAAGAAAAGATGACATCCGAATGTTGTATCGAATTATAAGTGAAATAATGGGTAAAGTGTCGAAAAGTCCTCATACCCAATTTTGCTGAAATTTTGTACATTTATATTTTTCAGGTGCTGTTTACGAATATCATAATGGTTTTTGATGGAAATGAAATTTAAATCGTAAATGCCATAAAATACGCACAATAATGTTATTTTGTCAAATTCTGAAACTATTTTGGAGCAACTCTAGATGAAATTATTAAATTTTTGTTCAGAAATATCGGTTGTACCAAAGCATTGAACAGAACAAGAAAAATACACTTTTATGAGATGTACATCATTATTTTGAAAAAAAATGCTCAAAAAGTTTCTTATTTTCCGAAAGAAATACCAAAAACCGCCATTTTTATGGTTTTTGTTTTGATTTCGCCATGAACATTTAATGTCAGTCAAAAAGCACTGTAATATTCATAAGAAGTACCATAAAAAATATAAGTGCGTACATTTTCAATAAAATCGAATGTAGGTGCTCTTCGGAAGTCTACACACAAATGTATATTTTCAAAAAGGCTTGAATAGAAGTAAAGCATTTCAATGTGCTGAGTATTCATTTATATATATATATATATATATATATATATATATATATATATATATATAAATTTTACCCGAAGGCATTTATGACACAAATATAATGCATATAATAAGCTGATTTTGATGGAGCAGATTGTAAAAGCAATAGAATGAGATGTAGTAAATATTTTCACAAATCATTCGAGTGCATTACTACTAATAGATGATACTTTAATATGAAGGCGCACGCGGATATACTCGACTCACTTGTGGAACGCGTCATATTGTGTACGTATATATACGTGAACTGCGTACTTGCACGTTTCATGTTCTTTTGAAAGAAAACATAAAATATCTTTTATATGTAAAGACTACAGTAAAATGCATAATATAAAATACATCTACACATGTTTAGTTGTATCACCTAATTTTCTTTTGTAATTACTTACAAATATGATATGTGTGTGTGTGTGTGTGTGTGTGTGTGTGTGTGTGTGCGCGCGCGCGCGCGCGGTACTTATTCTGGCTTGTCACACACCTCTTTGAATATATTGAAACTAAATTTCTCCCTCTTTTATATTCAGAAACAATGATTATCAGTTATAGGGGATTCCGTGCAATATAAATTTACTCCGACGTCTCAGTATCTTTGTACAATTCGTATAACGGTGAAATAAATTTTATTTGATTTATTATTTTGTCCTACAAGTGTCCTACAACTGGATTTATGTATGTAATTGACAACTAGAATTTATAATCATTAATTTCTTTGAAAGTACTAAAACCACATGGACCAGAAGACAAATATGTGCGAATTTTTTTTACGAAAATGTTATGAACATTAAGAAAAATTCGCCACTTATAGGTATATTTAAAGATTTATACGAATTTCTTTTTTTAATTGTCTACAATTCCAATTGAGGGAATGAGACGTCGAAGTAAATTTATTTCCCTTCTGGTAGTTCAGCGTGGCGCTGCGATCGGAATATCGAGTACTCTTACTTGACACTTCGACGGTACAAATAGCATTACGGCTGCATCGTAATTTAGTCAGATCGTATTACAATATTGTGCATTAAAGTTTCACAGACGTTAGTTGACAGACGCATATAAGTTTTCTATTCTCCCTTCCTCAAGCAGTTATTTACATACGCCCTCACTTTATCTCTTTGTCGCATTCTAGCCTACAATATACATACCTTCGTAGGTGCTTTGAACATTTAGCTTCACGTCTGCGGATACCCGCTGCTCTCGTGGCTTTTAGCTACTGCTAGCGTGTGTTGCACTTCTCTCTCTCTCTCTCTCTCTCTCTCTCTCTCTCTCTCTCTCTCTCTCTCTCTCTCTCTCTCTCTCTCTCGCATACACAGACCTCGGATGTAACCCACTTAATTTTATTGTACTTACGCGAATTCCTCATAAGTTCATTGATTTTGTCTACAAATTTTTCCTATCGCTACTATCTTGACGATGACTTGATCAACTAAAACAGCTTTCGGAGTTTTATTGAAACTTATCTGAAATTAGTAAAGTGCTTTTTCTTATTCAAATATTGTCCCTAAAGTATTTTAATACGAGGTTAGGTTAATAATTCTTTAGAAAAAGATAGAAAAACCATTTTTTGGGGTAAATTTTTTTTTTATTTTTCAACACAATCTCCTAGTTCAATACACTTTGACAGACGTATCTAAATTTTTTTAAGCCTTCAGAAAAATATGATTGTTGTAGTTCCTCAAAATAAGCATTTGTGTGAGCGATAACCTCCTCATTGGACGTAAACCGTTGTTCGTTGAGCCATGTTTTTAAATTTGGAAAGAAGAAGCAGTCACTCTGGGTCAGATATGGTGAGTACGGTGGATGGTTTATCAATTCAAACTTCAATTCCTGAATTTTACCCATTGAAACTGCGCACGTATGCACTCGTGGATTATCCTGGAGAAAGAGGAATTTTATTCTTCAAATGAGGATGATTTTCTTTTATTTTCTCATGTAGCTGACTTAATAATGACGCATAATACTTTCCACTAATCCTCTGTACCTTTTCCAAATAGTCAATAATAGTAATACTACGTGCATCCCAAAACACAGTAGCCTTAATCTTTCTAGCTGATTTCACCGTCTTTGCCTTCTTTGAAGCCATTCGCTTTTAATAATCCATTGTTTAGACTGTTCTTTCGTCTCGGGAGTGTAGTGGTGTATCCAGGTTTCATCTACAGTGATTAATCTACGTAGAAACTCATCTGGGCTAGGCGCTACAAAAGAGCCTTAGAAGAGACCACGCAGTTGCATTTGTTCTCAGCTGAGGGCAAACGCGACACTCATCTCGTAGATATTTTTTTCATAGCCAACTTATTATGCAAAATTGAAATGACGGTACTTTTTGAAACCTCTGTAACCTTTACTATTTCGCGCAATTTTATTCCTCGGTCACTTAAGACCATATCGTGGATTTTTCGATCATTTCCGGGGTACTCACGTCTATGGGACGTCCTGAATGATGTTCATTTTCTGTTGATGTACGGCCACATTTAAATTCATTTATCCAATTGTAAACTGTTGCTGAAATAGCGGCAGATGTGCTGTGAACTGAATCCAACTCAGCTTTTATTTCTTTTGCTGTTGAGTTTTTTAAATAGAAATATTTAATAACCGCTCTAAACTCATTTTTTTCCATTTTCTTAAGCAAATAATTTAATACTAAATAATTTAAGTCTAAAACAATGACCGTCAGACTGTCCTTGTTTATATTCACCCCCGTAGAATCTGAAATAAAACTTATTACTGCAATAAATTATATTACAAATTAAAAATAAAAAAAAATAAAAAATAAATAAAAATAAAATAAAATAAAAAATAAAATAAAAAATAAATAAAAATAAAATAAAATAAAAAGAAAATAAAAAGAAAATAAAATAAAATAAAATAAAAATAAAATACAAATAAAATAAAATAAAAAATAAAATAAAATAAAATAAAAATAATAAAAACAATATTCTATGTTAGTAAAGGACAACCTGACTGCCCTCGCCACCTTAAATGTTGAATCACCTTTGGTGTCCGACGTTTCGAACTGTTACGGTTCATCCTCAGAAATTAAACTAAATTAAAAATCTCAGCATGCTACTTTATAATCCCATCCGCACTCTAAATTTATTAGTATAGCATTTATAGGACCCCCCTTTCTGAACTTAAATGCAAAATACAAATTTTATATTAGTAAGGAATGATAAGTGTTGCCCAATTTACTTGACTCTAACATTAAGTTTACATTATTGGGGTTCTTCAAAATATGAATATTTTCAAGAGTTTCTCTTTCATATTTATTTTTAATACCTTGTTCTAAAATATTTACATAATCAAAATCGAAAGACTGTAACAAGTTTAAACTATGTTCTTTTTGAACCCGGATGTACCATCCATGCTTCTTAAGCTATATTGATGCTCATATATTCTTTGTTTTAGGTATCTTCTCGTTTCTGCAATATAATATTTACCACAATCTTTACAATTTCTTTTGTATACCACTCCTGTTTTTACATATTTATCATCCTTATCTTTACATTTATTAAATAGCTTTCTAATGTTATTATTGTTTCTCCAGTAATTTCTTGATTAAATTATACAAAATTATAATTATGCTGATTACAATATAACAGAATTTACGAAAATTACTATTATTTAATCCTTTTAAAATTTTTCATTAATTGTTGTGTATTATTGAGGTTCTTATTTAACTGTATGTATGTCGAAGTATATGAAAAAATTCTAACATTTTGTTATTATAATCGGATTGATTGAAGCCAATTGTAAAATTATCTTTATCTAATTTTGTAAAGAAGATATCCAGTTTGTTTTTCAGTAATATATTGTTATTCAGTAGTAATTAACTTCTTTTTTATTTTGCGATCTTCTTTCCTTATAAATTTCTTAACATTCATAGAGTTTTCAAGGGTTATTGAGACTTTGTCACGGATTTCATTTTTTAAATCATTATTAATCTCCAACCTACTAAGCTCAAATTCGTTATTTTTATGGAATCTATTATTTCATTTTTTTCGAATGTCGGATGTGAGAGTAAAATTTGAACCTAATTTGACAGTATCTATCACATCAGTTGGTAAAGAAATGTCGGAATAAGTCTGTAATCAAACGTTATTTTCATTATCATTAATGTAGTTCTTATTATTCTTATTGTTATTATAATTTATGCCAACTGAACTTTTATAGAATTTTCTAAAATTTAAAATTTTTTTAATTATGAAGATTTTTTAATTTTTTAATTTTATCGTATGAAAATTGAAACGACTTATTAATATCTTACTCTTAACATTACTCTTTATTATTTGTGTTTTTAAATTCTGAATGGATGTTTTCATATAAATAATATGGAAATTAATATCACGAAATTCTAAATTGCGTAATTTCTTTATGTTCATATATATAAGTTTATTATTAAGTTTTGCACATATTCGACTATAAAATACAAAGTGTTTTTGTTTCTTACTAAAATTTAGTATATATTGTAAGAAAATCTCACTTTTCCCACATCGAATGAGCAAAATTCTCTGAGAACAAGTTACTGATAATTACCTGCTGAAACGCAACCACACACTAATTATTTGTCTCTAATTAATTGTTTATAATGATTTAAAAATATATAATTTTTTAATATCTGAGCTATTAACTCATGTAATTTTAAAAATACAGAAAAAACAATTTACTATCTAGAATTAAGTATTAGAATTCTAAACAATATTTTATGAAAAATAACTTATTGAAATTGACAACCATCGATCTTATCAATTATAAGCTTGGAATTAATTGAATTATTTTTGTATTATTTTGTTTTTTAATATGTATAAGACTTGGTACGATACTATTATGGATTAAAAAAATTGATCACTATTTCAGGCGTATGAACTCTCTACTTTAACGGGTACTCAAGTAATGTTGTTAGTAGCTAGTGAAACAGGGCATGTTTATACATTTGCTACTCGCAAACTACAGCCAATGATAACCAGTGAAGCTGGAAAAGCTCTTATTCAGACATGTTTGAACAGTCCAGATCCACCATCATCTGGCTCATCAGGGGACCAACGAATGTCAGCAACAGGATTCGAAGAAACCGAACTAACGTATAACATTGCAGATGATGAGCAGAAAGTAAGACAATTGGTGTATGGCTCAGCTCATGCAGCCAGCTTACACGCTAATTATTCTAGTACTGGTGGTTCGCCAAATTCTCAGCACGTCTCGTCTACGCATGCTCAGCATTCGCATCTTATCTCGCATGCGCATGCGACAACACCAAGTTCACATCTAGCACCTTGCTCAAGTCCGAGTCCTATGCTCACAGGTAGTCCTTACGTTCAATCTTGTCCTTCACCGCTGCCTCCAACACATCCACCTTATCATCCTCATATGACTCATTCTCACAATCAGCGGTAGTAATAACTGAATGTTTATAAAAGCTTATTTATAAATTATAGTATTTATAGTATTTTAGATTGAATATGTTTTTATATCATGTGCAATATAATTTCTAGTACTTTTAAAAATAACCTTTACAGAAAAATTTAACTAAACGCCTTTTAATCTTAAAGTATTAACTGTTATATTACATGTGTAACATTTATCATTATAATTTAAAATATTACTAGTTAAATTGTTTCAAAAAATTGTATTTTTTAAAATAAGAAACAATTTAAAAAATGAAGTATGTATTTTTGCCCAAGATATTATAACAAAATAATTGTAGGATTCTCTTAAAAGGTAAATAAATAATAAAAATTGTTACAAAGAAAAAACATTAAGAGATAAGAAAATTAGTATTTACAGAAAGATTTAACTTATAATGAAGATTAATATCAATGACACTAGTATGTAATGTATTATTTTTTACAAATAGAATATGTATGTATAGTCTTCATCACTAGTTAACTTATTTTATTAAGTAATGATTAATTGAAACTTTTAGCTATTAAGAACATACTATATTTAATACTTATATATTGTGACTATAATCTTTATTGATTTTCAAGAGTAAAAATTTATTACTAAAATCAGTCTTTTTATTTTTCCATTATTATTAAATAAGTATACTGGTCTTTAAACGTTATATGTTCATATTATCTTATTCGAATGTAAATTTTTGCCGAAGCAAGATAACCAAACAATACTAAAAATATAAATTTCCTATTAACAAATCTTCAAAAATGCATGTAATGTCCAACAATATACCTGTCTCAAGTACATCAATTTGGACTACAGGAGCCCGACGAATACTGCCTATACGAGACGCCCTGGTGTCACATTCTTGCTCAATATAATTTATTATCTAATCTATTATCTAGGAGTACAAAAAGTTATCTGTTTAATATTTGGTGATGTTATATTCGAATCTGGCAGCCAGAGATTCCAGTTTTCTTGTAACGGACTGTAAAATAAGTAGACGTAAAAATAATTAGAATTAATTTTTCCATAAGAATTTCTTTTGTCTAATTAATGATATTACACGTATATGATAGTACACATATATCTTATATGAAATTGATAGAATATATATATTGAGCTTATGTTGAAGATTTTTAATTAGATTATTTTGACCTCGATTTCGAATTCGGTGAACAACGGTAGATAAACATATGTATTTCACCGCTTTCCGACTAAATGCAAAACATTTTTTATCTTTAATATTTAGAAAAATTGAAATTTATGTTATTTTTACCATTAGTTCTGGGTTTTTGAAAAAAAACATAACAGATTTTGATTATTTTTGATTATCTAGTCTTTCGCGTAATTTTCATATTCGATAACTTACCTATGGGGCTCCAGCGTACAGTACACGAGCAAAGCAAACGGTCCATTTTACCCGAAAAACTTAAATTTAACAATTTTTTACGCCACGTAGATTGTAAAACCAAATTTCAAGGCTTATATGCTTGGACAATTGCATTCAATTTTTGCTTTACTGAAACAGACTACGAAGTTTCATTGTTATGTCTTAGTTTTCTATCTGCAATCAAGTTAGGACACTAATATATAACTAGTATTAAAAATATATATAGTATTAAAAATAAATATATATAACTAAGGCATGCTTCCGAACTCATTCTCGATTTATCAAAGTTGTTTAAGCTTGTTATTAAATCTACTTGCTTACGAGGATATCGAACTATGGATTTGGAGAAGTTGCTTTAGCTTACCGATATTGCTCTTGGAAACTGTTAAACTTGTTTTTGACATTTCCAAACAACGAATTGGTAATGATAATTTGCCATCAACGTATATTATATTGCTTCATTTGCAGGAACATATATCATCAATATATATAGATTGACACTATATACATTCGATTTGACTTTCTGTTTTGTACTTAGTTCAACACGAACAGTATTTTGCTTAATTTGAAGTAGCATATACGAGTTCAGATAATTAAGTAATGCGACAAAATTAATAAATCGAGTATATTTAAAAAATTAAGGTATATCGCTGCGACCCCCTTCAAAGTAATCGTTCCCACATCTATACACTTATTTCAATGAGTTTTCCAGCTTTCGTAACAATTGTGGAACACATCTCCGAGTACCCTCGTCACAGATTCTTGGATGTCTTTAAAGGAGTCAAAAAGTCGAAGGGTGACTTGTCCGGTGAATAGGGCAGCTGTGGTAACGTTGCAATGCCTTTAGACGCGAAAAACTGAGAGACACTGAGTACAGTGTGACAAGGAGCATTGTTGTGATACAGAATCGAAGTCTTCGCGATATCTGGACGCATTCAGAGCACCCTTTTTCGTAATTTTTCATGCACATTGCGGTAGAATACTTGATTTACGGTTTCTCCAGGTGTTACAAATTCTTTGTGAACCACCCTTTTGCTGTCGAAGAAGCAAATGAACATGGTTTTCACATTGGACTTTTCACATTCTCCGTGTCTCGTCTTTGACGCTCTCACGACCTTTTTTAAAATCGGCATGTCACCAAAGCACATGACTACGAGTCAGGGCATCACTACCATACACTTTAAGCACTTTTTCATAAGTTTCTGTCACAGTTTCACCGAGTTTCACACAAAATTTTATCGCGCACCGCTGCTCGAAATTTCTCTGTTCCAATTTCGTGACGTGCACTACTCGCGCATTGTTACAAAACATTCAACAGCTGGAAAAGAAATAAACCTACAAGGGTCGTCAAAGTCTCAATCGAAAGAGTAAGGATCTACTATTACGGTGGCGGAGTTACAGGTTCACAGTTTTACTACAGGCCGAGAAATAAAATCGGTCACATTACTTAATTGTCTGACCTTGTTCTAATAATATTATAGCTGAAAAATTTACCGAAGATTTGCTAGGGAGGCGAAGACGGTGCTTAAATTTATTGGTGAATTTTAAATCCAATAGGTCTAAACAAAACGCTCCTGCAGCTATGACCGTCAAGGATTATCGATCGCACAGTACTAAGTTATACGCTTATTGGAATGAATTTCGGGAGCGTGACTACGAACTTAGTTCCTTCTCAGAGTCACGTAAGCAACGTAGTTATTTCAAATTAAATTTGTATAATAACGGACTATCTGAAAACTTCTCAACCAACACATGGCTAAATAATCGTTTTACATGCCTCTGAAGTATTCAGCCTCCTGCTCAAAACTTATTCTCAATTACGCCGGGAATAGTTCATTCATTGCAGGCAAAGGCAAAGGTAAATATATTCATTTATATAATTATATAAGCTATCATACATTCATCTTCAAGTAAGGCATAGCTAAATGATCGTATGACCATCCTCGGAAGTATTCACCTCTTGCTCAAAACTTATTCTCAACTGCGTCAGCAATAATTCATTTATCGCAGGCCTCTCTTGAAAAAATAAAATCACCTAAATTTAATGGCACTCAGTATTATTGGTAAGGTTTTAAGAATAAATTTCAGTACTTAATGAAGGCCTTAAAAGGCGAAGAGCTTCAAAATTGAAGAGTTTTGATTTGGTGGATAAGAATTTTTTCTCCGTTTGGGAGGCATTATGTAGCTGTTATGATAATCGTCTATTAAGATTTTCTGCCCATTTTAATACTCTTGTAAGTCCTCCAGCATGTTCTAAGGAAACTGGTAAGCATCTAAGTAAACCTTTGAATACTGCTTCGAAAAGTAAAATAGTTTTCACTTCTCTAAAAGTGCCAGTTCAACATTGGGATATGATATTTCTACGATTAATTGAAAATAAATTGTCATTGGCCTCATGGCTAGAGTAGACCCATTTAGTTAAAAGAGATTGCGATAATGAATTCCCAAATTTTATAGCCTTTAACAAATTCTTAGAGGTTAGGATTATAAGTCTAGATATCGTCAAAGATTTGGGTGATTTTATCAGATCAGAGCATAGCTGCAATGAGAACATTCGTTTTGAGAATAATATCAAAGCGGACAAAATTCTAATTTATTTAATAATAATACGTTGACACATGTTAACACATTACATTATAAAACAAATAATGCTGCATCTTGTTCTTTTTGTCACAGATTGCATTTTGTGAATTATTCTAAGCAGTTCGCAGATCTTGTACGAACCAAGAGGAAAGACATTCAGCTCACTCCAAGCTCTGTTTCAATTGTCTAAGCTCTAAGCATAGAATTGAAAATTGTCCCTTAAAAGGCAGGTGCTACATTTGCGGTAGCAAACACCATATAAAGCTTCATTCTAAGGAATCCAGCAGTAAGACAACTGTCTGTTCTTGAGGAACACTAGTTTGGTTCTTCGACTTCGGTTCATATCAAGACTTCAGATAGAAAGATTACCCAAGAATTGCTAGCTACTGCTGTAGTTCTCCTTCAGTTCTCAGAAGGTGCCTGTACTATTGCTCGAATCTTATTAGATTCGTGCGCCGAATTTGGTCGCACATTCACAAAAAAGGAGATCCATAATTATTCATAGAGTATATACGTTGATGTCTTTTTAGCTGACGAATATAAATTGGGTGAAACCGTACAAGCACATCATTACCTTATTGAAATGCCTAGTCCTGTTGGCATATATGTTTGAAAATGCGTAGCAAATCATAGAAATTTAAATTTATTGAAATCTCAAGATGATTTGGAGACTTAAACTTAAATTAAAATTAATTAAGTTAAACTTAAGTTAAAATTAACTTCGAAAAGAGTGGTTTCTCTATAGACAACATCTTACTTACTTAGAGAAGATTCGAACTCGACGTTGGATACATTCAAGCAAGTCTGAATCCTGGCATTTGCATGGTTTTTGTGTACGACTGTTGCTCATGACTAAATTTAATGTGACTCCACAAAGTTGGAACTCAGTGGTGTAGCATTATTAGGCAAACATATGTCTAGAATTCTTTCTAAATTAGATTCTGCTGCTAAAGCAATCCATTGTTGGTCTGACTTAAAAGTCACTCTGACCTGACATATCCATCTCATTGGAAATCATATATTGCAAATAGAGTTAGTGAAATTATAACATTCTCACCGTTAGTTAAATGACAATATGCGCCATCAGTACATAATCCAGCAGTTTTAGTTAACTGGAGGATAAACTGCATTAGAGTTACCAGAATCAATTATCTGGTGGACAGTACATAACAGTAAATAACAGTGCGTACCTGTATCTCCGCCACCGTAATAATGGATCTCTACTCTCTCGATTGACACCTTGACGACTCTTGTACGATCATTTATTTACCAGCTGTTTAGTGTTTTGTAACAAAGCGCGAGTAGTGCATGTTACAAAAATGGAATATAGTGCTGGCGGGTTAAATATTACCCGGAAAACAGTTAGAAAGATTTTAACCGAAGATTTCCGAGATGGTGCCGAAGAACCTTTCAGATGAGCAAAAAGTCCTCCGAATGAACATCGCTCACGATTGAAAGTGAGCCTATTCTTCTCGATCAAGTTATTACTGGTGATGATAGTTCGTTCTTTCAATATGTCTCCGAAACTAAACGACAAAGAGAACAGTGGCTGTTCCTTGGAGAGACAAGGCTAAAGAAGGCGAAAATGAGCAATTCCAAAATGAAAACCATGTTCATTTGCTTTTTCGACAGCAAAGGGGTGGTTTTCAAAGAGTTTGTACCACCTGGACAGACCGTAAATCAAATATTCTACCGCAATGTGCTCGAAAAACCACGAAAAAGGGGCTCTGAATGCGTCCAGATATCGTGAAGACTTGAATTCTGCATCACGATAATGCTCGCTGCCACAGTGCGTTCAGTGTCTCTCAGTTTTTCGCGTCTAAAGGCATCGCAACCTTACCACAACTGCCCTATTCACCGGACAAGTTATCCTTCGACTTTTTGGATCCTTTAAAGACATCCAAGAATCTGTGACGAGGGTACTCGGAGACGTCCAACAAGAAGTATTCCAGAATTGTTACGAAAACTGGAAAACGGATCGCAGTGATGTACTTTAATTTTTGAATATTACTTAATTGTCTGACCTCGTAAATCTCTGTTTCATCCTTCGATAAGTTAATTGCTATTTTATCTTGTTACATTCGTTGGAATAGAAATCCATCTTTTTTTAAAGAACAGAAACAAAAGATTGTTTGTCGACTTAGGAGATTTCAATGGCAACTACTACTTTAATTAAATTCATCCAGCGTTCGGGTTTTTCCAATGAGTTACGAATTTTATTTTCAGTATTGCAACTTCCGTCAATAAATTCGTTATGCAAAATAATGCTATTTACTGGTACTGATAATTTACGTCATGTAGGCGGTAGACTACACATTTCTTTCTTATATGAATCAGAAGGTGCCTAGTGATTTATCAAAGACGCCTCATGTAACCATTTTACTTATTAAATAACTTCATTTTTATACGTTGTATGGTTGAACTACAATTGTACAAAGCTATTTATCTAGTTTTTGGATAATTTATATTTTAAATATTCTTCGTCTAGTAGTTCGTTAATGTATCACATTTGTTCGACATAATGCTCGCAGTCAGGAGCAGTTAATGGCATCACTCCCTGCAATTAGAGCAAGACCTGCTTGACCTTTTCAACATACTGGAGTTTATGTTGCAAGCCCTTTTTTGATTAAGGCGTTTTATGGAAGAGGATAATAATCTTTTAAAGGATATGTGACAGTTTTTGTATTAGGTTGCCAAATATTTCCCTTCCGCTTTTTTATAATACCCCTCTCGTAATACATATTCAATACCCTATTGGCAACTTCATAATACCCCTCTCGTAGCAACCCTTCTCCTTATTTGCGAAGAACTCGAACAGCCACTTTTCAGAAGCCTCTTTTGAGTCCAACTTTACACCACCAAGGGTGTTCGACATGGACAGGAACAGGTGGTAATCACTTGGCACTTTGTCCGAGCTATATGGTGGATGCGATAAAACCTCCCATCTGAACTCTCGTAGCTTCTGACGAGTCATCAACGAAGTATGTGGTCTGGCGTTGTCTTGGTGGAACACTACACCCTTCCTGTTGGCCAATTGTAGACTCTTTTAGTCGATAGCCTGCTTGAAGCGGTCCAGTTGTTCACAGTAGAACTCTGTGAAGTAATAAAGTAACTTACAGTAAGAATGGCAGAACCTTTCTGGATAGTGAAGCTGAAATTCAGCGTCTCTTTATAAAAGCTTTAGAACAAATGATTGTGTCTCCTCACAAAACTCTTAATTTTGATTACATCTGGGAAACTAACGTGAAGTCTTTCAAGAGACATTTGTATAGAGTTATAGGCAAATCAAAATTGTTTTTCGCGTAATTTTCATATGTAATAACTTGCCTATGGAGCCCCAGCGTACAGTACACGAGCAAAACGAATGGTCCATTTTATCCGAGCAGCTCAAATTCAGTAATTTTTGAAACCACTCTCATTATAAAAGCAAGTTTCAAGGCTTATATGCTTGGGAAATTACCTTCAGTTTTTGCTTTACTGAAACAGACTACGAAGTGTCATTGTTATGTCTTAGTTTTCTATCCGCAAGTAGGTTTGGACACTGATATCTGTAACTAAGTCATGCTTCCTAATTCATTCTCGATTTATGCGACTTACTTTATCCTGCTCTGAAACCCACTTATTTTGCTTGCTTGTGACCATATCGAAGTATAGACTTGAAGAAGTTGCTTTAGCTTACCGATATTGGTGTTGGAAGCTGCTGAACTCCTTCTTGACCTATGAACTTGCAAACAGTAAATTGGTAAAGCTGTTTTTGGTATATCCAGTAAGTTCTGCCCCGCTAAATATTTATCCTATTATTATAAGTTTCTCCGATAGATTAATTGTCATTTATATTATTGGGAGATTAATTATTGCTTTTCAATAAAGTCGAGGGTTTATGTTTTTTTCCTCTAATTACATATTATATTGCGGTATAAGGAAATAAAATTCCATATTCATACAAATCTCAATTAAGCATATGGAAAACTACCGTGTAATATGATATTTATGTTATAAATATATTTGCTATAAAGAAGTTCAACGCTGCTCGTTTACCAATATAGATAAACAAGCATATTTATGCAAAAAGGGCTTATGCCCTCTTTGAACTTTTGTGTTCACGTGTTTTCATATAACAAAATCATTAACTATTAAAGATGTCTATTTTGATGCGAAGCCAATCTAGCAATCCTAGAGTAGTAGTTCGTCGAAATTATTAGATCGTCCAAATAATGAAATTGTTCGGTGGAATCAAGTGCAAGTAGTACAAAATGATCAATTGCCGAAAAGAAAGAAGAGTATTATTCTGGATTGTGCCGAAGGCCTGACTTTGACTGACTGCACGTGTATAGTTGGCAACTTAAACCAAGAAACTTATGTTATTCATCCAGAATTTAAAATAATCAAGTCTGTTTCTATCTATGCATTCAAGAATTAGCTAATCAAACTACAGTTTCGCAAGAATTTTTCTAAATTTATGAAAAACATTAAAAAAAAAGAAGTGTTTCTAAAAACTTGATACATCTTAAGTTTTACATGAATTCTCAATATGTTTGGAACAATTGCAAAGTATTTGAAAATCGCTGGTGAAAGTTTTATCCATAAATTTGAACAAAAAAAACGACAAGCAAAAGAGTAAATAATGTGTTTGTATAACAGCTATTGGAAACAGGCCGCTCGATGTATATATGTATATTTATATTTGTGTACACACACACACACACACATATATATATATATATATGTGTGTGTAAGTATATTTATTTATGTGTTCTATATGCGTGTGCACTTGTAGGTGTATGCGCGCGCGCGCGCGTGTGTGTGCGTGTATGTGTTGATACGTGATCCATCTGAGCGAGACGAAAAGAAATAAAGATTTTACCATCGATCGTCGTAGATAGAGTTGCTTGCCATCGATAGAGAATCTTATGTTGTATCTTGTGTGTCTTGCCACCGATAGAGAATCTTATATTGTAGTCTCGAAACTGTCTATATTATAAGTACTATAAATGTAAATGTTGGACTTTATGTAGGAAGGATAAATAAATAAATAGTGATTAATTATATTAACAAATCTACCGGTCTTTATTCATATCAAACGAAACACGTCTTAACTCTACAACTGTATAAGCGAGAATAATGAAAGCCGCGAGGAGCACCGCAGGCGTCCGAGCGGCGCGCGACACACACATGTGTATATACTGCACGCACAATACAGTAATTAGTATAGGGCGAAAGCGCCGGGGAAAACGCACAATCCAACACTCTCTCTCGTTTTGTCCGGAGCTTTCGACCAACATACATATTTCATAAATAAATGCAAACATTTAATAATATTCAAATAACTCCAATACGTCTTGTTTCATTATTCGCTCTGATACAACTATGCAGCATCGTTAATCTCTTTTCTCTTTAATTTGATCAATCTAGGTATGGACTTGGTGCTGGACTTCTGACTGCATTATTCAATTAGAGCTAGTCCCAGTTCTCTTCTTCGATTTCAGGATCTGAAACATTTATGTCATTTCAATCATTTAGTATGGTTTGTGTAATCCTAGCGTGTAAATCTGTTTTCAGGCTTTTAGTAAATATATCGGCTAATTGATCGGATGATTTTACCCAATTTATTTGTACTAAATTATCCCGAACGCATTCTTTAATGTAGTGTTCTCTCCGGCTTATCATGTGTCGGAGACGATTGTTGCCGTCGGTTTTCGCGCAGAATTGGGCGGCCTGATTGTCGCAGTTCACGCGCAACGGATATAAATCGACCTTTAAGATTTCTTTAACTGAGTTGTGCAAGGAGATCAACTCTTGGCAGGCGAGACTCATGGCTACGTATTCGGCTTGACAGGTGGATAAGGCTACGCTGTGTTGTTTTTGATTCTTCCAACCCACAGTATCCTCGCACAGTCTGATCAGGTGTCCGCACGTTGTTAGCGAATTCTTACAATCCGACAAGCTAGCATCGGAATACGCTTCTAGTCAATTACCGGTTTCTTTAAAAATCAGACCTTTATCAGATGTACCGGCTAAGTATCCGAAAACACGTTTAATCATACCCCACTCTACTTCCGTCGGATTCACTTGGTGTCGACTTAGTACATTCACGCTATACGAAATATCGGGCCGCGTGACGTTAGCCAGGTACAACAATGAGCCTACTATTTCACGGTATCTAGTGTTGTTTTTATTACTTTCACCTATGTTATCTTCTTCGCGGTCTCTGCCCTGTTCGTTCGTGGCAATGGCTATATTCATAGGCGTTCTCCTGCTTCTGATGTCCCGATATCCGAATCGATTTATCAATTTCTCTACAAAATTACGCTGTGACAGTGTGATGGTTCTATTTGCTCGGTCGTGACGGATATTTATTCCTAAGTATTCGGTCGGATTTTCGAAGCGTTTCAACAAGCCAAATTCTTTGGCTACATTGTCTATAAGATCGTCAATTTCGCTTTCTCTTTCTCCCATGATCAGTATCTCATCGACGTACAATAGTAACGCGTATAAGCCGTTTTGACCGGTTTTGACAAACAAACACGGATCTGAATTTGCAGTTTTATATCCCAATTTGTTCATTATCTCGGTAAATTTTACGTTCCACCTTTTAGGACTAATTTTTAAACCGTAGAGCGACTTCTTGAGCTTTAAAATATTATCTTTGTTCAGTTCGGATGCCTGATATCCCTCTGGCATTCAAAGATATATATCTTCTTCGATATCTCCGTACAAGAAAGCCGTCTCGATGTCTAACTGTTTTAGATTAAGTTCCAGTTTGTTAGCGATGGCTAGAAACGATCTAACTAACGTCAGTCTAGACACTGGCGCATAAGTCTCTCTGACGTCGTAATTATTTTTATCTTTAAAATCCCGTATTACCAGTCTGGCTTTATAAGTTACTTTACCTAAACTGTCTATCTTGTGATGAAACACCCATCGTGAGTCGAGAATATTAGGATTCCTGTTCTGTTTATACATTAAATCGGTACTTATTTCGCTAAATACGCCCTTTTCTACCATGGAGTTTAATTCGAAATCAATTGCTTTAACCCAGTTGTTTGCATCAGTCGAATTCACGGCCTCGCGATATGTCTATGGATCTCGATTTATTTTATCCAACAAAGAGTGATGTTTTATTTCCGAGTTCGGTTCATATCTATCGCTGTTCAACGTAAATACAATGTTCCCGGTTTGTTGCTTTATTGGAATACTCCTTCTCGGTTCTAACCTTGGGTCTGGAGAATCTCTCCCTTTTCTGCTCTATTCACAATTTCAAAATTAAGTTGACTGTTTTCGCTTCCTCCGTAATAGTCCCTGAATACTAGTTTTTCGATAAATTTAACATCCCGAGACTCAAATAATTTTTGTTCTTTGGGAACTAACAGAGTATATCCCGACGGGCTGTACCCTAAAAGAAAACCCCGTATCCCGGTGGCTCCGAACTTCGAGTCGCCTCCTCTCTGCTTACGGAAGAACGCGACGCAACCGAATCTTTTCCACCTGTGCACTTCTATTTTAAAATCCGCTTTAAGTGTAATTATGGGAATGTTAAAGTCAATGGATTTGTGTGGTGATCAGTTATAAATATATGTGGCTGTTTTAACAGCCAGATCCCAACAATTCGTCGGAAGACCTGAATCCAACATCATAGTCCTTACCTTGTTTTCTATGGTTCTATTGAATCTCTCGGCAACTCCGTTGTGTTGCGGAGTGTCTGGACAGGCCAGCTGCAGTTCCGCACCGAATCTATCGAGAAGTGCTACAGTTTCGGAACCTGTGAATTCCGTACCTTTGTCGCATCTCAAATAACATAATTTCTCGTCTTTCCCTAAAATATTTCTAATACTCCTGACGCTTTTTTCTATATATTCAGTAGCTTCGCTCTTATGCCTAAGCGGATGGGCTATAGCTACTCTCGAATAATCATCTAAAATAGTTAAAATAAACTTATATCCTTTAGCATGCGAAAGCGGCGATATCGGTCCCATTGTATCTGCATGCAATATTTTAAGAGGTCTATCGGCTCGCTGTCTCTTCTCCTTGAACAGGAGTCGCGTGCTCTTGGCCATTAGGCATGCTTCGCAATTCAAGACTTCTAGTAAGTCATCCTGTTTTAAATGTACTCTGGAATTTAAGTGTTGCTTGACAAACTCTGCGATATATTTGCCTGACGCGTGTCCTAATCTATAATACCATAACATGGCATCGCTTAATTTTGATTTATCTGTTTCCCTTTTTACGTTAATGATATCTTGAGCTTCTACAGTAACTATGTTTAAGCTGTCGGCAGGCAGATGCACTTTCCTATCATTCGCAGTCACCAGGAGATCCGAGTCTCCTCTGGTGTCTGCTTGTGCACCTGACTCGACATCATCTATTCTATCTGTTTCTGATGCAATCTTATTTACTATGTTATTAATGATTTTAACTGCTTCGTCTTTCTCAACGCTTTCCACTGCGCTACTCTTGCTTCTAGTGTTATAGGGATGGTTGTTTGTTTCTGTTTCTGCTAAATTGCTTGCTTCTATGTTTCTACGCGGCCTCAATTTTATCACCCAAAACGGTGATTCATAATTTCCTGACATAATTGATTTTCGTGCTATCGGATCTATTATGTTTATTTGTTTGTTATTTAGTCTAATTTCCATTCCCTGCTCCGCGTATTTTCTCAAAGAAAGTAAATTCTTGGCTAGATTTCGCAAATACAAAACGCTGTTCAATTTCAATTCGTTTCCAGAATTTTTTGTTCCTCTGATGTTGCCTATACCGTCTACATCTAGATTTGCTCGTTTATTTGCGCATTTAACTTTTTCTGTAAAACTTTTGTCTAGCTGTTCAAATGTTATCTCACAATTGCATAAATTCTCGGTAGCACCCGAGTCCGCTATGAACTTCATAACGTTGTTTTTCCTCAATTTTCTCAAATCATTTTTATTGAAATAATTATAGTATAATTCTTTTAAGTTTTTACCTTGTTCACTCGTCGCTTCGACTTGGGTGTTCAAACCGAATGGTTTCGCCTCTTTCTCACGAGGCGCTTTGGTGCGCTTTGGCCTCTGATCGCCCACGACCTATTACCATGATTGGGTTTGTCGTTCTCTCTCTCACGCTTCGCTTTGCAATTCCTTGCAATGTGGTTGCCCGGCTTTTTGCATCGGTAACAGTATATCTGGCCCGAATTAGGGCATTGTCTACCTACGTGACCGTAGGCTCCACAGTCGAAACACCTCTTACCATCATCTTTAATTATCTCCCGAGGTGTCGGTCGCCTCCGATTGAATTTCGGAAACGATCAACCACCTCCAACATTCATTCTACTTACTGGAGGCTCTCTCATCGGCCTCGCTGCTTCAACCTGTAATATTAAATCTTTTAATTTTTCAAGTCTCATCTCGCCTCCAGTTGTACCTTCGAACAAGCAGTCCGCTAGTACAGTCTCTGGAAGCGCACCCGAGACAGCATTATAAAAGATGTCTCGCTTTTCGTCATCCGATAACTTTCCCGATCGCGGCGCGCTTTCAAAATCACGTATTTTGTCTTCAAAACGCAACGAAAAATCCGCGGCGCGTTCTCTAGACGGTACGTATTTTAAACGATATAACTCCTTTCTCGCGGAAACTCTCGTTGTTCTTGATTCTAATCTCTTGTATTCTTTTAGTTTTTCGACAATTTTCCTCGGCGACTTTATTTCTACAATTTTCATTTAATAATTTATGTCTATATGATGTATAATAATTTCGCGAGTTCTATGCTTATCATCCGCGACTTTTCCTTCCGAGAATTTAACCAAATTCGAAGATTCTATATTCATAACATAATCTAATCTTTTAGTCTTTAACTCGGTCATCAAATAATCGTTAAATATTTCAAATTTAATTTCTGTTGTCAATTTGTATTTTCTATTTCCGCCGTTGTCTTTCGATATAACCGATTCCAATCTTTTCGTCAAATTCTCTAATTTATTTTCACGATTTACTTCGTCTAATTTTCTTTCGACTAACGTGTTCACGGCTTCTTTTATATAACTCTCTAGTGAGTTCTTCTCTGTTTCTGCATCTCTTTTCTTTTCTTTTTCACATCTTTCATATTTTTTAATTTCCGATCTTAGATCAATTTCAATATGATCTTTCTTATTTTTCTCTTTTTCTTTTTCAAGTTTTTCACATCTCATGATCTCCGATCTCAAATCAATTTCGATCAATTCTTTTATATCTTTTTCTTTCTCATTTTTTCTATATTTCAATTCGCACGTCTTATTAGATCTTTCCGAATCAATCTCGGATATAAATGATTTTTCTGAATTACATGTTTTATTATTTAAAATATTATAATCGTTAATAATTGACATAGATTTTGTTACGTTTCCATCTTCGCATCTTTTGTAGTAGCCTTGAATTTCTCCCTCCATGATTACCGGGCGGCATTGGTTGTAGGCTCCAAACGCATATGGATTGGTTTGCTCCTCCGTTGTCCATGGTTGGTATTGCGGAATCGGTTGTTCTCTCTCTCTTCCTCTGTTTCTGTCTCTTTTGCCTCTGTCTCCTCGGGCTGGTCGGACTGACCCTTATCATCTGCCTCTTTTAGAATTTCAATCTTCTTGATCCTTGGCTTAGCATTGGTGGCCTCCCTTTCTGCCTCTCTCGGTGGAATCTATTGAAGCTGTATTTTGATCATCTCTGATATTTGCGTCGCTAGACTAAAAACCAGCTGTCGGTTTGTTTCTTTTTGCATTTCGAAAAACTTAGCGCGGTCGTTTGCGGCTTCTATTCTTATCTCTGCCATTCTCGTTTCGTTTTTTTCTTTCTAGATCGTCAAGAGCATTTTTGAGCTCGTCTCGACTTATCATTTCTTTTCCTGCTTCCTCAGGTATGTCTAGGCGCAGTATTTTCACTCCTATTGGCCACTCTCTTTTCAAAATCTCTTTCGTTTTCATTTAACAAGTTTGTAATCTGTACGATTCTACTTTCAGCAAAATAGATATAAATGCTTATCGACTCTCTGCTCACTAGAGAGACGTAGATTTTACGTCCCTCACCAAGGAGATACAGTTATGGTTTTCTTTTGCTCCTCTTTCAGACTTGTCAAAATGAAAGCCCAGCTTAATTCATCTGAACCTTGCTCTTAATTTATACACGATACTTCTACTGAATTTTTTGTGTCGGTGGCTGGTGTTCTCTCGGGGCTCTTTCGGTATACCGGCATAGCTTAAGTTCCCTTATAAGCTCTTTAAATGTACGCGTTTCTCGTCGCTAACTACCCCACCGATCTTACATCTCCTTTTATTTTCGATACGATTTTAAGTGCACACTATACGTCGAAATAGTCTTATCAAGTTTCTGCTACAACTCTACACAGGCCTGTGATTGAACCGATCAACTCGTGCTCATTTCGACCATCAAGGATTTCACTCGTTTATATGTAATTAAACATCTGCTGTCCGTCGTGCAGTCGTGCAACCAGGAAGTATGGCCACGTTCTACAGGGGGACGTTCTACTATCCAATACGGCTACCTTGATATTCTCATACAATATATAGGAAGTATATATACCGTAATCTCTTACCGCTCGCGCGTATTAGATGTTTCTTAACCAGCCACCCGTTTCACCTCTTTTAGTCTAAGGCAAACATGCGTAGGCGCCACTATTCAGATCTCTGTACGCCGCGAGTAGCGACTCCTGTACAGAGAGACCGTCCAGCGTAGGACAACGACTTCTCACAATTTTTAAACTTTTAGCTGTCCCCTTAATGTCAATTCAATTTTGTTTGTTTCAATTTCGGATGCGTCGCCGCCGCACGCTGCGTCTCCGACAAGGATCCGCTTGCCGCGGATGCGGCGAGATCCTTTCGCGGCACAGCGCATGCAGTCCAAAAACTACTTTACAGCATTTCACTTGCAAGCGGCGCAAAATTAACTTTCTCTCTCTCTCTCTCTCTTCATTTTCGCCGCGCACACAAGGTAACGAGCCAGGCGCGCCTCACTCGTTCTGCAAGCATGTACACATTTATTCTTATTCTCTTTCTCTCTCTCTCTCTCATAATGCTGTAAATTCCTACGTACATTGTTACGTATGCACGTATAGACGTATATACGCACATACGGGCTGTTTCATTTAAGCCTGTACGATTTTTCCGATTCGAACTTGCTTCTTATTTCAATTTTAAAATGAAATCTTATAACTGTTCATTTTTTGTTTTCAAATTCGCTTGTTCACGCGAAAATCTATCTCCGCACAGCAAGTTCGATCATTCTCTCTCTCCCTAGTCATTCGTACCGGGGGGTGGAGCGCGCGCTCTGATTGGCTGCGCCCCGCCCCTTGGCTCGCGCATGCTCAGTTCATTCGGCTGGCGGCTGCGGAGCGGTGCGCATGGATGCTCTACCATAGCGCAGCGGTCCGCGCGGCGCTCTCTCTCTCCCCACTCCGCGCGCGCTCATTATCTCTCTCTCTCGCACAGCCTCATGCGTTCTCACTCGCACAGTCGCAGGCGCTCTCTCTCGCACAGTCGCATGCTCTCTCTCTCGCACAGTCTCATGCACTCTCACTCGCACAGTCTCATGCGCTCTCTCTCGCACGGTCGCATGCGCTCTCACTCGCACAGTCTCATGCGCTGTCTCTCTCTCGCACAGTTGCATGCTCTCTCTTCTCACGCGCTCAGTCTTTCCCTCTCTCTCTCTCTCTCTTTCACACATGTATGTATGCTTTTGGTTATTGTGCACACACTCTCGTTCTTTCTATCTACATTTACGCATGTGGTAAGGTTTGGTTACTTGCGGCCGGCCACGTGCCAGTCGTTTTCTACCGCCCCTTCTTACTTGGAGTTTGTTATTTTTTAGAACTCCTTTTCTAAGAAGTAAAATAACGGTTTCCTAGTTTTGCGCGCGCTTTTGCGAATTTGTCTTTGTATGATTTATATATGTAACTATACATAATTTTCTGATTTCTATTTCTGATTCTTGTAATTTTGCATGCTTTCTACGTGTTTCAACTCTCTTTCTTCGTTTTTTCTTTGCAGTTTCTATCTTTAATTTCAATTTCTTACTATTATCTTACAAGCTTCTTTCTGTTAATTTTCGCAATTTCTTTCTATGAGTTAACATTTTCTGTCTATTAAATTTTAACATTTCTTTAAATCAATTTTAACTGCTCTTTTTGTTCTTGTAAGTAAAAAAAATTTGAGTTGCAACTCGCATTTCATATCGATTTTTCTACTTTTTTACTACATCTCTTCTTTATTTTTCAGACTTACTGTTTTCCTCTCTCTCTTTGTTACCAGTCATCCTTCCTTCCTTCCTTCCTTCTATTGTTTTTACAAATTTTCAATTTGTCTCTCTTCTCTTTTTACTCTCTTCTGTAAACCAAAATCTAAGAGAGAGAGAGGTGTGTTGTGGTTGAATTTTCATCACTAAATTCAATTTTCACAAGTAAAATTTTACGGACAGGCCTTTCTTTTGTATCAGCACACACTCTCGATCACGTTAACGCGAATGCTAATCAGTCTATTCGGTTAAGCTTGAAGTTACACAAATTCGTAGTTTGCGCGCTAAAAATTCGCCTCACCCACGTGTCTACGTAAATCACGTAACTCGAGAAAAAAAATCTACTTAAATTCCGCAGTAATGCGGGCTGGATCCTATAACCTGTTGGACTTTATATAGGAAGGATAAATAAATAAATAATGATTAATTATATTAACAAATCTACCGGTCTTTATTCAGATCAAACGAAACACGTCTTAACTCTACAACTGTATAAGCGAGAATAATGAAAGCCGCGAGGAGCTCCGCAGGCGTCCGAGCGCCGCGCGACACACACATGTGTATATACTGCACGCACAATACAATAATTAGTATAGGGCAAAAGCGCCGGGGAAAACGCACAATCCAACAGTAAATAAGGATTAGACGGCGACGCAGGCATGCGGTAAGGACGTGCTCATTCCGCGTTCTCAGTGTCTCGAATGAAGCGTAGTCTGTGATGCATATATGCGAGAGACAGTTTTGCTTAGACTGTACTTAACCCTCGGGAGCCAGGTATATCCTCGCTCCCTCGCCTCTTTTCGAGTTTACGCCAGGAAATTCTTGAATGAAACACTCTTGTTGCAGACGTCGGTCAAGCATTAGCTCCTGTATTTCGAAAGATTTCCCGTATTTAATAGTATTATATTTTCTGCGTATTGTAGACTTCGGTGGATGTTTTATGAACTGTTATATATTGCGGCGTATCGCGATATTAGTAGTAGATTTAAATTCAAATTTGCTTGTATTCGATAGACGTAATTCGAATAAATATAGTTTATGTGAGTGTCGTTTGCATTCTTAATGTGAAGTATTATCTTGCGCATAAGTGGGACAAGGACTTCGCCTTGTAGAGATTACCCTTATGAGCACTAGGCTATACAGTGAGGCGATCAAAAAGGACGGAGTACTTCATTTGTAAGCAATTATTTATCATGATAAGCGAGCGCTCGTTAAAAGATGTATACTCGCGATCTATTTCTTGTTGTTTGAATTGTTCGACTTTTTTCTCCTCAAATCGTGAGAAGATTTTTTATGTCTTTAGAGTCAAAATAAATCTAAGTAAATTTAATTCTTCGTTATTTCATATTATTACACCTAAACGCATAACCCTCTACTGAACTTCCCTTTATTGTTATTACTATTCTTATTATTATTCTTATTTTATTATTATTATTATTATTATTATTATTATCATTATTATTATCATCATCATCATCATCTTCGTTATTAGAATTCTTGAAAATATAGAACATAATGCTCTAAATATGATAAGTTTGTTACGTATGGAGACAAATTCAAAAACGCTCCCGTTGAGTAGATCAAATTTATTTTTTGACCTTCATATTAATTTTTCTGAATTTAATAGTGCTTTAAACTATAAACAGACAAAATGTCCTGCAGGTAAAGACGGTATAGGTTTTTAAAATATTATAAAAACCTCATGTCTAATATAAATGTATTTCCGTAGATAGCTTTAATCTTATATATATACATACATACATTAAATATGATCTTGAAACACTCCTTTTTCAATTGATTTGCAAACATCACAACAAAAGCCTTCGCCCTATTGCTCTCATATCTTACCTCTTTAAACTGTTTGGCACTTGTTAAAACCAGACATAGTGGTGGGTTGAGGATAAACATAAACATTAGACAATATTAATAATGAAACAGCGAAATTCAACGACGCCTTTGCTAAAATGAAATGTTATTGCACTTTTTTTGTATCTACTATTTAACTATCCCATCGAATTTTATTCATTTTATCACTCATAAAATAATTATCTATACTGATTCCCTGGGAGCACTTTATCACACCGTTTCTAAAGAAGTTGCAAACGCTAACATTTTAAACCTTCTTGTACACATAATTTACGCGTCTGATATAACAAGCAGTTTACAAAAAAATGTAATTACATTTTTTTGATGATATAGGAATCTAAGTTAAATTTGCTAACGTTGAAAGAGAAAAATTATTGAAAATAGCCTTCAAAATTGTAAAAAAAATTGTAAAAAATAATATATATAAGATATGTTTAAAAACTTATAACAAAAAAGAATTTTCTTACATTTTAACATGATATGTATAACCCTGTAAGCTCCAAAAATCGTACCGATAACTCACTATTAAATTTAAATTAGTAACTTGTTGAAACTATAATTAAATATCTCATAAAGCTCCCAATGGATTAATAAAAAAACTCCTATAATAAAAACAATGTTAGAATTATAGATCAATATCAAATGAAGGGAATTCCATACTTTCAATAATATGTAACGACAAATACAAAATACTCGTAGTTTGATCAAAATTTGAGGCTTTATTTTTATTTTTAACAGATGTAGGTCACATAATAGTAATTTGACACAATTTCTAACTTGACTTGACATCATGGAAAATAACTTAAGTAAATGCAGAACATGAGATGAGAATTTCAATCACGTAATTTGGTAATACTCAAATTACGAATATCACAGATAAACTCTAGTAAAATTCCTACTTAAATTAAAGTTTTTTAACTGTATAATTTTTAAAACTTTTTCTAAGCTTAAATATTAATGAGTTAAATTGTATTTTAAGTGCTTGATAGTAAATTCTTTAAAAATATGAAAAGAGTAAGACCATGTATGAAACCTATATTATTAATAATTATATAACCAGTGTTTGTATCCAAAAATTATGATTTTGTAAACATTGTAGTTATATCAAACTTTAAGGTTTAAATTTTTACAATAAATAAATCAATACAAAGAAAATACAAAATAACCTACAAATAATAAACAATTTTATAGAATAAAATGTTTCCTTTGACAACCTCTACTTCAGCCTACATAAAAAGCAGTGAACGTGGAACATTAATTGTTATTTCACTTTAAATATGACAGAAGCTTTTACTATATTTGCATCCAAGGAATTATTCGTTTCTCCGTGTTTTCAACTTTTGGATAGATATTGGTCCTTAAGACTGAATAAGGTGCATGTAAAGCAAGCTAATCATTTGTAAAGTAACAAATGTTTGAAAGTAAATATGTCGGTTAATAAAGAAAAGTGCAATTTACATCATTTTTAGGGTATATTCTTAAAATTGCAATGGGAATTGCAGCAGCTACAACCTGGAAATAAAAAAAAATAATAAATAAAAGATAAAAATAAAATTAGCGAGAAAAGCTATAGGGATGCTGTTGACATCAAGAAAGTATACGCAGAGAATAAAAGGAAGAAAGAAGAAGAAAGTTACAGTAAAACATGGATGCATGCAATAAAAAGGAAATATGCCTGTAGAAATGACATCAAGAAAGTATATGCAGAGAATGAAAGGAAGATAGGAGGAGAGAAAAGAAAGTAAAATATGCATCCAGAGACAATACAGAAAATACACATATAGAGAGAGATGGAAATCAGGATTTACATACCAAGGAAGGAAGTCAGATAGAGAGAAAGAAAAACAAAGAGATACAGATGAACACAGATAGTTAGACGCATGCAGAAGAAGAGAGAGAGAGAGAGAGAGAGAGAACATAACCTCGAAACGGGGAAATGATATGATGAAATTGTAAAGTATACGCGAGTGAAAATACTACATTAAAGAGATAAAATAAAAGAAAATAAAGAAACAAGCATACGTGGCAAAGGTCCAAAAGCTATGTAGACACCGCAAGCGGGAAGTGGAAGATTTGAAGACACGTGGCCGCATCAGGTTATGTGCAACATACTGAACGAACGCAAAGAAGCCGCATACACAAAAAACAGGAAGCAGCAACAACAATCGAGCTCAACGATGTCAGCTCAACTAGCAGGAAGGGCGCGTGGAGACGCTGAAAAACACAAGATTAGTGAGAGTCGGAAATACACAGTGTGCGACGTCCGCACTGCAGACGACCGCACTGGAAGTAGCAGCCAACGTGAAGACGGAAGTCGCCGCGGAGAAAGAGCGGCCAACAGCGCCACCGCTCTTAGCGGCGCTGCATCGAACTACCAACATGGAGACTTATATATAGATATATCTCCCGGGTAAATTTGAAATTGGCGCGCGAAATAAGTCAGAAAACCAGACATTACAGACCGATAATGTCGGTCGAAACGGTATGAAGATGACGGAAGAGCCCGAGATTGGCGCAGATCGGAGAAGACGCACGATAATTGGTGCAAATCGGGGAAGAAGGTTGATAATTGGATGATGGCGAAAAGAAGAGCTGCGATTGGAGAATCGGAGGTAAAGATCAAGAAGAACTTGAGAAGATTTTTAAAGCCGGTAGAATCGACACGTGTCGCAGCCATTGCTGAAAAGAAAGAAAGTTTTGAAGTAAAAAGGGAGAACCGTGAGGTAGTTGAGTGACGGAGACTGTGTACGGAAGGGAAGAGTGTGGAAGGCCGGGGACGATAAACAGTTCGGGAAGTGGAGTGGTGCAGGGACGATATTTGTGCCAGTGGTGTAAGCCGGTGTACGGGCCCGGACAGCAGATACCTTATCTCTTTTCTCTCTCTCTCTCTCCAAGAGATCACCTCGGAAGAGGAGCCGAGATCAGCAGCGAGCGCACGAGGGAACGCCCTCGCCTATACTTAGCGGTAGCGGGTGAGTGGACCTGCGCGCCCTTAACTTGAAGTATTCTTATGTAATGTATAGTGTGCGAGCGGGGAAAGGGGTTCGCGGGGAAATTTAGGCAGCGGCGGCCACCAAGAAGGGAGGGAAGTAAGGGTTTTTTTTTCTTCTCTTTCTTTTCTTGCGAGCGCACGCGAGAGAGCGCGGGAGTTGGCGGACGTAGCCACGTTTCGTGTGCAACCGAGCGGGACGTACAATCTTATGTCAAACTGTACTTGTTTCCGTAATAAATGGATTCTTTGGAGTCATCGATGTAGTAATATTGTTTTCTTTTAATATATAAAACCTATATATATATATATATATATATATATATATATATATATATAAATCTAACTTATAAATCTAAACATATAAATCTAAATATATATCCAGCCCGAGTTCCCGCCCTGGAAGCAGTCCGGAGAAGAAAAGGGGGTAAGGAAATTACGTAACGAGCGGAAGGTCGCTCAACGTTACAAAATGTGTATGAAAAAATGTTTTTGTTCTTTGTACGTGTGATTTTTAGTAAAATATACATGGACATATTTTATAGTACTATTTTTTAAAACATAACTCTTATGATATGTTTAAAACTTTCATTAAAATTTGAACAATAAATTTTTTTATTATTATATAAGTGTCTAAAAATGAGTTGCGTAATGCAAAGATACAAGAGTGGTAGCCTCTAAGAGTCATAAGATCTGATTCGAACAATTTATATAATTTTATTCACATTTTGACAATCATCATTAATTATAATTTCAATATCATTTTTATAATCTTGAAACTTTGTTAAATTAAATTGATTTTTTTCCTTATTTTAAAAAATGCATTTTGTTGATTTAAAAAATTAAAAAATAGCATGCTTCTTATATTAAATTTACATTATTAAATAATAGAAAAAGAGTTTAAATTGATGTGTTCAATCTAGATTTATATAACTGTTATTGTCTGAATTCTTTTTCTTATTGTCTGTACCAATATTTCATTATTTATACAATGATGTGTAGAATAATACTTCATATCTTAGTTAATATATAAGTGCAAAAGACAGAAAAACTAATATTATAAGGACATCTTATAAATATGCATCTCATAAGGATATCGGCTGTTTTGTACGTATTGGTTACAATTCGTAATATTGAAACTATAATTTATTTATATGTGAATTATATTATCAAAATGCACCTCAATAATGTAGTTATAAAAAGTATGTATATTTAATATGTAATTACTTATTGGAGCTAGAATGAAACAATTTTAGATTTTGTTGATTGATGAGTGGGTTATCAACTTTTTAGTCATAATTAAGTCGCGGAGCATATATACATATATAAACTACGATTGAAAAAGCAGAGGTTGCCGTGAAAGGTACCGTTCAAGGAAAGAAATGATGATTTCCGATGGAGGCATCCATGTTCGAAAGTTAATTTCCCAATCAAAATAGGAAGAAACACTATAGTTCATACTGGATATGAAAAGGCTTTATTTACGAAACAGGCGGTTCAAGGCCTAAAGCGACGCCGAGTGTTGTAACTAGGTCTGTAATAAAGCCTTTTTGTGTGACATAAGGACAATATCTTTCCTCATGAGAACCGGAATCACACGGCACCCACATAGCAGCGCGTGCTCATCACGATTTGTCTCGAGTGTGCATGTGCGTATGGGCCCAATTTGTCTCAATATTAGATCCATGTTTTGCACATTCCAGAACAGCCCACCCACCCAGATTGCAGCGCCGCTCCAGATTAGCATTACATTACTGTTACGTGTGATACACGCATGCTGCGACAGAGATAATAAATGGAGATCGCCGATGCTCATGTTAGATATGACAGTAAAATTTTGACACTCGGTGCTACGGCGGTGAACGTTGGTACTCCATTCGTGCGATATTCCAGATGCTGGTTTTCGAGCTCATGCGATCGAGGGTGTGACGAGGACGTTCGGTAGGGGAACGCCGAAACAATGGATGCAATAAAAGGGATTCACTGGTGTCGAAATTCTTTAAGTGTGTATAGATTTTCTTGCTGTGTCTGTAAGTGTGTATGTGCGTGTGTATGTATATGTTTATATATGTATTTTCTTAAAATTTTGAGTTTAAAACTTGATAATAAGACTACGATGATTCATAAGACTAGTTGACGTTAATAATAAAACAAATTTTATATAAAAAATTATACTTTTTGTAAATTATTTATGCAATAACATTCATTACATGTTTATATAATAAATTTTATTTCAGTACTATTTATATTATATCATGCAATTTTCTGAAGATTATAATTTACATTATTTTACTATCTCAATGAGAAATAAATTTGTATAAATTCAAATAAATCCATTTCATAAAAGAGATATTATTTAAATCAAACAAATATTTATTTAAATTTATGTTTCAAACAAAAACATACATATTTAAAACGAATGACTATTTTGTAATTTAGAGTAAACCACGTATTTGAAACAAACAATTAATCATATTTGAATAGCAAACATATATTTATTACATTACACTAAATAAACTATTGAAAATAACTAAATATACGTAAAAAAATAAAGTTAAATAATTAAATATTTGAAAAACTATATATATATATATATATATATATATTGTAACGGGGCACTTGTTTAATTGATGCCCGGTAAAAGTACCCATTAACAGAGGTATAAAGAACGCTAAACGGTTTAAATTATTTTAAAAACAATTTAAATAATAGTAAAAAATTGTTTTAAACAATTTCTTTACTATTACTTTCTTTACTATTTATTATCCTGGAATTTATTTCTCTTTATTTATTTTTAATAATAAATTCTTTTAATATATTATTAATAATCCAGGAAAGGACGAGACAATAATCAGGTACAGGGAATATGGAAAGATTTTCTATTATAAAAAAAAAATAAGAAACAAAAACAACTTATTTATTTAAATAAAAACCATCTTAGATTTATTAAATTTTATAAAAATTATAATAAATAATATCCTGTCCCTACTTATTATGCACCCGCGCTATACTAATGTGCGTTTCCACTCACACAGGGTGCGAGATAGAGTATTCATAGGTCTATTGAGTAGATCAAGCAACAAGAGTACCGCCTTACGGAGATTCGAAATAAGTACTACCGAATTATGCGTGCGCGTTTGTTACTCTTATGTTATGTGAACCTATGCTATTTTCGTACTATTAATCGGTTGTATCCATATTTAATATTGAAATTATTTAACTATTTGCGTTTTCTCAGCTAAATTTCAAACAAATACTATTTAATGAATTCCCTAATGAATAGAACAATTAAATAAATTTACGCACCAATAATAATGTCATTTTCTTCTTATAGAAAAACACATGAATGCAAAAAAAGGAAACAGCTAACAGAAACTAATTTTTCTAACTGTCTTTTCCAAAAAATTACTATATTATATTACATTATACTTCTATCTCCATCTCTCTCTTTCCTTTCTATTTTTCCCTCCAATTTTCCCTCTAACACAATGAAGAAGAAATACGTATATGTGTTTATATATATTACGTAATATATAAATATATATAATATATAATAATATATAAATACGTATATATATATTTTTTTTTCGGGTATCTTTTTATTTAATTTTATATTTCACGAACATGTAGTTCTGTTTAGAAAACGTCAAGAAATATTTATTATTTTTAATTGATTTAGTATAATGTAATAAATATACTTTTTCTATTCAAATAAACCTAATTGTTGATTTCAAAAACATAGTTTACTCAAAATAACAAAATATTCACTCTTGAAATATGTATATTTTTGTTTCAAATATATAAAATTTAAAGAAAGACTTATTGGATTAAAATCAATACTGATCCGAGTTCAAATCCCGGTCTCGGCCGATTGATACAGGCACCGCTGTAATTATTTACATGTGGTTTGTTTACAAACACATCGTAGACTTCCGTCGCTGATTAGCACCGATAACTGGAAGCATAAATAAAGTGACGTTAAATTACATAAAAAAAAAAAAAAAATCAATACACTTTTACGAAATCGACACATTTGCATTTCGTCTTTTTTTCAGTGTGTAATACAGTATAAATAAGATTCTTTAAAAAATTTAACGATATGATAATGTAGGTAGAAAGAAGTAAAATCTATAATATAAAAATGTAATACATGTTGTTAGATAATTAATTAATTAATTTATGTAAACTAGAATTATTAATGTATTTGTAACGTAAGAGTTTTTTTTTGCTTTTTAAATAAACCTAACCGTTTATTTCAAATACACGATTGTTTCAAAATTACAAAATATTCGTTCGTTTTAGATATGTATGTTTTTATTTTAAATAAATAGAATTTGAATAAATATTTGTTGAATTGAAATCAATACACTTTTACTTTTACAAAATTGACTCATTTGCATTTAAATTTTTTTTCTGTGTGTAGTACCAGAGATAATAAAAAGAGATTGCCGATCCCATATACGAAAGGCTCGACGATTTTCGAGCGCCGGGAACGTGCGCCCTCAACAGGCTCAACTGCTACACTAACGCGCCAACGCAACGTGATAGCTACGTCAGCATAAATTAATGTGCGCATTTGCTGCGTCACGAGCTCTGACGTAGGCAATAAATATACATAGATATGGTTATAAGCTTTTGTCTAATCCGACGTTGCTGTTTGATTGGTCTAAGGAATAGAGTCATTTTCTATATAAACTAATAATGAAATAATTTTGTTTGTTTATTTATAATATTACAGTGATTGTGGACATAACCTCACTTATGATAAAATGATCTATTGAAGAAATTGTTAAAAGTAGATTATCTGAATTACTTATGTATATTATGGAGTAATTGCAATAATTTATTTTATTCTAAAAATTATAATATAAAATTTTAAAAAATATATAATAAATCGTTTATAATCTTAAATGTATATTATGTAATATATAAATAATCGAATACAGAGCTGTTTCGTAAAACATGTCAAATTTATATAAAAGACTGATAAAAATTCTAGATAGATAGATTACATTTACAAAAAATTATTGATAAGATCAATATATAAAACTTCCATGCAATTTTTCTCTAAAAGAAAAAAATAAAACCGAATACAAAAAGCTCGTTTCAAAAAGAAATGCAGAAAAAAATTGGTGAAAAGAAATTCGTGAGATAAAAAAATTGATAGAAATCAAACCAGATTACAAAAAAAAGATAAGAAAAAAATCCCAGAAAAAAAAGTAGTTAAAAATTTAAAAAAATTATTTAAATAAAACCGATTTCAAAAAAAATAAATTGGAATAGCATTAGTTTTCAAAAATGTAAAAAACGTACGGAATATCGATAGAGTACTGCCGTATAATAAACTGCTTATTATTTCTATCTAAACTAAGAGTCTAAAAACTCGTATACATGCTGTTATTTGGGTGGATACATATAAAATGTACTCAGCCGTTTGTTTTAATGGTCCATTGTTGTCAGATGTAATTTCGTGATATAATTTATTTTTTCTTAAGGTATTTTGGAATATTTCCGAAAAAAATTTTTAATATGAATATTGTTCTTATATACGAACATTTGTTTTTGTTTTTCTACGAAAAGGCTTACAGATATAAATATTTTTAGTTTACTGATTAAAAATCTACCAATGTATTATTATTAGTTAAAATAATAGTAATAAACGGCATTAAATAATAGAATAAAACTTTTGTTTTATATAGAATTTTTTGATTGATAGATTTTTTAAAAATAAAATTTTTTATGTACAGCTGGTTCCGTTAACTATTTTAGAAGCTACGTTATTTAGAAACAACGTTCGGAGATCTTTTTGAATCTGCAAGTATCGCCGGACCACTTTGTGATACAAAAATCTGACAAAAGGAGTTTTTTATTACATTGGACATGAGAGTACAGTTTTATTATAAATACTGTTCGGTTATTTTCAACCATATTATCCGATTAAGCTCTTTTTAATCAACTCTATAAATCAAAAAGTCGTCAACGCGTGAAAAGAAGTTCATTGATATAGTTAAATTGGGATGTGTGGCACTGACTCTGAAAAATCAAATTGATTATTCAGGTGAAATGTCTTGGGTCACGAAGGCCATTTGAGTGTGATAATATCAATGGTATATTATTTCTCGAAAACTTATTTTCCCCCTTTTAGCGCCACAGTAATAGTCTATCGATATTTCGTATTTTTCTTTTTACCCTTTTTTGAACTCATTTTTTCTGGATTTTGTCTTATGTTTTTTAAATTGGTTTGAGTTTTATCCAATTTTTGTTTATTTCACAAATTATTTTTCACCAAATGTTTTCCCTGCAATTTCTTTTTTAATCGATCTTTTTGTATTCGGTTTTATTTTTTTCTTTTAGAGAAAAATTGCATGGAAAATAAGTGTTATATTTTGATCTCATCTATAAGTTTTTATTCAACTTTTCCCAAAAACTTTTCTTTTATGAATTTCTATAATATTTGTAATCAAGCGTATCAAAATCAATACGATCTATGCATAATTTTTATCAATTTTTACGTATATCTACTCATTTTTTCGAAACAGCTCTGTATTGAATTACGTATAATAAATAATATATATTTAAGATTATACGCGATTTATTATATGGTCTTTAAAATTTTATACTATAATTTTCAGAATGAAATAAATTATTGCAATTACTCTATAATATACATAAGTAATTCGGATAATCTATTTTTAACAATTTCTTCAATAGATCATTTTATCATAAGTGAGGTTATGTCCACAATCACTGTAATATTATAAATAAACTAACAGAATCATTTCATTATTAGTTTATATAGAATATGACACTATTCCTTAGACCAATCTTTTTGTTAAATCGGAATTACACGAATTGTTTAAAATATCAATAAGTAACAATACAGAGTAGATTATAATAAATATAAATGAAAAGTATATTGTTTGAATGTGAAGGAAACTACGAATCATGTATGTGATTTATGAATTATATTTAATATGAGTATCAGAGACATGGGTTGATCAAGTACGTTAACATTAAAATCTACGTTGTACTCGTATTTTTTGAAAATATGTTGAAGCTCGTGTTATTACTTATGATTATTTAAAATACTTATACATTGTTTTTATTGATAATGCATATTGTAGAAAATACAAAAATTCAAATTCTATTCTATTGTAAAACGTTATACAATTCTAGAGTGTATCACATGGGATTCTGTATTCCCGTATATACACACCTATATTTTAGAGCAATAGCTCATGGTGCTTTTCGTCCCGGGATTACCGACTGGACTCATCAGTAAGGCATTGTCGATAACCCCTGCCTTAAACGCGGTCATATGGACCGGGTCAAGGGCTTATATATGAACCGGAGGCCTATGTGGTCGCTCACGGGTTAACTAAGGTGCCAAGCTGCCCTCTGTTGGCAGACTTGGCATGTGGGTACCCTACACAATGTAAATCTTATATCTTGTACTTATAATTTAGAAAACGTATAACTTTTAAAAATTAAAGTTAAATTTTTGCTTTATATTATTATTAATATTTTTAATATTTGAAACAATTAATGAATTTCCTCTTTCTTTTCCTACAATATTATATAAGCAAAAAATATTAAAAAGAAATTTTTTAAACTAATTATGGAATACCTATTTTAGCACAAAATCATAAGACTCAATTTGAAATTTCTACAATGGAAGAAAGGAAAGTCTTGATTTTTTGCAGAATGAAAAATTCGTCTGCATTATGAAGCTGATATTGGAGTTTGGGTCTGAATTGCTTTCTGATGCTCGTGCGCATATTAGATATTATTTGGTTTAGCCTCTGTATGATTCAAAGGAAAACAGCAACGTCGCATTGAACAGAAGCGTACAACTATATCTATATATATTTATTGCCTACGTCACGAGCTGCCTACATGAATCTGCTTACACAGAAACAGAAAATAACGAAATAAATACAATTTTTTTTTTAATTTTTTGAAGAAATTAATTTTGTAAAATTTCAACTTCGTATTCTATTACACTTACAAAAAATTCGAATGTTGAAAATGATAATTTCCGGTAAATTTGGAAATGATTTTTTCTAAATAGTTTGTACGTGAGCCAAACTATTGTTTTAATTAAAGTGGTCCTAATAAATAATCTTTAATCGTGTATTAGTTTTATAAATATGGCAAAAGCTTAAAACTATATAATTAAATTTTGGTTTATAAGCTACAATGTAGAATTACAATTTACAATTACAAGTTTTCTTCGAATTATAATTAATATTAAAAAATCCACTTTAAAAAAATTGCCTTTGAAAAGTAAATTTTTTTGTTAAAATGAAAGCACATTATTATAATTATAAAATATTTTTAAAAATTATTAAAATAATTTTCTACTAAACTTTTCTCAGGTTAAATAGTGTTCAAATTCAAAATATTATTCAAATAATGTCAATGCGCTCTTTTCAATAATAAATTAATAAATATTTTTTATTGGTCTTACAGTCCAATCAATTTCAACCAAAAATAAAATAAAATAAAAATAAAAATAAAAATAAAATAAAAATAAAAACTAAAAAATAAAAAATAAAAATAATAATAAAAAATAAAAAATAAGAAATACAAATAATAAATAATAAAAATAAAAAATAAAAATTAAAAATAAAAATTAAATTAAAAATTAAATTAAAATGATAATGACAGTCAGACTGTCCTTGTTTATATTCACCCCCGTAGACTAATCTGAAAATAAAATATTAGCTGAAAAAATTCTTTGTTAGTAAAGTGCAGTCTGACTGTCCCCAACACCCTTACCTAATTGAAGACTTGTCCAAAGTTTCGAGCTCGCTACGGCTCCTCATCAGGGACTAATCTAAACCTTATATTCTAATCTATATATACTCATCCCCACCACCAAATTTCGTAAATTAAATATAAATTCCCCCTCTACACAAATTGTCCAAAACCAATCAATTTAATAAGGAATGATAAACACTGTCCAATCTACCAGACTCTAACATTAAATTCACATTATTTCGATTCTTGGAAATGTGAATACTTTCAAGACTCTCCCGTTTATACTTATTATTAATACCATATTCCAAAATATCCACATTCACAAAATCAAAAGAATGTAAAAACTTTAAACAATGCTCTTTTAAACCAGAAGTAATATGTGAGCTACGTAAACTATATTTATGCTCATAAATTCTCTTTTTTAAATATCTACCTGTTTGTCCAATATAGTATTTATCACAATCCATGCAATTAATCTTGTAAACAACTCCTGATTTTAAGCATAAATCATCCTTATCTTTGCAATTATTAAACAATCTACTTAAATTATTGCGATTTTTAAAGAAAATTTGAATGTTATATTTCCGAAAATTTCTTTTTATTCTTTCAGATAATCCTCGAACATATGGTAAGACAATAATTTTGCCTCCGTTAAAATCAATTCCTGCACTATGTCTATTTTCGGTATTATAAATTTCAAACAATCTCTCAGCAATCAATCTATTAATAAATTGAATTGGATAGCCATTATTAATAAAAGTCTCTCTTACTATCTGTAAATTATTTTGTCTAAAATCTTTATGTGACAATTTAATTGCTCTGTCAATGACACCCCTCAATGCCCCAATTTTGTTTCCGAATTGGTGGTGTGAATTAAAATCTAAAAACCTACCTGACCAAGTAGGCTTTCTGTACCAATTAAGTTTTACCTTATTATTACTACATCTAATCACATTAACGTCCAAAAAACTTAACTGACTATTTACTTCAACCTCCCTTGTAAATTTAATTCTGTCATCTACAGAATTGAAAACATCCACCATTTCATCCACAAAAACTTCTGGAACAATTGTAAAGATATCATCAACATATCTCTTAAATATCATTGGTTCAAAAAGCAATTTTGACAAGGCTATACTTTCCAACTTTTCCATAACTAAATTAGCTATAACCGGTGACAAAGGCGACCCCATTGGACATCCGTATTTTTGTTCATAAAATTTATTATCAAATGAAAAAATTGTGTTATTAAAAACCAAATTAATTGCTTTAATAAATTCATTCATTGTCAATTTTGTATGCAAATTAATTTCATTCCACTTTTCCTGTATAATATCATTTAACAACTCTAAAGGTACATTTGTAAACAAAGATACTACATCCAATGAAATCATCTTGTAGTTTTTCGGAATAACAATATCTTTCATTTCATTGTAAAAACACCAACTATCCTTAATGTAAGAACTAGTTCTTCCAACTATCTTAACCAATATATTAGACAAAAATCTAGCAATATTATAAGTTGGGAAACCTATGGAAGATATTATTATTCTAAATGTCAGATTTTCTTTATGAATCTTGGGAAGCCCATAACATTTTGCCACAGTTCCATTTTCACATTTTAAATACTTATATGTAGTATCATTTATATATTCATTTCTTTTCCAATTATTTAATAACTCTTTCAAATTATTTTGTAGCTTAATGATATGTGGATTACCAATCTTCAAATAAGTACTATCATCATTTAATATATTATTTATACAATTTATGTAATCAATTTTATTGGAAGCTACAGTTACATTACCTTTGTCGGCCTTTTGGAAGATTATATTAGGGTTATTTTTCAAAAAATTCTTCGCGGTAATCAAATCATGTATAAAATTACTATTTAAAAAATTATCAAATTTATTTTCTCTTTTAAAATTACTAATGACATTAACCAAAGATGCCCTACATTCCTTTTTTACTTCATCATTTAAACCAAAAAGATTACTTTCAACCTCCGCGATGATTTCTTTGATCGGGAGATTACTTTTACAATATAATATTCCATGTTTGGCACCTTTAGACATGATGTTTATTACTTCATTTGGTATCTCCTTGTCAGTTAGATTCCTAAACCAATTTTTATTGTTTGCATTGTTAAATTGATAGCTTTGAAATTGTTTTTTATTTCTTAAACATTCAAATTCCCTTTTTAGTGTTTGTCTATTAATATATTTTGTCTTAATAAAATGTTTGTTTTGACCAAGAAAAAATTCATGTAATTCATTTCTTTCTATATTTTGATATAAATAATGTTTAATCTTTAATAAATATCTATTTAAGGAATGAATCTGAATATGTAAATCTCTAATTTCTAAATTAAGTAATTTATTTTTGAAAAAGAAAATATTTTTCTTTAGATCATAACAAACATTATTACTATAAACCTGCAAAAACTATTCATCATGAAATCTATTATTAATGTGTACCGGAAATATATTTGATTTCTTGCATCTAATAAGGAATGTAAGTTTTTCTTTAAGAATTACAACTTTTAAATTCATTTTAATCCATTTTGAACAATAATCTTTAATAGTACTACCATATTTACAATAAATTTCTCTAAAATAAATCATGACATACCCCTTAATTTAAGTTAAATAGACCTTCTATTTTAAAACAATTGAATTGTACTTCTGTCGACTGCCCATATACAAATTAATAAATATTTTTTATTGGTCTTACAGTCCAATCAATTTCAACCAAAAATAAAATAAAATAAAAATAAAAATAAAAATAAAATAAAAATAAAAACTAAAAAATAAAAAATAAAAATAATAATAAAAAATAAGAAATAAGAAATACAAATAATAAATAATAAAAATAAAAAATAAAAATTAAAAATAAAAATTAAATTAAAAATTAAATTAAAATGATAATGACAGTCAGACTGTCCTTGTTTATATTCACCCCCGTAGACTAATCTGAAAATAAAATATTAGCTGAAAAAATTCTTTGTTAGTAAAGTGCAGTCTGACTGTCCCCAACACCCTTACCTAATTGAAGACTTGTCCAACGTTTCGAGCTCGCTACGGCTCCTCATCAGGGACTAATCTAAACCTTATATTCTAATCTATATATACTCATCCCCACCACCAAATTTCGTAAATTAAATATAAATTCCCCCTCTACACAAATTGTCCAAAACCAATCAATTTAATAAGGAATGATAAACACTGTCCAATCTACCAGACTCTAACATTAAATTCACATTATTTCGATTCTTGGAAATGTGAATACTTTCAAGACTCTCCCGTTTATACTTATTATTAATACCATATTCCAAAATATCCTTTTTTTTTTTTTTTTTTTTTTTTTTTTTTTTTTTTTTTTTAAATCGCAATAATTTAAGTAGATTGTTTAATAATTGCAAAGATAAGGATGATTTATGCTTAAAATCAGGAGTTGTTTACAAGATTAATTGCATGGATTGTGATAAATACTATATTGGACAAACAGGTAGATATTTAAAAAAGAGAATTTATGAGCATAAATATAGTTTACGTAGCTCACATATTACTTCTGGTTTAAAAGAGCATTGTTTAAAGTTTTTACATTCTTTTGATTTTGTGAATGTGGATATTTTGGAATATGGTATTAATAATAAGTATAAACGGGAGAGTCTTGAAAGTATTCACATTTCCAAGAATCGAAATAATGTGAATTTAATGTTAGAGTCTGGTAGATTGGACAGTGTTTATCATTCCTTATTAAATTGATTGGTTTTGGACAATTTGTGTAGAGGGGGAATTTATATTTAATTTACGAAATTTGGTGGTGGGGATGAGTATATATAGATTAGAATATAAGGTTTAGATTAGTCCCTGATGAGGAGCCGTAGCGAGCTCGAAACGTTGGACAAGTCTTCAATTAGGTAAGGGTGTTGGGGACAGTCAGACTGCACTTTACTAACAAAGAATTTTTTCAGCTAATATTTTATTTTCAGATTAGTCTACGGGGGTGAATATAAACAAGGACAGTCTGACTGTCATTATCATTTTAATTTAATTTTTAATTTAATTTTTATTTTTAATTTTTATTTTTTATTTTTATTATTTATTATTTGTATTTCTTATTTTTTATTTTTTATTATTATTTTTATTTTTTATTTTTTAGTTTTTATTTTTATTTTATTTTTATTTTTATTTTTATTTTATTTTATTTTTGGTTGAAATTGATTGGACTGTAAGACCAATAAAAAATATTTATTAATTTGTATATGGGCAGTCGACAGAAGTACAATTCAATTCTTTTCAATAATAGTTTTATTTTAGTTGTATTTTTTCAATTCGATGACGATTTAGTAACGTAATCGACTTATTAAATAGTTAAGTAATGTATGTGTAAAAAATACTAATAGTTAATTAATGTATGTATAAAAATATATTACCTATAGATAATTTTACCTATGAGATATCTGCATAAAAGTCAAGAATCGTAACTCAGGACCCCTTGAATATTGTCAGTGGTATGACTGTCTTCAGTTAGTCTCGAGATAATCCCCCGACCCTATTTATCTCAATATTTATGATTTTTAGGGAGCTCATTACGAAGATCGTAACAAAAAGTGAATTTATTCCCAAATCGACGAAAAGTCTATAAAGGTCATAGTTTCTTGAATTTCTCTTAGAAAACAAAAAATTTTGCAACATATTTAAAACCAGAATCCTAGAGCTCATTAAAATATATATTGTTTGTTCTATACAGTTTATAGTGCAAACAATATTTCTCAATAAATGTTCAACAATTCCGTCTCGGGGTCCCCTAAACAGCTCCTCGCATATACTCAGCATAGGTATCTTCGTATACATTTTTCTTGAGAAATTCTGTTAATAAATACGAATTCAATAGAATAAAACAATCGTATATAAGATGTACAACGTTTTTTTAAAATTTTTTTTGTAAATTTTACTATTTCCTGGGATATGCTTGAAAGACTATGTATGGATAGTTTTTAACATTAAAATTAAATTTCGATCAAATGCCACTGCGATAATTTTCAACAACCAAAAAAAATCGACGAATCCGTTATGGTCGTTTTTCGGAAGTTTACCTACGATCGCCATTATGGTACTCACATAGCAATTTTTATCATAGCAAGCTTGCTGCGAGCACGCATTTAGATTTCCGCATGATTGCAGCAGCCTTAAAGCATTATTAAGAAATCTCTGCGACATTTACATCGCAGCGATCTTACAGCAAGCATGAACTGTTAAAAAAATTATAATAAATTAATTGTGAAACCATCAAAATCTATTATACTATTAGAAGCTTTAATATATATAATACATAAGAAAACTATGTCGATATATTTATTCTTTATTACAATAGAATATATATAATGTACGTTTACATCGTTGAAGATTACGAAAATGATAGTCCAATAAGTTAAGATACTCCAGTTTTATTTTATATATTGTTTGAATTATATGAAATTTAAAAAAATTATATTTAAAAAAATCGAATTTCTTAAAACAAATTTTTAGGTTTCATATATCAAATAAAATTTTACTGCATTTAAACATTTCAGTATTTCAAATATTGTATTTAAATGTTTAAAATTTTAAATGAAAGAAAATCTCCAGAGAAACTAAATATAATACAATCGATCAATTTATTTATTAATTGAAAATTATAAAAATAACTAAAATATTTATATCAGTTATTAATACCATTATGTTTAAAAATGTCCTAAAAAATCTTGTACTTTTCACTAATGTGCACGTTTGCAGAAACATAATTAATTGAACGCATTCCTTATCTGAAGTTCATAATTAAATAACTTCTATCTTTTAAATGTTTAGAACTAAAAGAAATGTATATTTTATGGTCTAGATAGTCTAATTGCAATAACTATAGGTTTATGTATTTTGAATGCAAAACTTTATTTTGTCTTTTTACTTCTAACTTGAAATAGGTAATGTATTATATTTAGTATATAATGTTTCTCTATTTAACAAAAACATTTATATTGCAAAAAAATCGTTGGTAAAATTAATTTAACATTAAAATAATCATGATGACCATTGCCAGAAATTTAGACGCCAAAACTACTAAAAATAAACCGATCGCCTTCAAATTTTGAATACGTATTCTATACGATCAGTATTAGATGATAGGATATTTTTTATTGCAAATTTATCAAAAAAAAAAACAAAATGATGGCAACATAGCTGGTTACATGTATATCGGTAGACTACCTACTAAGCTTCGTATAACAAGCGTACAGATCGACAGATAATAAAAGTGAGAGCAGGTGAGAAAAAGAGACGAAACAGTATATAGGAAACTCGCGGGTACATTGTATAGCAACAGCCACAAACATCGAGTAGTCCATATTAATCCCCTTGAATTTATCTTTTCTCTCCTCTCCCTCTTGTTCTCTCTCTCTCTCTCTCTCTCTCTCTCTCGCTTTTTCTCGCTTTTCCTCTTTCTCTGTCTCCTCCATACAAGGTAGTTATGTGTCAAATATGATTATATAGGATTCTGATACGATACTCCAAAAATATAAAAAGCAATCAAATAATTTTTTAAAAAGTTTACAATTTATAATTCGCAGCTTTTTCGAGATCTATTGCATTCATAAGCATAAATCAATTACTGACAATGTCTATGAATATTGTCTCAATGTTAAGTTAATTTTTTTAAAGCGTACATATATTTTCTTGCAACTTAATTTTTTTGTTAAATATAGAAACATTACAAAATTAAATCAAACATACAGTTTTTTAGTTCTAAATATTTGAAAGATAAAAGTTATCAAATTATGAACGCTTCCAATTAAATTTGTTTCTGAAAAGGTGTGCTTTAGTGAAAAGTGTAGAATTTTTTGCGATATATTCATATATATAATAGTATTAATAACAGATACGAACATTTATTTATTTTTATAATTTTTAATTAATAAATAAATTAATCAAATTTAGTTTCTCGGAGCATTTTCTTCTATTTATTAGTTATAACAAGTATATATAAGTAACAAAATATGTCATGGAAATAAGTCTATACTGAAAAAAATGTTATACATTTAAATAAATGGTTTATTCTTATACCATTAATTAACCATTTATTCAAAATAAGTAATTCATACATTTGAAATACTGAAATGTTTATTTAAATACAGTAAATATTTTTTGATATATGAGAAGTGAGTATTTAAACAAAATATAAAATTCAAGTGTAGTATCTTAACTTATTAGGCCGTCCTTTTCGTAATCTTCAACGATGTAAACATTCACTATATATTATATTGCAATAAATACTAACTATATTTACATATTTTTCCATCATTTTTATTTTAATATATATATATATATATATATATATATATATATATATATATATATATATATTACATGTAATATATTTGTATTGTACGAAATGCAATGGAAGAGAATGTTCAACGTAAACAATCTACCGATCAAGCTTTAGACATCCTGATCAGAATGTTAATTAGGGCTATGATTAGGACTTAATCCTAATAGAAATTGTTTAACTGGTTCATAAGTCAGTTACATTTACTATTTCGAGCGAAGCCGAGACAATTGCTAAACTCTGAACTATGGTTGGTGTACTCTTCAGCACTAAAAATCTTAATTTTAAAAATTACTTACACAACTAAAACATACTTTAAATTTACTTGATACAAAAGTATCAGATAAGGCAAGTATGGTATATTAGAAATTTTAATCATTTACAAGTATCTGTAATGTAACAAATATATTTTGCTCCTCAAATAAACCTAACTGTTATTTCTGTTTATATATATATATATATATATATATATATATATATATATATACGTATGTATGTATGTGTATGGCAATAAAATTACTTTTTAGTCGCTGCCAGTATAAGCTGCTCATTTTCTATTGCACCTCGCTCTCAGCCTATTGTCTCGCCAAGCCCCCTCCCTCGCGCGTCGAAGACAGTTATCACCCCCCCTCGATTGCACGATTGCACGCGCTCGAAAAACAATATTTGGAAATCAGTATCCGAAACGATCAGTACCTCGCTTTGGCCACCAGAGGTCTACGTTTTCAGTCGAAAATTTTTACTGCAATGTCGTCTATAAGCATCAGCGAACTACCCTTATTATTTCTGGTTGAGTATATTAGAATCCTGCGTGACTGCACGCAGATAGCAGCGCGTGTGATCAGATCGCGGAGGTTCACGCGTTACGGTAATCTTTCGCTAGAATGGAGTGATTGGAGGTGCAGAAAATACCCAGATCAAGAACCCGCAAAAATGTATGCATGGCGTTAATGTAGCTCCAGTTTATTGTACAACATGTAAATATGCGGGTATATACAGTCAGAGATAATAAGGGGAGATCGCCGACGCTTATGGGCCAGACTGCAGTAAAAGTTATCGACTGAAAACGAGGGCCTCTGGCGGCCAAAACGAGGTACTGGTCGTTTCGTGCGATATTCCAGACGTTGTGTATCAAGCTCGTGCGATGGTGCGATCGAGGAGGGAGACGACTGTCTTCGGCGCGTGTAGAGGGAAAGCTTGTCGAGACAATAGGCTGGCAAGGGTTGCAATATAAAATGAGTAGCTTATACTGTCCAAAAAGAAATTTTATTGCTATATATATATATACATATATATATATATATATATATATTCTCGCAGTAGCTAGAAGCAGCTCTAAGTTTTGAATCCTACGGCAACTTTAAGGAAAACTGCCAAACATCAAAGCTGAGAAACTCTCTTATAGTAAAGAGCTACCAAATTTTTCAATTAGTCGACTAACACGATTTTTCTTAAAATTTATATATATACGTTTTTTTATGATTCTGATTATATATTTCAATTTTATAATAAATCACATTAAAACCCAGTCAAAATATTGTTTTTCTAACTTATCTCGTAAAATATAAAAAATTCCATTAAATGATTTAACTAAAAGTTCAAAATCTCATGAAAATACATATTTTTTAATCTATATATTTTTTCTTTAAACGTTTTTTATTAACAACAATGCACTTCACCGTAATATTCTCAATAACTATTCTATATCCTCCGTTAGTTTGAATATATTTTTTGGGGAACTCTTGGTACAGAAAAATGTGTAGAATAAGAAATATGTTTTTTGATGAAATCTATAACTTTTCTTAACAATCCTTTTTGAAACTTTTCGTATTTTACAAGATAATTTAGAAAAACAAGATTTTTACGGTGTTCTCATAGTTTTCACTATAAAAATGAAATTTCCTCAAATTTTCACCATTATATTTATGATAAGCACTCCAAAAAACATAAACAATATTTCAATATACTAAAGTGGCGACTAATATAATATGCAGATACAATCTCATTTTTGTGAATTCAAAAAGTAACTAGATTTTTCTGTCAGTAATATAATAATGTTCAACAACACAAACACTGCTAAAGATTCTGTAAAATAAAATTTTTGTAAAAGCCTAAAAATCAAAACCTTCGGGTACTAGACAATAGATGGATATTATAAACAAATATGAATAGGAAAAACAATTATTAATAAATAATAGAAATGAAATTAAAAAATTTATTCTACGAATCTTTTCTCGAGATCGTCACATATATCTTTATTTTCTGTGATGTACTGTACAATAAGACTAGAAGTTTATATGAACATAATATTACTTATCTAATAACATAATTTAAGTTGCGCTAAACATTGAAAACAAGTCTAAATGTAAATGAGTCAATTTCATAAAAGTATGTTTATTACAATCCAACAAACATTCATTCAAATTGTATTATTTGAAACAAAAACATAGAGCTTTAAAAGGAACGAATATTCTGCAATTTCGAAACAACCGTGTATTTGAAATGAATTGTTAGATTTATTTGAAGAGCAAAAAATATTTGTTACGTTACAAATATTTTTAAATGATTAGAATTTCTAATACACCATACTTGCCTTATTCTATACTTTTGTATAAAATAAATTTAAAATATGTTTTAGTTGTGTAAGTAATTTTTAAAATTAAGATTTTTAATACTGAAGAGTGCATATAACTGACTTATTAACCAGTTACACACTCTCTGTTTATTAGGCTTAAGTCCTAATAATAACCCTAATTAACATTCTGATCGGGATGCCTAAAGCTCGAACGGAAGATTGTATGCGTTGAACATTCACTACTATTGCGATTCGTACAATACAAATATTTGACATATAATAGATATATATATATATATATATATATATATATATATATATATATATTAAAATAAAAAAAATGGAAAAATATGTAAATATAGTTAGTATTTATTACAATAAAATATATAGTAAATGTTTACATCGTTGAAGATTACGAAAAGGACGGTCCAATCAATTAAAATACTACAGTTGAATTTTATATTTTGTTTAAATTCTCAGTTCTCATATATCAAAAAAATATTCACGGTATTTAACTAAACATTCAGTATTTTAAATGTATAAATTACTTATTTTGAATAAATGGTTAATTAATGGTATACAAATCAACCCTTTATTTAAATCTATACAATTTTTTTCAGTTTTTTTTTAGACTTATTTCTATGACATACGTTTTACTTGGAACTAAAAAATGTATGTTTGATTTAATTTTATAATGTTTCTCTATTGAACTAAAATAATTAAGTTGCAACAAAATATATGTACGCTTTAAAAAAATTAACTTAATATTGAGACAATATTCATCGCTATTGTCAGCAATTGATTTATGTTTACGAATGCAATAGATCTCGAAAAAGCTGCTAATTATAAATTGTAAACTTTTTAAAAAATTATTTGATTGCTTTTTATATTTTTGGAGTATCATATCACAATCCTATATAATCATATTTGACACATAACTACCTTGTATGGAGAAGACAGAGAAAGAGGAAAAGCGAGAGAGAGAGAGAGAGAGAGAGAGAGAGAGAGAACAAGAGGGAGAGAGAGAGAACAAGAGGGAGAGGAGAGAAAAGATAAATCCAAGGGGATTAATATGGACTACTTGATGTTTGTGGGTGTTGCTATACAATGTACCCGCGAGTTTCCTATATACTGTTTCGTCTCTTTTTCTCACCTGCTCTCACTTTTATTATCTGTCGATCTGTACGCTTGTTATACGAAGCTTAGCAGGCAGTCTACCGATATACATGTAACCAGCTATGTTGCCATCATTTTGTTTTTTTTTTTTTATATATTTGCAATAAAAAATATCCTATCATCTAATACTGATCGTGTAGAATACGTATTCAAAATTTGAAGGCGATCGGTTTATTTTTAGTAGTTTTGGCGTCTAAATTTGTGGCAATGGTCATCATGATTATTTTAATGTTAAATTAATTTTACCAACGATTTTTTTGTAATATAAATGTTTTTGTTAAATAGAGAAACATTATATATTAAATTTAATACATTACCTATTTCAAGTTAGAAGTATGTAACATCGAGATAATAATCACAGTAAATTTTTCAATTATTTAAAAACAAAATTATAAAAATAAATAGTATATATATATATATATTTATGCACACGTATATATATATAGATGTATATATATACACACACACATATATATATATATATATATATATATATATATATATACATATATATATATATATATAAGTAAGCTAGAGTTTACAGTATAAAATAACAATAAAATATAATAATAGAGATAAATATATATATACATATAAAAGGAAAGACAATATATAACAATATATAAAAATATACATATCAAAATAAGAATATAACAATATTAAAATATATATATATACAAAATAAGTATATCATATTATAAAATATATACAATAAAACAAGTATATAATATTATAATACACATAAAAACATATATATTAAAATAAGTATGTAATAATATGATACGTATAAAAATTACATACAATAAAATAAGAATATAATAATATAATACGTATGAAACATATATATTAAAATAAGTATGTAACATTATAATACGTATAAAATATATATATTAAAACAAGTATGAAATACTATAATACGTATAAGTACAGATATAAAAATAATATTATAATGCACATAAATACATACTATATATATACATATATATATAAGATAAATTTATAATAATAATGAAATATACAAATGTATATATATAGTTTTGCAGAATAAAAATAAAAGATAAACAATTATATACACATTTATATATAAAATAGCATACAATATAATAATACGTAAACTTATACATATATAAATAAATATATAAATAATAGTATATAGAAATACAACTACATATATACAAAAATAAATATATATAAAATAGAAGCAAACTTGAAGCTAAGATGACCAAAAATCATGCAACATGTCATCATCTTGTTTGGGCGAGAAAAACAATTTTGTAATATCTGCCCAAATAAGGCGTCGACTTGCGCAAGTACATACGTCAGAAGCGTATGGTTTTTCCGACGAAGGCCTTAAAGGTAATAAAAATTGTATACTAATGATACGATAGTGTACAATTTTTAACGTTAAATTATCGAAATTCAATAGTTATAACAAATAGAACAAATTAAAAACAATAGTAATAACCAATACAAAAATTGTAAAATACGTTCAAAACAAAAATTGTAAATTTAAACTAAAAGTAAGTAAAATAGATAAAATAATAAAAAAACGATAAAATCGAGGAGCAGAGAGAGGGATCATGGACTTTTTCGGGTATATAAAGCCCCGATTTTTCCACCAAAAACGCAGTCTGAACGCAGTCTAAACGCAGTCAAATCGCAGTCAAGAAGCAGTCAAGAAGCAGTCAACACACAGTCACGGTCCAGGTCCATCTCTCTGTCTCTCTCACCTTGTTGTCAGTAAGTAAAAATAAAATAAATATTCAAAATATAAAAAAATCTCACATTTGTCTTCTCTCTCTTTCTCTCACTTGTACTACATACATCTCCTTGATCCGGGGAAGTGACTGATCCTCCCATGAGATAGGATCGTACATGCCCCTCGTTTTTTTTATACATAAGTTAGGGAACTAGGCCTGTAGGCCGAGGGAGATACTCATTTCATTCAAGAAACGAAGGAAATAAGTATCTAAAAGAACCCTTGGACTCTAGCCCAGATAAAACAGACTAGGTAGCATCCTTCATCTATTTTCAAGCGTTTGATGTTCCCGAGCTAGTGGAGGAAACTCCAGGCTCGAATAAAACCGAGTGCATATCGAAACGCCTACGTATATGAACAATATACGTAAGCGCTTCTTATAAAGTTATTGTACGGAAGGGCATGCGTGCCCGGACGTCACAAGTAAAAAGACATCCGACGTCTGTGTGTGCGAGAGAGAGAGAGAGAGAGAGAGGGAGAGAGAGAATGAGAATGAGAGATCGAGAGGGGGAGGAGAGAAAAGAAAAATCCAAGGGGATTAACATGGATTACTCGATGAGTGGGTGTTGCCATATCATGTTCCTGCATGTACCCACGAATTTCCTCTATACATGATTTTCTTAAACCAAGAGAATAGATTTTCTTAAGAACGAAAATCCAGTCAAGTAAATATTTGTTTAATGTTTATAATGTTCTAATTACTTAAATTTAGCTCATCATAATATGAAAATAAGCATTTTCATTTTCTAGAAAACGTTTCTTTAAAACAAGTTGATCAAAATTAAAATGGAAAACTTGAGTTTCTTAAATTTAGTAATCATATACCTGAATACAATACTTTTGATTCTCTAGAAAAGGCTTTACAGAATCAAATTAATGTTTTATAGAAATTAGTATTTAATTGTTTTTATACAATATAAATAGAACAGAATTACGTAATAAATATATAAATAAATATGTTCTTGATCTAAGAAAACAAAATTTTGAATCAGAAGGTTGTTATATTAAAACAAAAAAGTAATGCATCGAATTCAGAAAATCTAATAGCTAGAATTGCAAATGATCAAAATACTTAAATTATAGATTGATCAAATCTGTGGTCAAAGATTTTTCTGATGCTATCAAAAGAACAATATTATCGAATTAATTAAATAAAAATTTTCTTAGTTTAAGAAATAGATTTTTCGAAATAATTCATTAAAATTATATACTGCAAAACTTCTAATATAAAGTAAATATTATTTGATTCAAGAGATTTATGCGATTGTTCTGTACTAAGTAAATATTTTCTCTAACTAAGTAATCGCATAAACTTTAACCAAGTAAGTAGTTACTAAAATAAAGCTTATATTTTCTCAACAGCAGAACACAAATATTGGAAATTAAATTAATATTTTCTCATCTAAAGAAAATATTATCTTGAACCAATAATTTAAAATTTAAAATCAGGAAAATAAATTCTTGGATTAATTAAATATCTCCTAGATTTTTGTCAAGATTTTCTAGAACATGGGTGAAAATATGTACTTATACCAATATCTGAAAATTTATGAATAAAAAATTTAGATGTTTGATTCAAGCCGACAAAATTAAGTGAATAGATACTTGGATTAAGAATTTCAATACTTCATTCAAGAAAATTTAATTTAAAATGAAGAACTCGATTCCTATCTTGAAAACAATAATTACTTGAAATACGTTTTTATTTTCAAAAACACGAAAATTCAAGTATGTTAAATGTTTAAAAGTAGTAGTGCATAGTTCCTTGATTCAAAGCATTATTTTCTTGACTTTAAAATAATATTTTGAAATATTATTTATCTAAAACCTCATTATGTTAAACGTAAAGAACTACGAAATGTTGCAACAAATGTGTAGAACATGTTTAGCTATTTGTGGTGAATTAGTCCGAATTTTCTCGGAAGATTATTATGTGCACAATTTACCTGCAAAACTATTCCACACGATCAGAATTGAGGTTAGAAATTAAAAACAGTTTTATTGCGTAAAATGTTTAAGAATATTTTAGAAATACAATTAAAAGTATGATTAATATATGTCTCACATTTTTTTATTCTGTATTTATTTTAAATATGACAATAAATTTCTATTACTGTAAATGTTTACTTCAATTTATTAGATTCTTGTGCAAAATAAATTTCAAATTGAACTATATAATTAATACATAATTATATAACATTTATTATCAGTTAAAGCATTTTTACAATGTTAATAATTTTATTTTTACTGCGTATATATTTATAAACTATATCATTTTAAAAGTTTTTGTTTTATTGTATAGAAGTAAATTGTGCTTTACTAAAAGACAGTTTAAGATAAAGAAATTAATTTTCTGTTTGTTACCCAGATTCACTGAAAATGTTCAAATTATATCTCTTTTAATATATATGAAATTTAAACTCAAAATGTTTTGCTTATTTTAGGTACAAAAAGATGATGAACTACCAAAAATGATGTGCAAAAAGTTACTATTTTATGTAGATTCCTTATTTTGTTTTAAAAATCAATGTGAAATGGCTGAAATTAAATTAAGGAAAACTATAACAGGTTTACCGTTTAATGATGTTAATACAATGACAGATATATCTAATTATATTGAAAAAATTATAAGAAATATATCTTGGGTAAAAATAATATTTAAATATATTAACTGAATTAATTAAAAAGAATTTATTTTATGCTACTATTTCCATATTCAATTTTTTTATTAATATTTCAAACAAATATTACAGTTTCATATCAAATTTAATACTTTTATTTAGTCAAAAGGTAATAAAAATTAATCAACGAGAAAGTAAGATATATTGACATTTCATGTGCAGTTCGTTAATCTGTTCAAAATCAGTTTTAAATAATTACTTTTCAAACTATTTTATAAAAAGTGACTTTATTTTGTTTTATCAGCTGGAAATCATTTAGATGCACTTATGTCAAGTGAAGATGATTATGATCTTGAGTATACATCGGAAGAAGATAGATTAGAAGTATAAAATGCTAAAGCAAAACGTAATAAAAATATTGGAGTTGAAGTGGAATTAGTACCAATGCAAATGAATGATGACAATTGTAAAAACTTAAGTTCAATGTATGTAAATGATGTTACAGAAGTTACTGAGGTATATATTATTTAATAATATATAATTTTACTACATGAATTTATAAGAAACAATGAACATATTTTTTTTATAGGACTGAGTTGTATCTGAAGGTGATGATAAATCTTCATTCTATTTATCAGAAGGATCAAAAAGTTTCAAAAGCTATTTTGAAGATAAAAATTATGATAGATCTTCTCTATGTTTAAATTATGTATTTAATGTGTATTTAATGTATGTTTATATTAAGTTTTTAATAAAAGAAAATTGTTTATTTAATGGAATGTTTATAATTTTAAAAAATGCAAATATAACATTTAAATATATATACACGTGAATGCACAGAAATGAATCACAGTAAATGCATGCGTGCGAAACAATAGATGCAATAAAAGGGATTAACTGGTGTCGAAATTCTTGAAGTGCGTATAGATTTTGTTGGCTGTGTGTAAGTGTGTATGTATGTATTTATATAACCAAACAGTATTTTCTTAAAATTTTTAATATGCTGCAAAGCGATAATCGAAGCTACGAAAAGGTATACCTGGGTATACGAACTTAAAGAATTTCTTCGTCGACAGCAGTGAATCCCATTTACTACACCCCGCTGCCAAATTTTTAAGAAAATAGGTATATATATATATATATATATATATATATATACGTATTTTCTTAAAATTTTTAGTTTAAAACTTGATAATAAGACTGCGTTGATCTCAATAATAAGACTAATTTGATATAAAAAATTATACTTTCTGTAAATTATTTATATAATGACATTCATTAAAGTTTTATATAATAAATTTTATTTCATTGCTATTTACATTATATCATGTATTCATTAAAATTAATTCAATAATTATTATAATACAACAAATATTTATTTAAATTTATGTTTAAAACAGAAACATATATATTTAACACGAGTGAATATTTTGTAATTTAGAGTAAACCATATACTTATGTAAACAATTAAGTTTATTTGAATAGCGAACATATATTTATTACATTACACGAAATATATGATTGAAAAGTAATAAATAGTTCTTGAATTTTGCTAAACGGAAGTACATATACGTAAAAAATAAAGTTAATTAAATAGATATTTGAAAAACTATATATATACTCAAATTTAACAAATATATTCAATTTTTGGAAAAGCTATTCAATATGATCAATTAAATAGCTTTATTAAAAGGTGATATATATTTATTTGCTTATATCCAACGAGTTATTATAAACTGAGAAACATTTTTTCGATTTTATTAAACGAAGCACAAAAATTTAAGTGTTAAATTAATATAAATCTATAAATATAATATATAAATAATAAATAATAAAATAATAAAAAATCTAAATAATAAATCTTTTAAGAAAACTATTTATATCTTATAAGTAAATAATTTTTTCAAAAATAGAAAATATTATTTTACATATATATTTTGTAGTTTTACTATTTATTTATTACATTTAACATTTAAATCTTTGCGCTTCGTTTAATAAAATTAAATAAATATTTATTAGATTTTACAACTGGCAGGGAATAATCAAATAAATCTAATTCACCCTTTGAGAAAACTATTTCATTCTTTTGAGGCAATGGTTTTTTCAAACATTGAATATATTTTTTGTATATATATATATATATATATATATATATATATATTGTACCGAGGCCGCATCCGAAATGCACCTCGCTAGCCGCGGCGCGTGTATCGATCTAAATACGCGCGACCCCGACGCGGCTGGCCGTCCGGCCGTCGATGGAGAGAAGAGCGGGAAGTATTGGTTATATCTGGAAATCATTGCATTTATTTGTTAATGTAACGCAATAAATAAAATAAAATAAGCTCGAAAATGGAGCAAAGCAACATTCAAGTCGACTACGTGTACGAGATCGAAGATTGGATTACTTCTCTCAGTACGGAGGAGCTAAATGCCATCCACTTCACTGAGTTTCGCACTGACGGCTCACAACTCGGCAAGAATAATCGCTTATGCCTGTGGCTGCTTGATGAGCAGGGGCCTAGCGAATTCATTCCCGCGTCCGACGACGAAGATGAAGCAACAACCTTCGCCCGTTGGGCCGAGCTCAGACGCACGCTCATAGCCGAGAGGTGCGCCGAGCACTTACGACACCCGCTCGCACCGTTAGGCACCGTGGAACCGTCGATTACTAACGACAAGCCGCGCAGATAACGGATCACCGCGACGAGTCCCAACCGACGGACTTGAACACGCACGAAATTAACGCACCGGCCGATGTAAATCTAAACGAAGTCATGAAATACATACGGCTGACGCGCGAATTGCAACCGCAATTAGTCCGACAGATGAAACAGCTGTCTAAGATGGTTTTAAACAGTCAGCCTGTGGCCACTTCCAGCATGAATGCTGATGTGCGTGAATTCATACCCGTCGGGCAATATCCGCCGCCGTCAACTATCGCACCGGCCGACGAACAGCCGCAAACACGAGCAAATGTGAACTTTCAAGAGACGTTCACATGTCGTTACTTTGATGAATCACCCACAACAGCAGCGGAGCAGAGTGTGCTCCATGCTCCTGTTATACAAGCCAGCCGCCGAATACCCCAAATGCGCCGCGGGGCGCGGACACAGTCTGGAGGGGGGCGCTTCACCGATCGGTGCAACCGTCACAGACTCGCGCCGTTCCGTGAACAGCTCCGGCTTGCCAAAATCATAGCCAAAACCAGAGCTCATGGAGGGTGTTGCGGGCATGTGGTACCGCAATAACAGCAAGCGATGGCATACGTGGGCCGACTTTTATCAAGCGGCCCGCTGATTTTATGGCAACAGCCGCAGATACCAGCAAAGTCTGGTAACGGAAGCGAATCATCGCACGCAGGGGAGCAGACGATTTCTTGCGCGACTATTTAACGTGTCTGCTTACGATTTTCAGAAAACAGATACCGCAGCCGAGTGAGCAGCATCAAGTCGAGCTGCTCCATAAAAATATGCAGCCGCGTCTTCAAGGCCGGATCCGACGGGATCAAATTCATTCGGTGGAAGAATTTATTGATGTTGCGATACCCTTTGCGTTGCGCCCCCACCGTTGGAAAATTCCGTCGTGCCAGAAGCTTCGTATTGGTACGTGAAGTGACAACGGAAAGCTGCGAAAACGCGCGTCTGTCAGCGTCGCAGCTGCAGAAGTTCCTCCGGTTGTAACGAATGCTAGCTAGCCGATATACAAGGATCTACTCGACGAAATGCGTAAAATTCGAGAGCGTTTCGATCGAATGGGCATGCTTGCTGACGGGAGCAATTCCTCGCTCCCCGTGGCAAACCAGAGGCTGTAGAACGTCCCAACAAACAGTAGGAAGAGCCGAGGTAGTCCAAAGGGATCACCGCCGCCCACGAGGCGCAGCGCATGCTCACAGCACTCACCGCCGCGCTCGAAAATCGAGTCAAATTCTCGTCGCTCGCCGCCTCGACGATATGAGAGCGGCAACCAATGGCGACGAGGTCGAAGACCAGAAAGGAACGATCGATCAACCTCTCGACAATGGTCACGAAGATCGAGCGACTCTGAAGCCGGCGTCAAGCTGAAGTTGCCGAGGACCGACTTGAAGTGCTGGAAGTGTAGCCTCCCCGGGTACACGTCACGTACGTGCCCGAAATGTTCGGGAAACGGCACGAGGCGCTCGTGAAACAGGCCGTAGACGCTCCGCCCTCGTTCAGCAGGCCTCTCAACCGCGGCAAGAAGAAAGCGAACCGCAGCACCTAACACGAGTGCTAGCGAGGCGGCACACGCCGCTCAAATGGATGAATCACCGGAAGGATCAAGGTGGTGGCTACGAGTGCACGTGAGTGGATACAAGCTCCGCGCGTTGTTCAATCCGGGCGCCGCATTAACTGTCATGGGCCCGTCGGCTTACAAATAGCGAGTGCGTGCGGCCGCGCGCTGCAGCCGAGCACTGGAAAAGGTGTGCGCGTGCCACTTATCTATCGCTGGGTACGTGGAACTACCATTCGAGGTAGCCGGCGTGTGCAACGAGATTAAGGTAGCAATTTTGCCTACGCTTGATAAGGATTGCTATGTCGGCGTAAATTTTGTCCGCGCATTTAAAGCAATCCTCGATCCGTGCAGCAACAAATTATTTTATTAAGGATGCCGATCGACCGGTGGTGCTCGAGGTAGCAGGCATGTCCTCGGCACTTCCGAAGGCTCTGCCGTCCGTCGGAATCACCGATTTCTTGACTTCGGAGAGAGAACAGTTCAATCAGCTGTTAGCTTGCATGTTGCCAGATGCAACAGAACCTCTCGGCTGCACGACGTGGGTCGAGCACGACATAAACGTTGGCTCGGCTCGACCCATTAAACAGCGTTATTACCCGGTATCGCTTAAAATCGAGAGTGAGATGTATGAGTCAAAGCCATGCTCCAAGCTGGTGTGATCGAGCCATCGACAAGCGGCTGGTCGAGCCCTGTCGTTATGGTTAAAAAGTCCAACGGCTCATATCGTTTCTGCGTTGACTTCCGAAAGGTCAACGCAGTGTCGCTGTCAGACACATATCCATTGCCATACAAGGACAGCATTTTACGCAAATGATAGAGGGCGAGATATATCTCGACCGTCGATCTAAGCAGCGCGTATCACCAGAAACCGCTGACGCCTGCGTCTAGGCCGATCACTGCCTCTACGGTCCCCGGAAAAGACCTCTTCCAATTTACGAGGATGCCCTATGGGTTAAGTCAGGCAGGCACGACTTTCCAGGGCTTGATCGACCGTGTCGTTGGCCCTGCGCTCGAGCTCTTCGCGTTCTCGTATCTCGATGACATATTTATCGTAACCGAGACTTTCGAGGAGCATTTGAAGTGGCTCGAGCACGTGTTGCAGCGTATTAAGGAGGCTGGACTCACTGTAAACAAGGGAAAAAGTGAGTTCTGCCGAAGTGAACTCAGATACCTCGGCGTGCTAGTCAACCGAGAGGGATTTCGGCCCGATCCAGCATAGATCGAGCCGGTTTTGAATTATCCGACTCCGAAAAATTTGAAGCAGCTCCGGTATTTCATGGACATGGCTTCCTAGTATAGGAAGTTTCTGCGAGATTTCGTCAGCACCGCGGAACCACTGACGCGCTTGACGAAGAAAGATACTCGATATGCGTGGGCAGAAGAGCAGGAAAGCGCTTTTTCTTCCGTGAAAGCGCTCATTGCATCAGCGCCCGTGCTGCAGCGACCGAGATTCGATGAGTTACTCATCGTGCAAACCGATGCGAGCGACACCGGCTTGGGATCCGTGTTGCTCCAAATGATTAATGGTGAGGAGCGCGTGCTCGAATTTGCGAGCCGCACAATGTCCGCAGCCGAACGCAATTATAGCGTAACGGAGCGCGAATGTCTTGCTGTGTTATGGGCAGTTAAAAGATTTCACCCTTATCTGGAAGGTTATCACTTTAAAGTAATAACCGATCATAGCAGTCTATGGTGGTTGTGTAATCTGCGAAACCATACCGGATGCCTTGCTCGCTGGACCCTTGAACTGCAGGGCCATAGCTACGAAGTGGAGCTCCGAAAAGATGCCCTTAATTACATCCCTCACGCGCTCTCGCACATGTCCGAAGAAAACGAGCCGTCGATAAATACTGTGTCGTGAGCTGTTGGAACGACTGATGAGTGGTATCTTGAGAAGCTGTAAGCGGTCCAAACAAGCCCGACGGAGCACACGATTTGGAAAATCATCAGCGGGCAATTGTAAAAATATTGTCCGAGCATGCAAATAGCCGGCACCACAGAGGTTGACGAAGCTTGGAAATTCGTCGTCCCGTACGAAAAACGCAAAGTTTTCCAAGATTGCAAGATTTTCGCAAGTTATGCAAGAATGCCTCGATGAACCGACAGCTGGACACATGGACCGAGAAAAAACTTATGCCCCCGTGACGGCTTATTACCACTGGCCTGGCGCTTACGATGACGTGGCAGGGTACTGTCACGCTAGCCAGCAATGTAAAGTGGAACAGCGAGCTCCTGCTGGTTTGATGGGGAGACGCGAGGCCAGCCGGCCATGGAAAATAATCGCGAGCGATATTATGGGCCTGTTTCCCAAGAGCACGCGAGGATTCGAGTATATTCTAATTTTCGAAGACCTCTTCACGCGGTGGATCGAGTGTGTACCGATCCGAACCGCGGATGCGCGTGCGATAATCCGCGAGTTGGATGAGAGGATGGTCTTGCGCTACGGTACGCCCGAAGTATTTTTGACAGACAACGGCACGGAGTTTAAAACCGTGCCACTGAAGAATTTCTCTCGTCTTTGGGGGTGGAGCACACGTCGGTGCCTCTGTATCACCCCCAAGCCAATCCCGTCGAGCGCGTCAATCGGACGATCAAAACCATGATCACGAGTTTTATAGAAGGAAATCACCGGTCGTGGGACGCTAACCTCGCGGAAATCACTTTCGCGTACAACATGGTGGCACAGACTTCTATGGGCGTAAGTCCGGCTATTTTGGTGTACGGCAGGCAGCCTGAACCACCTGGCATGGCCCGATGATTGATGGAACGGTCTGCCGCGGAAAACGAAGCGGACTTGGCGCTAGGCAGATGGAGAAGCCGCATGGAGGCGCTCCCCGACTTGCACGGCGATGCCGCTGCACAAGACAGACAGGCCGCGTACTATGATAAGAAGAGGCGGCCTGTTCAATAATCTCTGGGAGAGTTCGTATGGAGAAGAAACCGAGTTCTCTCGTCGGCGGCGCAAGGTATTGCCGCGAAATTGGCCCCGAAGTTTACCGGGCCGTATACCATAATATCGCAGCTCGGCTCGAATACTTATGAGTTGCTCGGCCCTGCCGGCGAGATCGAGAAGACAATCTACGCCGAGCACCTGAAAAGGTACTTTCAAGCCGAATAACGTCATGACGATGGCGCAGAAACTCAGCCACCGATGGACGACGTAGTGAATGAGGCGATGGGCAACCCGCCTCGCGTGCGAAGCGAGCGACAAAGTCCTCGACGCGTCGAGGCAAATGTAACGCGCGCCGGATTGGCGCCCCGAGTGACGAAGCGCTGTCGGCCTCGAAATACTGTAACGGTGGTGCGTCGGGCCACTGAGGGTGCGAGCGAAAGAGCGGACGATGTAACTGGGCCGAAGCGCGGCCCAGAGCGTCCGAAGGGGTTGGCCAACCAGCGTACGGGTGCGAGGCGAGCTCCAACCCCAAATGTAATGCCACGACGATTGCGAGCGCGAAAAATGCCTTAACAATGCTTCTGTCCCACTAACAATGCCCCTTTCACAGCGATGGCTTCAAGAGAGTGTATTTCGTTGGCGCGGTACTGTGGCAGAGCTGCCCACCAAGGTAAGCAGCGTTTGGTCGGGGGTTGTAACGAGGCCGCATCCGAAATGCGCCTCGCTAGCCGCGGCGCGTGCATCGATGTAAACACGCGCGACCTCGACGCGGCCGGCGATGGAGAGAAGAGCGGGAAGGGAGGGCGAGCGAAGTTCGGTGTGGAGAGGCGCGAAGTACAGTGAATTAGTCTCAGGTTACGCATAAAGGATTCTTAGGTACAAGGGAGTCACGTGCATCCCGGCTTCGTGCAGAGTAATTCTTGCATACGTAGTTCGGGTTATCATTTGACCAGTTTTCTCTCGCGAAGAAAAAAAGAAACGCCGTGAGGAGTCCCATTCCGTCTGCAGCTGCGTGTACCGAGTTCGCGAAAAAGAGTTGTGCGCAAAATCTGGTGGAGTGTCCGCAGGAGCCGACGACCTGTGGTATCGCCGGAATCAAGGAGGAAGCCCTCCAATTCCCGCCGAGACAGGCAGCATCGGTCACGCGTTCCAACGCACCGTGCTCGTGCACGCGTTCGTGCAGAAACTGCGCAAACGGTGTAGGCTGATCACTGCCGTCTGCCGCTCGCGAGTGCGCGTCGATCGCCCTCCGCCTACGTCCGTACTCCTGGGGGACGCCCCCTGTAAGTACGACAAAGTTAGTCCACGTGAGAGCACCCTCGCGGGGCACTCTGTTAACGAGCGAATGAGTATGTATGTGTGAGAGAGACAGAGAGCATGTACGCGTTATTACGGTCCGGGCGATTCCGAGGTTGCTGACGCACGCACGCGAGCCTTGCGCCTCTTTATTTGTTACTCGGTGTAGTCCGCCGGGCTGGGAATAAACGTCGTAATTAAAAATCACGCTCGCGTTTTACTTGTTCTTCCTCGCACTGCCTTCTTCCACCTCCCTTGTTTTTTCCCCATAGTATCTATCCCGTACCTAGGATCCACCCACCTCCGCGGGTGCGGCGAAGGCTTTCTGCCGCGTGATCTGAACTGGCCGCGGATCCCCTTGGGGAAGAGCCGCCTTGCTGCGGACATGGTGCTCGTTGCCAGTGTACCGGGCGCGAGACACGTAAATAGATTCGCGCATTCGCGAGTCAATCTTTTTAACCGGCCAGCGCATCGTGGCGCGCCGAGACTCCACCGCCGACGGGTGCTTACTCCCCGGACGGCGAGAAGAAGGAGCAACGTGGGTTACGCGTGGGCCGTACGGGAGCGGCCGTTCGTCGATATTCGAACTGGAGTTCGCCTAATCGAATCCACCCCGTTACAATATATATATATATATATATATATATATATATATATATATATATATACTGAAAAAAATCATTTCTAATATCAAGCTTATTTTTTCTCAACAGCAGAACACAAATATTGGGAATTAAATGAATATTTTTTTAATTTGAGAAAATATATCCTCAACCAATAGATTCAAATTTAATATCCGGAAAATAAATTCTTCGATTAATTAAATATCTCCTAGATTGTAGTCCAGATTTTCTAGAAAATGGGTGGCTGAAATTGGAAATTAAATAAATATTTTCTTATCGAAGGAAAATATTTTCTTGAACCAATAATTTCAAATTTAAAATCAGGAAAATAAATTTTTGGATTAGTTAAATATCTCCTAGATTTTTGTCAATATTTTCTAGAAAATTGGTGAAAATGTTTTCTTGAACCAATAACTGAAAATTTTGGAATCAAAAAATTTAGATATATGATTCAAGCTGACAAAATTAAGTGAATATATACTTGCATTAAAAATTTCAATACTTCACTCAAGAAATTTTATTTAAAATGAAGAACTTGATTCCTATTTTTAAACCAATAATTACTTGAAATACGTTTTATTTTCAAATGCATATAAATTCAAGTATGTTAAATGTTTACAAGTAGTTGCATAGTTCCTCGATTCAGAGCATTATTTTCGTGACTTTAAAAATCAAAAGTTTAAACTAAGCGAATAATTTCTTGAATTCTTTTACAATTTATACGTTAATTTACTTTTATTACATTTATTTCAAAACTTCGACCTAACCGGGATTCTATCCGCAGACCTTTGGAATCAAAAGCTAACACCTTATTAATTACGCTATCGCAGTACCATGTGGATAATTATAAAAATCTTATATATCAATTTTAGATCTCTTATAGTTATATATTATGAAATTAATTTATGAATTCCAATGAATAGTATATGCATTTATATATATTATACTCTTACATTATAACAATTTATATAACTTTTTGGTTTTAAAACACGAGTTTCCACATCTAGATAATATTTTCTTAATTTGAATCATAATGCGTAGACAAAATCGACAAATATTTAATTTTTGTATTTATATCACAGAAAAAAATAGTTCTCAAATCAAGTCAATATTTTTGTGTACGTAAAAAAACTAAGTTAAAAAAATTTTTAAAAATTTAACATGTATAATTAGAAATTAATTATGCTTTACGTATATAGTAGGTAGGCTATAGGCATACTGAGACATAGGCATTCTGGCATAGCAACAAGTGTGCCAGAAGGTATACATTCATTCTGGCACACTCCTCAAAATTGTGCCAGTATCCCGTCCGACGTCACACCGACAAATTACTCAAGGTTCCTTTCGAATCGAGCAATGCCTGGAGGAGCGGGCAGTGCGCCTTGAAATGTGCCATTATGCCTATAGCTATTAGTTTTACTGTTTTATTTGTTTGATTCTATTTTCTTATATATGGTCTATCAATAATAAAATTATGGCCATGCCATTGGCATTGAGGTTGTTCGTGATGAGAACATAAGGTCGAAAAACGTTCCACATACGCTCTTAATATAGTGGCAGCCTGAGAGGCAGGAGAATAATAGTTACAACAAAAAGAATCGATAGATGCTATATTTATTTGTTTTTTTATGTGATAGAGGCGTTATAAGTGTCTGTTTGTATATGCATTGTGCAAGCTATCCCTGTACAAGTCAACAATGCCCAGCATAGCTGTCATGAACAGAATATATATGTGTTGAAATGCATTTTGTTATAAGGTAAGATTTTAAAATAGAGGTGATGATAAAAATTTGTTAAGAATATCAGGCAACGATAACATCAATAAATTCACAATAAATAAGATAATAAACAAATACATAAGTGAATAAACAAATTTTGGACAATCACATTGATATTGGGTTTTTATTCTTTTTTTTTCTCAAACGATTGAAACTGCAGGAGCAGAAATTGAAGGTAAGCTAATTACAAAAAATCATCTTTTATTTAAATAAATAAATATGCACATAAATGAAGCATTCACAGGATAAGATAGGATAGGCATAGAAGTGAGAGGAAAATAAGGTGCGCTTGTATGAGATAGACCAATTTGAACAAGTTTTGAAATCATAGATGAGATATCCTGGAAATACAAAATTATCAGGTATGTGAATAAGTCTTTCCCGTTTTTTTTTTCAAATTTTGAGCCTTTATTGTGAAAAAATGGTTACAAATGAATTATTGAAAGTATTGGCCATCGCTAGCTACAACTTTTTCCCATCTTTCTGGCAACATACGAATCCCGTTGCGAAAAAATTCGACCGGTTTGGCCTCTATCCAGTCATCCACCCATTTTTTGGCTTCCTCGTAGGAATGGAAGTGCTTGTCAGCCAGGCCATGCGTCATCGATCTGAAGAGATGGTAATCAGACGGAGCAACGTCTGGACTATACGGCGGGTGGGGTAGGACTTCCCATTTGAGCGTTTCTAAGTATGTTTTCACCGGCGGTGCAACATGTGGGCGAGCATTGTCATCTTGCAAAATAACTTTGTCGTGCCTGTCGGAGTATTGTGGCCATTTTTCTCGCAGCGCGCGGCTCAAACGCATCAATTGTCGTCGATAGACCTCGCCTGTGATCCTTTCATTCGGTTTCAATAGCTCATAGTAAACCACACCTAGCTGGTCCCACCATATACAGAGCATGAGCTTGGCGCCATGAATATTTGGCTTGGCCGTCGATGATGATGCATGGCGGGGTAGTCCCCATGATTTTCTTCGCTTCGGATTATCGTTACGTATCCACTTTTCATCGCCAGTCACGATACGATGCAGAAAACCCTTGCGTTTGACAAGAATCTTCATCAAGCAAAGTCGCCAATTCTCGATCTTCAAAGATTTGCGGCCGCCCGGAACGCTCCTTGTCTTCCACGTCGAAATCACGGCTTTTGAAGCGTCGAAACCATCCGCGAACACTTGAATCATCGACACAACCTTCTCCATAAGCCTCCTGAAGCAATCGATGCGTCTCGGCAGCAGATTTCTTCAAATTGAACCAATAAAGTGAAACTTCCCGCAAATGACGTCGACTCGGCTCAAATTTCGACATTTTCACGACATCAAAAATTTATGATGCGAAAAAATTTTAACTAATGTGTTAGTATGGAATTGTTGACATATGAATAAGCTTTGATTATGACATATGTAACCATTGAATATTCGCACAGTATTGGTGGCGCCATCTCTTACAAAAAACGGGAAAGACTTATTCACACTCCTAATATATTTTCAGTCTACGAGACTCTTAGGAAACTTTTATAGTTTTTTTTTATTACACGTGAAGTACTGTTTTCGGCTATTTAAATATGATTTCTGTGATCTATACGAATGCATCCCTAATGAACGATATGCGGTCAATCAATAACGAAATTATAACCATGCCATTGAAATTGAGGTTGTTTTCGAGCTGAGAACATAAGATGTGAAAACGTTTCATATACTCTCTTAATATGGTGTAAGATTCTATGCATATTCATGACGCTTGTGTTCGAAAAATTTTATTTTATATATTTTCAGACTACGAGATTCTTAGAAAACTTTTATAGTTTTTTTTATTACACTTAAAGTACTGGTTTCGGCTATTTAAATATGATTTCCGTGATCTCCACGAATGAAACACTAATGAACGATATTGAGGTTGTTTCCATGCTGAGAACATAAGGTGTGAAAACGTTCACATACTCTCTTAATATGGTGTAAGATTTTATGCATATTGGTGACGCTTGTTTTCAAAAAATTTATTTTATATATTTTCAGTCAACGAGATTCTTAGGAAACTTTTATATTTTTTTTTATTACACTTGAAGGACTGGTTTCGGTTATTCAAATATGATTTCTGTAATCTCCAAGAATACAATTCTAATGAACGATATGTGGTCAATGAATAACAAAATTATTACCATGCAATTGACATTGAGGTTGTTTTCGTGATGAGAACGTTCCACATACTCTCTTAATATCGTGTAAGATTCTATACATATTGGTTACGCATGTTTTCGACAAGTTTATTTTGTATATTTTCACTCGACGAGGCTTTTAGGAAACGACCTTTTCTGGTAGCTATATAGCACTGGAAAAGTCATCATTCATAGACCCATTTCCACTCAAAAGAAAAGTAAAAGGGACCCCTCCCCGTCTACAAGACCGCATGCACGCTAGGGGGGAGGAGGACAGTGAGCGTGCCCGTTACACAAGTATACGGTTTTATGACTTTGATAATCAGTTTACTGCTACCGGTTATAGGTATTTAGATGTTTATTATTCTAGGGAGGAAGAGATTTATGAGTAAACCGAAAACGAGAAATCCTTTTCCACATCTCTCATTTGCTTTTGTAAACATATTTATATAGAATGAACAGTAATATATTTCTTACGAAATCAAATGGTGACTACTATAAGTGGGAATGGGAAATGAATTTCTTGCAATGTTAGTTTCGTATGATTTGTAATTTTAGGAAGGGATTGGGAAGAAAAAGGCTAAGATTGGAAACTTAGTCAACCAATGAGAAAACATTTTTTGAGCTATGGAAAATGAAGGAGGAGAGTTTTTTGAACCAATGAGAGAAGGCTTTTCCTTCCTCTGCTACTTTGAAATTGCTTTAATTACCACGGAGGAAAGCTGCTTTTGGTCATCTTCCTTCAGCTTCCTTCATCGTACGGGAGCTGTCGCGCGTCGAGATTCGAACTTGAGTTCGAACATGTTAGAAGTTGCAAATACAAAAATTTTTAATTAATAAACAAATATAATTAATTTTTTTAATGATTTTATTATAAATTTTATTTATTAATATACAATTTATTATGCAGATAACTTTTTTTTACAAATATATTTAGTTTTAAAGGAATAAAAAATAAAATTAAACTTTTATGAATGTAGTTTATTAATATAATTTTACAGTATTATAATAAATAAAACAATATTTAAAGGAAACTGTTTTTTCCATATCCAAAAACCTATCCCTACTCTCATAATATATAATAATGTATATGATTAACAAATATATCGAAATTTTTTTTTATGATTTTATTATAAATTTTATTTATTAATATATTTTTTTATGGTAATACACAATTTATTATGTAGATAACTTTTTTTATGAATATATTGTTGATAATATAAATTCATTTTATTGAAAATTAATAAAATTTTGATTTACCAAATATATATTTATTGTAATAGGAAAATTAATTAAAGTCATGATTTGATTTATAATTTCATTTTATTAATAATATTTTTTATAGTAATATACATTTTTTTATATTCTTATCCAATTTCGGCTCGTTCATTCTTTCCACTCAAATAATTTTGTAACCATGTGCGTATTATCAAGACGTTATGGATGGCACACATTGGTAAATGTCTCCTACACAATTGATGGTTTTGACACAGCACATATGAACCTTCACTCTGTATTGATTGTAATGAAGCACAATGCAACTCCTCCACATCCGATATAATTCTGGAGTGAAATTATTTTTTTTAGAAAAAGTGTGAAAAAGTATTATAAAAGTTTGAGAAAAGTATGAGAAAAGTATAAAAAAGTATATCTCGCCCCTTCACACACAATTTTCGCACTCCAGTGCAACAAATATCTAATGTCCTTTTGAGTCGGTGATAAGGAATGTCGCCAGAATCCCATTCAATTCCATGATATTCACGTTGCAGCCAGTGTACAGTTTTTTTTAACTCCAAGTCAATTCGCTCCATGGAAATGGTGATTTCAAGATATTTTTTCTAAAAACAATCTCATATTGTCGTACTCTTGACATTATGCACTTCTATACACTTATTTTAGAAGCTGGAGTGATGACAAGAAATGTAAAGTTTCGTGCTAACATTCTCAATTTTATCAAGATTCTCCGCCTCCCGAAATTAGCCCCTCTTTTACGATTGGTTGAGTGAAAAAATATAAATATAGATGTGTCTGGGTGAAGGAAGGTCAGTTTATTTAGTCTGAACTTTGATTAGAGAGAACGCTTATGCTTGTATGTAGGAGAGGGACCGCAATGATCTGATTGGACGAACGTAATCGAAGACATTCGTGTTATCCTACCGCTCACACAGAAATCACTTTTCAATTGGTTGCTAAAAAAGACAGGTGTTGGTCTGTGATGATGAACTGAAAGATTGATGTTCGATTGGCGGCAAGACGATATATTCCTCCTTCCGATTTTAAAGCACAGTTTAGTGTTTTCATCATACTCAATATTTTCCATTCACCTCTGATTTCCCCTTCCACTTCTTTACTTTCCTGTAAAAGAAGGCAATTTTTCTTGAAAGAACATACTTGCTGCAACTCAGTCACTTAAGTTCAGTTTAAGTTTTTCTCTTTTGCGATTCTCTTGATTTTTTTTTCTAAATTTATATCGCAGTAAAGAAGTTTGTTGGTGACTTTATTCTTTTTTTTTTACTAGTTTAACCGTAAACATAAAAAATGAAAATGGCTTTAATTCATGTGCAACTTTACCGTGGAATTTTAGAAACTGTGCAAATGTGCAGTAAAGATGATATCCGTTATTGGCTGGCTATGGCTGATTTATCCATGAAGGAAATGAGGGAAAAAATAGAAGACTTTAATCTTTCTCGATGAGAAAAGCAAAAGTGTTCCACTTGTTTTGTTAACATTTCGTGTATATAAGCAGGACTTGAATGCACCTTCATCATGGAGGAAGTTTTAACTCTGACGAGACAGAAGCTAAGGTGTGATGTCCAATCTGCGTTTAAAAATCGAATTAGGTCTGGTGTAGTTGTAAATTTGAATCATGTAGACATTCTAAGCTTCTTAACTGACGCAGAAAAGATCTTTCAAAATAAAGTGAAAGCATTATTAGAAGAATTTAGTGCAATCAAAGTAAATTCTGATTTCATGTCACAGTTTCTTGTACAGAAAAATGGTAAAGAATTGACGGATATGAAATATTTTACGATACAGAGTGCTACAGTTTACCTGTCCACCGATTTAGTGAAATGGTTTGAGGAATATATTAGGAATCCTCTTCTTGCACATTTGGAAGTGTTTCAGGAAAAGGATTCAGGATAGACCTTGAAAAGTATTATAAGTTTATGCATCAACATGAAAAAATTTTCTCCACATAAGAGCATATCATATATATAAATACCTCTTCCGAAGTTCATAATATCAAAAAAGGCATGTGTTAATGTTCGTAATTGTGATAATTAGTGCTTTAAATATGCTATACTTTCAGCTTTATACTCTAATGTAATTAATCCTCAAAGGGTCCAGAATTATTATCAGTATACGAATGAATTGAACTTTGGTGATATTAATTTTCCAGTTGAATCCAGTATGGGATAGATTCAATATCACAACTTTAGGAGAATATTTTGACTTATATTTAAAAACAGATGATTTACTGTTAGCTGATGTCTTTGAAAGTTTTCGAGAAACATCTGTTGAAGCCTACGGCTTATGCCCTGCTCACTTTTACACAACTTCCGGATTGACATTTGCAGCAGCTTTTAAAATGACGAAAGTTGAATTGGAACTTCTAACAAATATTGATATGTTATTATTCATCGAATCAGGCATTCGAGGAGGAATAAGCCAGTGCTGTAATCGATATGCTAAGGCAAATAATCCATACATGGGTTCGTCATACGATAACAACAAGAAAAAAATCACTTTTATATTATGATATTAATAATTTATATGGATGGGCGATGGCACAACATCTGCCAACGGGAAAATTTAAATGGATTGACTATGAATCCAAACTAGATTTTTTCAATGCTCCAGCAGATTCAGATATAGGCTATATTGCTGAGGTATATTTAGAGTATCCTGAACAAATTCATGACGAACATCGTGATTTACCTTTCTATGCAGAGCATCGTACACTTCCAGGCTCATCGCAGAAGAAACTTTTCACTATTTTGGACGATAAGAAAAGATATGTTATTCACTATCGAAGACTCAAACAGGCACTGGATAATGATCTTCGGCTAAAAAAGGTATATAGAATTTTGAGTTTTGAGCAAAAACCATGGCTTAAACCATGCATAGAGTTTAATACAGAAAAGAGGACACGGGCAAAGAATGAATTTGAAAAACTCTTTTACAAAGTTTTAATTAATGCAGTTTATGGAAGGTGCATCGAGAGAGAAAGATCTCGAGTGGATGTACGATTAGTGAATAAATTTACAGGTCGATATGGAGCAGAAGCACGTATAGCTTTACCCAATTTTCATAGCTATGCAATTTTTGATGAAAATTTGGTTGCTATACAGTTCAAAAAGACAAGTATTACAATTAAAAACCCTATATACGTTGGTCTTTGCATTCTGGACTTATCAAAGATACTAGTTTATGATTTTTACTACTCCTATATGAAAAAGCGAGTGGGAGAAAAATATAAACTGCTATATACTGACACCGACAATTTAATATACGAAGTGGAAGACACTGATATGTATAAAATTATGAAAGAAGATATTCACAGATTTGGTACTTCTGACTATGATGAAAATAATCCGTAGGGTATACCTCGATCAAATAAAAAAATACCAGGATTAATGAAGGACGAATATAATGGAAAAATTATGATGGAATTTATGGGTTTACGGAATAAAATGCATAGTATTTTAGTGGATGGAGGAGAAATAGTAAAAAAAATTAAAGGTATAAAATCGAATGTTGTAAAGAAGAGAATTACATTTGAAGATTATCGAAAATATCTTGATGACCTTGTCATTATACATCGCGAGCAGTATAAGATCCGTTCTAAATTACATATAGTATATCCTGAAAAACAGAAAAAAATTGCTCTAAGTCCATATGCTGATAAAAGATTCTTACTAACAAATAGTACAGATACTTTACCGTGGGGCACTATAAAATTATGGAGGAATAGATGGCACAAGCTGAATGTGAAATAGAGAGGGACATATTAATCGAAGCAAATCATCCAAAAGAGGGAAACATGAAGATAAAGAACGCTTATATAGAGACTAATGAAAGAGCAGTTGGAGTGGGGATAGATAGTCAAGTAGGAGAACTAAGACATGAAATCAGTAATGAATCTAGAGTAACCCATGTAGAGGTGCATGCAGAAGAAGAGAGGGGGAATATCGAAACGAATGAAAATAGAGTGACACGGGAGGAGGTGACACTTTATGGGAATGAAGTTGGACGAATCACCATTGAATATGGTGTATCACTTGAAGTAATGAACGAATGGAATCCTGAAGAAATATTGACAATGCTGAAGGGGATATGCTCAATAAAAAGGGAAAAAGTTGAAGTGGGGAATAAGCTATATGAAAAGACCGATAATGATGAAGAGCTCATTCGAACAGTTGAAGAAGTCGAACGAAACTACTCACATCCTCAAAAGAAAACAAGACTCAACTAATTCTCAAGGTAAAATTTAAGTTCATATTCTCTATAAAAGAACAAACAAAGAATTATATTCATAATTTTAATTTATTCATTTCTTTTTGTTATATAGAATGGATCTAGCTACTCTGAATAAAATTGCCGAGAGCGAGTACCTGCCAACGAAGAAATGTACGGAATTGGAGAAAAATAAGCAGTATATAGTGACTGCTCTCAAGCTAGTCCACTCTCTATATGGTGCGAAAATTGTAGCAGAACTTGACGATAGTTTTCAAATATTTTTACCACAAAAAATATCATCAGCAATATTAAAGGACCAAGAATTTTTCGCAAATCTAGCAAATACTGCAAATAAATTATGTTTATTTTTACTTTATCAAGGCGGAAGTTGTTTTAAATTTGATAAATGTACTTCTTACGAAAGAATGCAATAAATATATTTCATGTTAAAAAAAATCATTTATTTGTCAAATAATGATATATATGTATGCATAATAATTACATAAATAAATCAGATTATAAAAATATTGCAATGTTGTTTTCTTATTTACTGAAAAACTAATGTCCTTAAACCTATTCTTACATAAATTTGTATTATTTATTAATTTGACTTATAACATAATTAAATTAAAAAACTTCATTTTTATCTATCCAACTATTATGTTCACTACTGAATCCTAGCCACTTTACGTATACGCGATTACCACTCTTCTTTAATACTTTTTCAGAACTATTACTAGATAAATTTCAGGATACTTAGTTTTTTGAATTTCACTCTCATAAAAGCCACCAGAGACAGGTTTATCATAATAATCTTCAATGTGATAGGTCATTGGATTAGTATTTATAACTCTTGTTATTGTAAAAATTTCAGTTGACCAGTTTGGTGTATATCCTTTTTCAAAAATATTTTTTATTTTACTTATTCGTACATTATCTCCTACTTTGTATTTTCTTTTTTCATATGCATATTTTCGATTGGAAAATGCTTCTTTATCTCTTCTACATTTTCTTTAGTTACATTTGAAAGCTCAAGTCCTATTGTTTGATACTTTCTTGAATTATAAACTTCGAGTAAATCTGGTAGGATATCCATCCATTTATAGTTTCCCTGCTTACTGAATTGTATCCACATTGCATTTTTCAACGTTCTATTAAATCGTCCACATATGCTTGGATGAAGATTACTGTGTGAAGAATATAAATTTATTTTATACTTTTTCATGAGATTTTGAAAGTGCGAATTGTAAAATTCTTTTCCTTGATCAGTTTGTAGATTAGATGGTACTCAACCATATTTCAATATCTCATTCATAGCCTTAGTAACATCGTTGCCACTCTGTGACCTTACTGGAATGGCCCATGCAAATTTTGAAAATATATCAATGACAGAGAGTAAATAACGAAAACCTTTATTGTCCTTCGAGAAAGAAATCATTTCTACAAGATCAGCCTGCCATGTCTCATCTATTGCACGTATATCATATTTTCTTCACTTATATCTACGACGTGCTGGTTTGTGTAACTCTTCAACCACTTTTTCGCGGTACATATTTTTTTTCAATCTGTTTTATAATATTCTTTGCGTTTTTAACAAGTTCCGTTACGTTCTCTTTCAAATTATCATATTTTTTTATAAGATCCCCCAGTTTTGCTTCTATGGACAAGCGAATACCTTCATGCCTCTACTCACAATCTTGAACGTATTTAACCGATTCAGAAATTTCAAATGATAACACATCTACTTGAGTCTTTAGTGCTACATTCAACATTTTCACGCTAATTGCATTATTTTCTTCTGTAGCTTCCCCAATATTACAAAGTCGTTTACGTTCGATATCACAATTTCCATCCAATGTAGTATTGAAGCCGACACCTGGATGGCCTCGACTCCCTTTCGAGACCTCTAACGTTCTTCCAAACACGTCAAGACTCATGTTGCTACTGATGAAATCGTCTATGAACGTATCAATATATGCATCTTATTTAGCCTAATTCTTAAATAATGGATTAAATTTCATTGACGTGATTGTTATTTCCAGCGGATTCTTCGGCAGTTAGTAATCTTAGTCTCTCAACAAGCTCATTCGGATCATCCCAGTATACTAACTCTATTGAAGAATTTTTTTTTGCTATTTTATATTTAGATAAGAGAGCTTCTCCTCTCTTTTTTGTATGAGTAGCACTGTTGCGAAACATCGGTGCAATGATGTTGAAATATTTTCGACTCTTCGATGAGCGTATAGATCCATCTTTGCTATGTTTTTTCCGGTGAGCACTTGTTGTTTCCAGAATATTGCAATAATTCTCACGATCTACTGAACTTATCAGTGTGTCGTCTGGTTCTTTTTTAGTAAGCAGCTCCATAGTCCATTACTTTTAGGATAAGTTAAATCTTTCACTTTTATTTTATTATCATCAAATTTAATTTCAGAATCGCCAAGCATGTATGCTCCTCCAATATTTCTTACTCCATATATGTTATCAAATTTACTGCGCCTTTGATCTAAAATATTGGTTTTAACACTGTCTTCGTGCATCGATTTGAATGTTGAATTCATCATTGAGTTGTCCAATGAGGCAAAATCATCATCGGAATCAAAATCTTTTATGGAAGCTGAGCGAATATGATTATCTAACATAAAACTTAATTTTTTTCGAGATGTAGTTGGCTAAAAAACCATCCTGTAATCATCCGAAATGAGATTAGAAGATTGTACATTTTTTATTCGACAAGCTTTTCAAGTGGTGTAATGACTGGTTTCAATGTATCCCCTACAACTTTTTCGAGATTCTCTCTCTCCTGTTTCAATAGAGCCGACTTTTTTCTAAAGGCTTTACGAGCTTGCAAGAGCTTGCTAAGGATATTCTTTTCTTTTTCAAATTCCAACATGATGCCGTGTTGCTGTGTAAAATTGAACTGAGTCATTAAGATTTTTTTAATTTCTTGTTATTGCAAAACAGTCAAAGCCTTTTCTGTATCTTCCATTATCCGTCGCTCTATCTTTGTTAATAATATCAAATCCATATTTATCATTTTTCCAGCATTCGGAACAAAGATTTCGAATGTCGTTAAAAGTCAGATCAGTATTAACATGGTCATCATAAATATGTTTTAAATTCACATCATCTTGGCGATAAATTACTAACATATTAATATTATCTCTAATAAGATGTTTTGGTATACGAGCATATGATTGGCATAGGTAGAAGGAATCTACACTTTTATGTCTCCCCATGCAGAAAAATGCTCTCACGTTATCCAGCTTCTTACAAGCTACATCATCAAAAATCATAATTTAATTGGGCAATGCTTCATCTGGTGATATTACAAATTCATGTTCACTAAACAGCAGATATGTCACACCTTCAATAGGTTCTAAAATTTTTTGCAGAAATTAATACTTTGACTGATTCAACGACTTTGAATAAACATACAGATTCTCGAATCTAAGGCCGTTGGGATGAGTAATGAAAGCTAATAAGCTATTTATTTTCCCGCAGTTTGATGGGCCGCAGAACACTGCTCGTATACTATCTGGTAGTAACTCTCCATGTCGCCTTTTCCTTTTTTTCTCGATTCCAAAATCAAAGTTGGTGATGGGGAGTTGGATTGTTTGCTCAGTGAAATCCATGTTCCCGTGACTAAGTCAAATATATAATTGAATGATGAAAATATATAAATGCACATTTTATAGTTTTTTAATAGTAGTTATAAAATAGTAGTCGAAGATGATTGTTCATAAATCTTGAACACAGTTGAAACGTAGCGGAAGATTACTCGATAGAGTAATCAACAATTTACCATATGAAATGCATCTTCCTGGATATCTATACTGTGGTGCAGGAACTAAATTAAAGAAGCGAATAAAAGGAGGTGATCCAGGAATTAATCCGCTTGATCAGGCATGTAAAGAACATGACATGCAGTATGCCAATAAAAACAGTAATCGTAATATTGCTGATATGAAGCTTGCAGATAAGGCTTAGCAGCGAGTTAAAGCACATGATTCTAGTCTTGCTGAGAAAGCCGCTGCTCCAGCTGTTGCAAGTGCTATGAAATTCAAGGCAAAAACTGAATGGGACTAAAATTCAGCAAGTTAGTTACGGCAGCGAAAAAATCATTAAAAGCAAGCAAAAATTCGCACAAAATCATTCAATCTGCATTAAAGGGTGCTTGTCAAGCTGTTAAGGACAATGGTGGAAAAAAAAACTTATCGTTCCACGTGTTCTACCACTTCCATCTAAAATTGGTGGAGTTCTTCCATTTCTTATACCAGTATTTGCAGGACTCACTGCAATTGGTGCTCTAGCTGGAATAGCAAAAGCAGTAAATAGTGCTAAAGCTGCACATAAAGATTATGAAGAAAGTAAACGACATAATAAGACGATGGAAGCTATTGCTTTAAGTAAAGGTCTCTATCTTATGCGATATAAGCACGGAGTGCATTATCAGATTATGATCTTATGAAATATACACGTATATTAAAAATTCCATATTCTCGAGGCGTTTTTATGAGAAATAATCTGCCTGACAATGGTCCATGGTACAACGAATCTGCTATTGTTAATCTTGATGATTCACAGAATAAAGGTACTCATTGGGTGTCTTATCGAACGAGAGGTTCTGATGTAATGTACTTTGACAGTTTTGGTGATTTAAGGCCTCCCATGGATCTCATAAAATGTTTCGCTGTAAATGTGCGACGTCCAAAAACCAGGCCACGCAAATTCATCTCGTCTACACTACACAAATATACCGCACACACACGAAAGAAATTAAATAATAATAAATTATTTCTTTCCGTAGTATAAATTCGCGATATGATCAAAATTATAAATTAAGACGATATTAAATGTAAAGTCAAACTATTAGAATAAACGAAAATGTAACAAAACTCAAATTAAATTAATATATTATAACGCGATAAACATACCGAAAGCGGACAAAGGTCGCGACGACTACTCTGGAAGGTAGTCGACGCGACCGCCGAAAACCGAAGCATAGAGAGAGAACGCAATACATAGTCTCTCTCTCTCTCTCTCTCTCTCTCTCTCTCTCTCTCTCTCTCTCTCTACTGCTAAGCTTAAGCCAGAAGCATACGATAGAGGGAATACACTGCGCGCGGCAAGAGAGAACCGCGTCAAGTATATTAGGCCGGCGGCCGCTATCCCCCTCTAATACACGCCACACACACACTACCGTACACTCTCGTCGAACGGCGCGCGCCCGCAGCGAATACTGCGGTAGGCGAACGCGCAAGCCTTATACTGGCGCGCGCATTCCAGTATATACAAAGGGTGTTGGAAAACGAATTCACCCCCTGTATTTAATTAAAATAATTAAATAAAAATATTAATTGTATATAATATATATATATAGATATATATATATATATATATATATATATATATATATATATATATATACATACATACATGTATATATGCGTATACATTATTATACGTGTATACAATCACTGTACGCAGCACAGCGGCTGCAAATATAAATAATAACTTGTAAATAATAGTTATTATGAAACAATTGAATTGTACTTCTGTCGACTGCCCATATACAAATTAATAAATATTTTTTTATTGGTCTTACAGTCCAATCAATTCAATCCAAAAATAAAATAAAAATACAAATAATAATAAAAAATAAAAAATAAAAAATAAAAATAAAATAAAAATTAAAAATAAAAATTAAATTAAAATTATAATGACAGTCAGACTGTCCTTGTTTACATTCACCCCCGTAGACTAATCTGAAAATAAAATATTAGCTGAAAAAATTCTTTGTTAGTAAAGTGCAGTCTGACTGTCCCCAACACCCTTACCTAATTGAAGACTTGTCCAACGTTTCGAGCTCGCTACGGCTCCTCATCAGGGACTCTGATCTAGGACTCCTCATCTGACTCATCCAGTCAGTAATATTACTGCGGGAGCTTTCATTAACAATAAAAAGGTTCATACCATTCATGAATTCTTTCCCAGAGTTCCTTCAGGATATAAAATCATAGAAGTTCCATGACATGTTGTATATCTACCACTGAGTGTTAAGTCTATAGATCATCTTCATATATTTGGTTAATTTTCGAGGAGAGGAAAATACTATTAGACTTAATATCAAACCTATATAATGGGGATTGTGTATAATTCTAGCACGCATATAAGTTCTCCATCATGTCAATCGACAATCAGTCGATTGAAGAATTTGAGACCGTTAACACGGAAGAGCATTCAGTTCCTCCAAAGTCTGGGTCTAAAAGTTCGTGGCAAAAATTCACTTGTATAATTTTCTGCTGCTTAAAAAACATACTATGCAAGAGATCCTCAACCACTCCTTACAAGGGCAAACTTACTTTAATCCAATAAGTGGAGATGTGTGAAAGATTATTTAAATAGCGAATGGATAATATTAGCAAAAGAAACGCTTGAAATTATCTATTAGTCCTTCATTAGCAACTAACAGAAAAAAAACAACTAAAAACTAGAATTAATAGCTAGATGCATAATGGCACCTTTCAAGGCGCACTGCCCGCTCCTCCAGGCATTGCTCGATTCGAAAGGAACCTTGAGTAATTTGTCGGTGTGACGTCGGACGGGATACTGGCACAATTTTAAGGAGTGTGCCAGAATTAATGTATACGTTCTGGCACACTTTTTGCTGTGCCAGAATGCCTATGTGCCAGTATGCCTATAGCCTACCTACTGTATACGTAAAGCATAATTAATTTCTAAATATACATGTTAAATTTTCAAAAATTTTTTTAACATAGTTTTTTTACTTACACAAAAATATTGACTTGATTTGAGAACCATTTTTTTCTGTGATATAAATACAAAAATTAAATAGTTTTCGATTTTGTGTACGCATTATGATTCAATTTAAGAAAATATTATCTAGATGTGGAAACTCATGTTTTAAAACCAAAACGTTATATAAATTGTTATAATGTAAGAATATATTATATAGAAATGCATATACTATTCATTGGAATTCATAAATTAATTTCATAATATATAACTATAAGAGATCTAAAATTGATATATAAGATTTTTATAATTGTCCGCATCATACTCCGAGAGCGTAATTAATAAGGTGTTAGCTTGCGAATCCAAAGGTCTGCGAATAGAATCCCGGTTAGGTCGACGTTTTAAAATAATTGTAATAAAAGTAAATTAACGTATAAATTGTGAAAGAATTCAATAAATTATTCGATTAGTTTAAACTTTTGATTTTTAAAGTCAAAAAAATAATGCTTTGAATCAAGAAACTATGCACTTCTTCTAAACATTTAGCATACTATAATTTTCATGTTTGTAAAAAATAAAAACGTATGTCAAGTAATTGTTGTTTTAAAGATAGGAATCGAATTCTTCATTTTCAATTCAATTTCTCGAGTGAAGTATTGAAATTTTTAATGCAAGTATATATTCACTTAATTTTGTCAGCTTGAATCATATATCTAAATTTTTTGATTCAAAATCTTCAGTTATTGGTTCAAGAAAATAGTTTCTTTCGAAAATTTTTATTTAATTTCCAATTTCAGCCACCCATTTTCTAGAAAATCTTGACAAAAATCTAGAAGATATTTAATTAATCGAAGAATTTATTTTCCTGATATTAAATTTGAACCTATTGGTTTGGGGATATATTTTCTCAAAATAAAAAAATATTCATTTAATTCCCAATATTTGTGTTCTGCTGTTGAGAAAAAATAAGCTTGATATTAGAAATGATTTTTTTCAGTATATATATATATATATATATATATATATATATATATATATATATATATATATGTATATATATATAAGATATATATTCAATTTTTTAAAAAATCATTTACTCTAAAATGAAATAATTTGCTCAAAGGTTGGATTACATTTATTTGATTATTCCCTGCCAGTTGTAAAATCTAATAAGTATTTATTTAATTTCATTAAACGAAGCGCAAAGATTTAAGTATTAAATGTAATAAATAAATAGAAAAAACTACAAAATATATATATATATATATATATATATATATATATATATATATATATATATACAAATCAAAAAAATATTTTCCATTTTTGAAAAAATTATTTACTTATAAGATATAAATAATTTTATTAAAAGATTTATTCCTTTAAATTTAATAATTAAATCTTTGTGCCTCGTTTAATAAAATTGAAAAAATGTTTTTTAGTTTATAACAACTCGTTGGATATAATCAAATAAATATATTTCGCCTTTTAATAAAGCTATTTAATTGTTCATATTGAATAGCTTTTCCAAAAATTGAATATATTTATTAAATTTGAGTGTATATATATATATATATATATATATATACTTTTTCAAATATTCATTTATTTAACTTTATTTTTTACGTATATGTAGTTCCGTTTAGTAAAATTCAAGAAATATTTATTACTTTTCAATAATATATTTAGTGTAATGTAATAAATATATGTTTGCTATTTAAATAAACTTAATTAATTACATAAGTATATGGTTTACTCTAAATTACAAAATATTCACTCGTGTGAAATATATATGTTTCTGTTTTAAACATATATTTAAATAAATATTTGTTGTATTATAATAATTATTGAATTAATTTTAATGAATGCATGATATAATGTAAATAGCAAAGAAATAAAATTTATTATGTAAAAATTTAATGAATGTTATTATATCAATAATTTACAGAAAGTGTAATTTTTTATATCAAATTAGTCTTATTATTAAGATCAACGCAGTCTTATTATCAAGTTTTAAACTCAAAATTTTAAGAAAATAAGTATATATATATTAGGAGTGTGAATAAGTCTTTCCCGTTTTTTGTAAGAGATGGCGCCACCAATACTGCGCGAGTATTCAATGGTTACATATGTCAAAATCAAAGCTTATTCATATGTCAACAATTCCATACTAACACATTAGTTAAAATTTTTTCGCATCATGATTTTTGATGTCGTGAAAATGTCGAAATTTGAGCCGAGTCGACGTCATTTGCGGGAAGTTTCACTTTATTGGTTCAATTTGAAGAAATCTGCTGCCGAGACGCATCGATTGCTTCAGGAGGCTTATGGAGAAGGTTGTGTCGATGATTCAAGTGTTCGCGGATGGTTTCGACGCTTCAAAAGCGGTGATTTCGACGTGGAAGACAAGGAGCGTTCCGGGCGGCCGCAAATCTTTGAAGATCGAGAATTGGTGACTTTGCTTGATGAAGATTTTTGTCAAACGCAAGAAGAACTTGCTGAAGCATTGGGAGTTGACCGAACAACCATTTCCAAGCGTTTGAAAGCCATGGGAATGATCCAAAAGCAAGGAAATTGGGTGCCGTACGAACTGAAGCTGAGAGACGTCGAACGGCGTTTTTTCACTTGCGAACAGCTGCTTCAGCGACATAAAAGAAAGGGTTTTCTGCATCGTATCGTGACTGGCGATGAAAAGTGGATACGTAACGATAATCCGAAGCGAAGAAAATCATGGGGACTACCCCGCCATGCATCATCATCGACGGCCAAGCCAAATATTCATGGCGCTAAGCTCATGCTCTGTATATGGTGGGACCAGCTAGGTGTGGTTTACTATGAGCTTCTGAAACCGAATGAAAGGATCACAGGCGAGGTCTATCGACGACAATTGATGCGTTTGAGCCGCGCACTGCGAGAAAAATGGCCACAATACTCCGACAGGCACGACAAAGTTATTTTGCAAGATGACAATGCTCGCCCACATGTTGCACCGCCGGTGAAAACATACTTAGAAACGCTCAAATGGGAAGTCCTACCCCACCCGCCGTATAGTCCAGACGTTGCTCCGTCTGATTACCATCTCTTCAGATCGATGACGCATGGCCTGGCTGACCAGCACTTCCATTCCTACGAGGAAGCCAAAAAATGGGTGGATGACTGGATAGAGGCCAAACCGGTCAAATTTTTTCGCAACGGAATTCGTATGTTGCCAGAAAGATGGGAAAAAGTTGTAACTAGCGATGGACAATACTTTCAATAATTCATTTGTAACCATTTTTTCACAATAAAGGCTCAAAATTTGAAAAAAAAACGGGAAAGACTTATTCACATACCTGATATATATATATATATATATATATATATATATATATACCTATTTTATATATATATATATATATATATATATATAAAATATATTTTATATATATACCTATTTTCTTAAAAATTTGGCAGCGGGGTGTAGTAAATGGGATTCAGTGATGTCGACGAAGAAATTCTTTAAGTTCGTATACCCAGGTATACCTTTTCGTAGCTTCGATCATCGCCACGCAGCATATTAAAAATTTTATGAAAATACGTGTGTATTACTACTACTACTAAGTTTAAAAGTTATACGTTATCTAAATTAGAACCACAAGATATAAGATTTACATTCTACAACGTTTTCAATAGGATATCATTTGAAGTTTTGTATTTTCTACAATATGCATTATCAATAAAAAAGGTAGAAGTATTTTAAATAATTATAAGTAATGGCACGAGCTTAAAAATATTTTCAAAAAATATGAGTATGATGTAGATTTTAATAATAAAGTATAGAATAAAAGAAAAACTTTTAAAATGATATAGTTTATAAATATATACGCAGTAAAAATAAAATTACTAACATTGCAAAAGTGCTTTAACTGATAATAAACATTATATAATTATGTATTAATTATATAGTTCAAATTGAAATTTATTTGCACAAGAATCTAATAAATTGAAGTAAACAATTACAGTAATAGAAATTTAAAATAAATATAGAATAATAAAAAAATGTGAGACATATATCAATCATACTTTTAATTGTATTTCTACAATATTCTTAAATATTTTACGCAATAAAACTCTTTTTAATTTTTAATCTCAATTCTGATCGTGTGGAATAGTTTTGCAGGTAAATTGTGCATATAATAATCTTCCGAGAAAATTGGGACTAATTTACCACAAGTAGGTAAATACGTTCTACATATTTGCTGCAATATTATGCGGTTTTAGATAAATAATATTTCAAAATATCTTCAGAAACCAAACACCAACGATAAAAATGATAAAACATCTCCAGCTCCCTCGCATGCCCATACGCAGATGAACTGTGGTAAGATTGTATCAAATCCGTATAGACTGTATATAGCCGCATATATTTATATGTCGTGCAATAAGCTGGAGCTACATTAACGCCATGCGTGCATTTTTGCGTAATCCTGATCTGGGTATTTTATGCACCTCCAATCACTCCATTATAGCGATAGATTTACCGTAACGCGTGAACCTCCACGGTCTGCTCGCACGCACTGCTATCTAGAGAGTTAAAATCGTGGCTCCAGACCTACAGACTGTGCCCATGCGAGACTCATGCGAGTGTGACATCTGTTGTCAATGTACAAGACATTCTAAACAAAACATGGAGGTAATCTGCGTGTATAGAATAGACCATATATGGCGTATATAGCGAGAATAAGGGGAGATCGCGAACACTTATGGGAGAGACTGCAGTAAAAATTTACGATTGAAAACGAGGCCTCTAGTGACCATAGTGAGGTACTGACCATTTCGTGCGATATTCCAAATATTGGTTTTCGAGCGCGTGCGATAGTGCAATCGAGGGGGGGGGGTAACGACTGTCTTCAACGCGTGCGGTGGAAAAGCTTGGTGAGACAATAGGCTGGCAGTGGCATGCAATAAAAGATGAGCAGCTTATACTGGCAGCGACCAAAAATAAATTTTATTGCTACACACACACACACACCAGTGTGGAGGTTTGTTGCTTTCTCCCATCTGGCGCCTCCCCAGGTTGCGGATAGGGGAAGGCTCGCTACAATTTGTAGAGAGCACTAAGGAAATAAAATACTCAGGGTGGACAGAAAAAGCTAATAGGGAGGACCTCCCGAATTTAAGGGCATTTATGATTAATGCTTGGTATAAACAAGGATATACCCCACGGAGTAACTCCGGCAAGATCGGTCAATCTCCTCACTGATTCCGATATAGTGCAAGACTCTATGGTCGGTGGCAGCCTCTCGGATTCTAGGGAGGGCAAATCAAACATCATCATAGACAGTACATTGGATACTAACGGAGATGTCATGATGGATCAAGTCGATAGTATTTCTACTCGAGAAATTTCTATCACGCGTAGAAACAATCATCTGGAGCGACTTGGAGAGAAGATCAGCCAACTGTTGGATTTTGTGAAAGATAGGCATATCGTGCATAAGACCATTAAGGATCTTGCTCGTTCTATTAATGCTTCATACAAATGCATCAGTATGACAGAGGATGATTTGTTGCAGTATCGCCGTCCCGGTCCTCATGAAGTGGTGACTCAGACTACGACGATTCTATGCTCTGATACCAAACGAAGCGCAGCCGAAGGGATAGAGTCCACTCCTCAAACAGTAGGTAGCAAAAAGACGAGAGAACCATCACTGAGCTCACGGAGACCATCAAAATCAGTTGGAGTACCTACAAGGAAGTCTGAGGCCAAGGAAAATCAATGGCAGACCATCAAGCGCAAGAAGCCCAAAGGTAAACATAAAGAATTACATAGTGGACGCAGGCTTAATGGACGAAATAGACTTAATTCCATCTTGATTAAGGCCAATGAAAGAGTTGCATACGCAGAGGTACTGCGTCAAATAAAGAATGGCCCGGAGTTCTCTCATGTGAAGAATGAAGTCAACAGGATACGCAGAAATGCAAGCGGTGCCCTGGTACTTCAGTTAGAACGGACAGCCAAAAATGCACCTGAGTTGGCTCGCACTATTGAAATTAAGGTTGGTCATAGCGCATCCACTTCGGTCCTGACTAATCTTATCACATTGGAGATTAAAAATATAGATGAGATTACTACAAAGGATGAAGTCTTAGAGGCTCTGAAATCACACCTCGAACTAGAAGAGACTAACATGCTAATCGCTCGTTCCTTGCGGAAAGCTTATGGGGGTACTCAGACGGCGGTGGTGTCTATACCATACAGCCACGCAACTGAGTTACTACGTGCAAGCATGTTCGCATCGGATGAGTCAGCTGCAGAGTTCGAAAAAAAAACAGAAATAAGGTGTTGCTTCAGGTGTTGGCAAACTGGCCATTTAGCGGCCGTGTGCTCGGGCCCTGACAGAACTAATCTTTGCAGGCACTCTGGAGGAAAAGACCATCTATCCCAGCTGTGTGTAAACGAGCCCTGTTGTTTACTCTGTAAATGTGAAGGAAAAAAGAAGATTAACCATCCAGCATACAGCTATAAGTGCCCGATCACTGTGGAATTTATAAATAGACATAAAACATGTGAATACTCTAACCGAATACTAACCATTGCGTAGCGGCCCATGACCTGCAGAAATAGACAATAAAGGAGCTAAGAATAGACAATTCGGCCAAGAGCGGACCTCTAGATTGGTCAAAATAGGCAGGTACTAAAGCAATCTAGTCTACAAAGGAATTGTACTTCTGTCGACTGTAGAATATTTATTAATTATATTAATAATTATAAATTATAATATAATTAATCATATTAATAATTAATTATATCAATATTTATTAATCTAGTCTACAGCACAACGTCAGCACTTGATGAACACCATCAATAAGCCAATAAGACCAGAGAGCATTATATCAATAATGCCGGAGTCTCCTGAAAACTGGAAGGCAGTAGCCAGTTTCGCAAAATAGGTGATGACCAAACTTAGAAATGCCGAGAGAATTAGGCGAATGGCCCAGGATGAATTAGGCTAGCTGATTCTATTTTAAGTTGCAGAGGACGAACACTGAACCCCTGATCACTTGTATGGATGGGGGACGTAAGATAATGCCGTAGGAAGAGGAGCTGTATAGGCTAACTAACAGCCCCGCCGAAGTAATATTCTCTGATGGTATTCTATCGGCGGGATCCTGGTTTCGAGAGGCCACTTTTTAGGCTCTGCCTTTGCCTCTGCCTACGACTAAAAAAATACACACACACACACGTGCGCGCGCGCACACGCACACATACACACACACACACACCACAGCAGCAGCAGCAGCAGCAGCTAGCAAGCAGTTCAAAGTTTTCAAACCTGCGGCAACTTTAAGGAAAACTGACTATTTCGTAAAAATGTATTTTTTTCAGTCCAATAAATATTCATTTAAATTCTATTTATTTGAAACAACAACGTGCATATTTAAAACGAACGAATATTTTATAATTTTGAAACAACCGTCTGTTTGATATCAACAGTTAGGTTTATTTGAAGACCAAATAATATTCGTTACGTTACAACTACTTTTAAATGATTAGAATTTCTAATTCACCATACTTGCCTTATTTTACACCAACCATGGTTAAGAGTTTAGCAATTGTCTCGGCTTCGCTCGTAATAGTAAATGTAACTGACTTATTAACCAGTTAAACAATCTCTATGTATTAGCATTAAGTCCTAATCATAGCCCTAATTAACATTCTGATCGGGATGTCTAAAGCTTGAACGGTAGATCGTTTGCGTTGAACATTCACTTCCATTGCATTTCGTACAATACAAATATATTACATATAATATATATATATATATATATATATATATATATATATATATATATATATATATATATTAAAATAAAAAAAATGGAAAAATATGTAAATATACTTAGTATTTATTGCAATCTAACATATAGTGTACGTTTACATCGTTGAAGATTAAGAAAAGGACGGTCTAATAAATTAAAATACTACAGTTGAATTTTATATTTTGTTTGAATTGTCAGTTCTCATATATCAAAAAAATATATACGGTATTTAACTAAACATTCAGTATTTTAAATATATAAATTACTTATTTTGAATAAATAGTTAATTAATGGTATACGATTCAACCCTTTATTTAAACCTATAAAATATTTTTTAAGTATAGACTTATTTCTATGACATACGTTTTACTTGGAACTAAAAATATGTATGTTTGATTTAATTTTATATTGTTTCTCTATTGAACTAAAATAATTAAGTTGCAACAAAATATATGTATGCTTTAAAAAAATTAAATTAACATTGAGACAATATTTATGGTCATTGTCAGCAATTGATTTATGTTTACGAATGCAATAGATCTCGAAAAAGTTGCTAATTATAGACTGTGAACTTTTCCAAAAATTATTTGATTGCTTTTTATATTTTTGGAATATCATATCTGAATCCTATATAATCATATTTGACACATAACTACCTTGTACGGAGGAGACAGAGAAAGGAAAGAGAGAAAGAGACAGAGAGAGAGAGAGAGAGAGAGAGAGAGAGAGAGAGAGAGAGAGAGAGAGAGAGAGAGAGAGAGAGAGAGAGCAAGAGGAGGGAGGGGAGAAAAGAAATCCAAGGGGATTAACATGGATTATTCGATATTCGTTGGTGTTGTCGATACTGTTTCGTCGCTTTTTCTCACCTGCTCTCACTGTTTATTACCTGTGGATCTGAATGCATGTTGTACAAGGCCTAGCAGGCAGTCTACCGATATACATGCAACCAACTTTGTTGCCATCATTTTGTTTTTTTTTTTGTTACATTTGCAATAAAAATATTCTATCATCTAATCCTAACCGTATAGACTACGTATTCCAAATTTGAAGGCGATCGGTTTATTTTTAGTAGTTTTGGCGCGTATAAATTGCTGGCAATGGTCATCATGATTATCTCAATGTTAAGTTAATTTTATCAAAGTAATTTTGTTGTAATATAAATATTTTTGTTAAATAGAGAAACATTACATATTAAATATAATACATTAACTATTTTAAGTAAGAAGTAAAAAGACAAAATAAAGTTATGCATTCAAAATACTTAAACGTATAGTTATTGCAATTAGACTATCTAGACCATAAAATATACATTTTTTTTATTCTATTGAATTCGTCTTTACTAACAATATTTCTCAAGAAAGATGTATACTATGGTACCTATGCTGAGTATATGCGAGGAACCGTTTAAGGGACCCCGAGACAGAATTGTTGAACTTTTGTCCAGAAATATTGTTTGTACTACCAACAGTATACAACAAACAATATATATTTTAACGAGCTCTAGAATTTTGGTTTTAAATAAACTGACAATGTTTCAGGGGGCCCTGAGGTAGGATTCTTAATTTTTTTTGCAGAAATATCATAGGTAAAATTATCTATATGTACTATATTTTCATACATAGAGTATTTTTTAAACATACTATTTAACTATTTGATAAGTCGATTACGTTACTAAATCCTCACCGAATTGAAAAGATACAACTAAACTAAAACTATTATTAAAACGGGTCGCATTTACATTATTTGAATAATATTTTGAACTTGAATGTTATTGAACCTGAGAAAAGTTTAATAAAAAATTATTTTAATAATTTTTAAAAATATTTTATAATTATTATAATGTGCTTTCATTTTAACAAAAAAATTTACTTTTCAAAGGCAATTTTTTCAAAGCTGATTTTTTAACATTAATTGTAATTCGAATAAAACTTGTAATTGTGAATTGCAATTCTACATTGTAGCTTATAAACCAAAATTTAATTATATAGTTTTAAGGTTTTGCTATATTTATAAAACTAATACACGATTAAAGATTATTTATTAGGACCACTTTAATTAAAACAATAGTTGGTTCACGTACAAACTATTTAGAAAAAATCATTTGAAATTTACCGGAAAATATAATTTTCAACATTTGAATTTTTCGTTAATGTAATAGAATACGAAGTTGAAATGTTGCAAAATTTGAATTTCTTCAAAACATTAAAAAATATTTGTATTTAATTCGTTGTTATGTATTTCTGTGTAAGGAGATTCATGTAGGTGACAATTATAATCTTATAATTTGCTTTATTTTATGTAAAAAACTGAATAATAATACTACAATTTTATAGGAACATGATTTTATCTCATAACATAATTTATATTGTACAGAACACTGAAAAAAAGCTTAAATGCAAATGAGTTAATTTCGTAAAAGTAAAAGTGTATTGATTTCAATTCAACAAATATTTATTCAAATTCTATTTATTTAAAACACAAACATACATATATAAAACGAACGAATATTTTGTAATATTGAAACAATCGTGTGTTTGAAATAAACGGTTAGGTTTATTTAAAAAGCAAAAAAACATTTCTTACGTTACAAATACATATATAATTCTAGTTTACATAAATCTTAACATTTCTGCTACCTAGTTAAGTGTGCATATAAGCTATGTATTTATGAGAGAGGCAAAATCATTTTCGTGTAACTGATTTTTAGATTTTTTATATGCTTAATCTTAGATTTTAAAAGTATTATTATTATGCGCCAAAGTGCTATATATATAGGGCAGTAAATGACTCTTTTCACATTGCTAGATATTTATCTCGGTTCATGAAAATTGTTTTTACTCTATTCGTTATTTGTGTACATAGCTTTTTCAGGTAGACGGCTGAAACAAAAATATCTCCATTTGGGCGACATCATTGTCGTGTTTATTTTTTTACCGATATGGTTCAAATCTTTAGTTTTTTTTTATCTGAATTGATATATAGTGGAAGACATAAAGGCACAAAATGGTGTAAATAATTTTCATCAGCTGTGCTAGATTTCCAAAGTATTTAGCGATCAACATGGAAAAGATTATATACCAATTCTTTATAATTTTGACGTTGCGCCGTATCTAGAATCTATATTATGAAAGGCGTTTCTTTTAGCACATTTTGACACATTCAATTTTTGTTATTTTGAATTTGACTTGATCGTCGAACACAGATGTAGGCACAGATCGAACGCGAACAAAAAAATAATAATACATGGGATCAAAAAGTCCCAGGCCTAAGAAGGGAATCACGATTTTTTCGATCAAAATTTATTTCATTCATCAATATCATCTTCGCGATGATATTAATGAATGGTAAAGAATGTTACCACCCCTCCATGTATTAGCCATGCTTAGATAGAGCAAGCAGGTATAAAATCTAAAGGTCCAAATGATACTCGCTCTGAAATAAGTTGCCTTAACATAAAATGTAATTCATTGGGTTTAAAAAAAATATAATATTATCGGTTGTTTTTTAAAATTATACATGCAATTTACTTGAATTGAATAAAATTAAATTAAATAATTTCTTCATATTTGGAAACTAATTTAGTATGTTAAGTAGAAATGTAGGATTGGGTGGTGGGGGTACAGAGCGTGAAACCCCCGCCGGGGGTTGGGGGGCGGAGCCCCCCCTTTTCTAGAAATAAATAAGACTAATCAATTGAAGATTATAAGTTTGTTAATAATCTACGCTCAAATTAAAATTTAAAAATATTTAATAGCATAATAAATAGAATTTTAAATTAAACTAATTAAAAAAAAGATATAGATAATTTTTAATACTTAAAAAACATAAAAATTTTTATAATAAATTTTAAATAGAATAAAAATCTTATTTCATTTTAAAATCTTGAATACCTAACTCAAAGTGCAAAAAAAAGGTCGAACCCGCGGTCGACTGGCGCATATACTCGTAAGTCTAAACATCGTAAATGACAGATGTTGCACAGGCACGGAAAATTGCAAATCCTACCGGACTACACGGTTCCGTTCATTGCCTTTTCCTCGCAAGGGAGGAAAAGTAAAATTCTGCTTTCTGATTGGTCGGGAATCGGCCATAAACACTTTTCCTCCCTAGGGAGGAAAAGTAGTATTTTGCTCCCTCTACACAGCTGCATAAAATCGTATTTTGCACCCCGAGTGCGGGAAAATATATTTATTACATTACACTAAATCAATTAAAAATAATAAACATTTCTTGAATTTTTCTAAACAAAATTACATGCACATGAAATATAATATTAAATAAATAGACATTCGCAAATATTTCATTGAAAAAAAAAATTTCTTCATTTAAATAAATCGATGTACTATTTACTGAGTTACTTGATTCAACGTGTTGAAATATTAAAATAAAGAAAATATTGCTTGTTTTAAGAAAATATTTGTTTCATCTAAGAAATTTGAATGATTTAAATGGAAATTTACTAAATTCCAGTAAATATTAACTTAAATTCAGGAAAAATTTCTAAGAATTAAAATATGATTTTCTTAAACCAAAAAAGTCAAGTAAATATGTATTTAATTATATTGTTCTAATTACTTAAATTTAGTTCATAATAATCTGAAAATAAGCACCTTCATTTTTTAGAAAACGTTCTTTAAAACATGCTAATCAAAATTAAAATAGAAAATCTGCGTTTCATAATTTGGTAATCATATACCTGAATACAAACTTTTGATTCTCTAAAAAAGGCTTTACATAATCAAACTAATATTTTCTAGAAATTAGTATTTAATTGTTTTTATAGAGTGTATTTATATTACAGAGTTATGCAATACATATATAAATAAATATGTTCTTAATCGAAGAAAACAATTTTTGCATCAGAAGGTTGTTATATTAAAACAAAAAAGTAATGCATCGAATTCAGAAAATCTAATAACTATAATTGCAACTATCAAAATACTTTAATTATGGACTGATCAAATCTGTGATCAAAGATAAGACTTTTCTGACACGATGAAAAAAACAATATTATCGAATTAATTAAATAAAAATTTTTTTAGTTTAAGTAATAGATTTTTCGAAATAATTCATGAAAATTCTACACTGGAAAATTCTAATATGAAGTAAATATTACTTGATTCAATAAATTTATGCGATTGTTCTGTACCAATTAAATATTTTCTTTAACCAAGTAATCACATAAACTTGAACCAAGTAAGCAGTTACTAAAATAAAGCTTGCATTTTCTAAACAGCAGAACACAACATTTTTAAAATTAAATAAATATTTTCTTATCTAAGGAAAATATTTTCTTGAACCAATAACTGAAGATTTTGAATAAAAAAATTTAGTTATTTGATTCAAGCCGACAAAATTAATGAATATATACTTGGATTAAGAATTTCAATACTTCACTCAAGAAATTTAAGTTAAAATGAAGAATTCGATTCATATAATTAAAACACTTAAACATTAAAATTATAATCACTTCAAATACGTTTTTATTTTCTAGAAACACGAAAATTCAAGTATGTTAAATTTTTAAAAGTAGTGCATAGTTTCTTGATTCAAAGCATTATTTTCTTGACTTTAAAAATCAAAACTTTAAACTACGCGAATAATTTCTTGAATTCTTTTATAATTTGTACGTTAATTTACTTTTATTACATTTATTTGATCACTTTTAATTTTAAATTAAAATTTATATTATTTGATTAAAGTTTCACAATTAAATTATTTCCCTTAAAAAGTCTTCGACCTAACCAGGATTCTATCCGCAGACCTTTGGATTCGCAAGCTCATTCCATATTAATTACGCTATCGCAGTACGCTGTGGGCAATGATAAAAATCTTATATATCAATTTTTGATCCCTCATAGTTATACATTATGAAATTAATTTATTGATTCCAATGAATATTATATGCATTTATATATAATATATACTTATAGCTGAAAAAGAATTATTTTTTGTATTATTTTATAGCACTGAAAAAATATTAGCTAATATCTAGTGAGGACCGATCACGAGCAATGCAATAATAAGACTAAAACAAAAGATCGCGTATGAAGAGTTCAATAATGTATTGACACCGCAATGGGATGAGGAGGTCAAGGTTCTTTGTAATAATTTCTAACACCGAATCAAGTCTTATTTAACATGCGTTTGCGGTTTAGGCCGTGGGAGTAGTGGAGTAAGGGAGAGCGAGAGTTGGCGCTGCGCAAAACAGGGGTTGAGTCTTAGGAGCGGAGACGGAGTGAGGAAGAAGGAGAGAGAGAGGGGGGGAGAGGTATGGCGCACAATTGCCAGCCGGCGGTTGAGGGCGGAAAACTCTCGGGAGCGGAGATGGGGTGAAGGAGGAGGAGGAGAGAGAGAGATAGAGAGAGAGAGATAGAGAGAGAGAGAGAGAGAGAGAGAGAGTTACAGCGCACAAGTGCCAGTCTGCGGTTGAGTGCGTCAGACTCTCAAAAGCGGCGATGCAATGAAAGTGAAAAAGAGAGAGCGAGAGAGAAAGGTGTCGCGCACAAGCGCCAGTCGGCGGCTGAGCGCGGCAGACTCCCGGGAGCAGAAATGGTGCGAAGGAGGAAGAGAGAGTGAGAGAGAGAGTTTTGGCGCACAAGTGCCAGTCAGCGGCTGAGCGTAGTAGACTCTCGGGAGTGATGGTGCCGTGAAGGGGAAAGGGTGGCAGAGTGAGAGAAAGAGAGAGGGGTGAAGGAGTGTCGTCGCTTGTCGCGACGAGGAGCTTCTCGTTTTTTGGTGAAATCTTCACGGTCTTTATATAGGCCGTGAAGTACATTCTGAGGGGGTGAATAGTGCGCTATATCCTTCTGGAGGGGAAGGAGGCAGTTACCATGTTGCGGACAGTAGGTAAGACACGGGTCCATTGGTCGTTTTTGTGGCACCTGAATGCCGCTTTCAGATGTCGGTGAAAACGCTCGACTATTCCGTTCCTTGTGGGTGGTAAGCTGTTGTTCTTAAATGACTCGTGCCTGTCAGGCGGTTAAGCTCGCTGAACACCTGAGCTTCAAACTGCCGACCCTGATCGGTAGTTACGCGCAGAGAAGTCCCGAACCGGCAAATCTAACCCTCATAAAAAGCCCGAACCACCGTTTCTGCCTCTTGGTCGGGCAACGGGAATGCTTCCGGCCACCGGGAGTGTCGATCTACGCAGGAAAAGCAATATCGTTGCCCCTCCGATGGTGCTAGTAATATAATATTTACGTGCAGGTGTTCAAATTTTGCAGATGTTAATGGGTAATTTCCTAGCACTGATGACATGTGCTGCGATATTTTCGATCGTTGGCACTCTATACATGCTCGCATCCAGGAGCGGCAATCCTTCTTCATGGACGGCCAAACGAACCGTTGCGCTACTAACGCTGTCGTTGCCTTGATGTCTGGGTATGCAAGACCCTGCACCGATTTAAATGCCGCTTCTCTGAATTGAGGAGTGAGGTAGGGCTTCGTCACGGCTGTTGATATATTGCAAATCACCTCTGTTGCTGTATATAGAAGAGTCACCTTTTTAAGCTGCAGTCCCGTTTCAGACCATAACAGCGCCTTCAATTCATCGTTGCTTTTCTGAGACGCAGCGCGTGCTGTATAATCCCGGGGTCTGTTTATTACCTAGATTTGGGACAAAGCGTCGGCCACGATGTTGTTGCAACCCAAGATGTGCCTGATGTTTGTCGTGAACTGTCCGATATAATCGAGGTGATGAGCCTGCCTGGGTGACGCCTTCTCCAATTTCTGCTGGAACGCGAGCGTGAGGGGTTTATGATCAGTAAAGATCGTTAATGCCCGGGCTTCTACCATGTGCCGAAAATGTTTTATGGCGAGGTAGATAGCGAGGAGTTCGCGATCGAAAGCGCTATATTTGGCCTGCGCTCCGTTCAATTTCTTTGAGAAGAAGGCCAATGGGTCCCAGCTGTTCTCGACTTTTTGTTGTAATACACCTCCCACACTGGAGTCTGATGCGTCGACTACTAGGGCGATTGGGACGTTAGCTCGCAGATGTACCAGTAGCGCAGCCACACTAAGCTTCTCCTTTACTTTATCGAAAGCGCTTACTGCACCTGGAGTCCATTTCAATGGTACGTTGCCTTTCGCGTTGCCGCTCAATATTTCGCTTAAAGGTGCCTGCGTTTCTGCCATACCTGGTATGCAAATCCTATAAAATTTTGCCATACCTAGAAACTGACATAACCCTTTCGCTGTTTCGGGGCGCTTGAAATCTCGAACGGCCGCTACTCGATCATTCGATGGTTGGATGCCGGCGGAAGAGACCGTAAATCCTAAAAACTGTACGGTGACCTCACCAAACTTGCACTTTGCTGGATTTATAACAATGCCGTATTTTTACAGCCTTTGGAACAGCATTCGCAGGTGCACTTTATGTTATTGTTCCGTTTCTGATGCTATCAGAATGTGATCGATATACGCATAACAGAAATCCAGTTCGCGCAGTATCTCATCGATAAAGCGTTGCAACGTCTGCGCGGCGTTTCGTAAGCAAAAACTCATGAACTCGAAGAATCCGAACGGTGTCATTATCGCCGTTTTACCTACGTCCTCCTCAGCCACGGGCATTTGGTGGTATGCCTTCACCAGATCAATTTAAAAAAAATCTTTTTTCCGTGTAGCGTCTGCGCGAAGCCTCACTCTGTTACCAAAAGGCTGGTGAAAGAAATAATATCATTTGTGCTGTACCAAAGGATAAGCGGCTGGTCGTTCACGAGCATGTAAGCGTGCACCATGCTGTCTCTCTGCTGACGCATTCACGCGTAAGCTCGCGATCTCACGGCGAATTTCATCAAATGTCGCTCTACTCGTTCAGCGAACGATAGTTTTGGACAATCGAGCTCAATCGTGCTTATATTAGCCACTTTGCTCCCTGTCGCATCACTCACGATGTCGACGATAGTTGACGCTTGCGTCGCTTATTAATTAATGCAGATCAAATCTTCTCGCCTGATCGTTCCCCTTAGGCTTTATCAGGGAGGTAGAAGGGGCTCCAAACGGAGCTAAAGACGGGCCACGGATTGCCTCTTCCGGTCTTCGGTCTCCGAGTCATCCGGTTGCGCGCTTGGACGACCGGAACCATCTTTGGCTCCTGCTGCCGGCAGGGCGGGTGGCTGGGCGCCTAGCCAGCACCAGTCATTTGGCATTGGCGAGTGCATCCTGACTTGTAATGTCTGCTAAACTTTCCAGAAAGAGGAGCACCTTATGGATGGGGTGCGAAGCTCGAGAGAGCGGAGGTGGGCTATCGTGCCGGGGCACGCTATATCCCCCGGCTCTGTAAAAGAGCCTTACACGTAGGTCCAAACCAGAATGACTCGTACAAGCAAGTTTTGGGGAGTCATTTTGAAGAGTCCATGGAGGCCGGCCACGTGGGTGGATGAAAACAACAAGAAAGAAGAATGGATATTATAAAGAGCAAAAAAGAAGAGGTAAAGAAAGTGAAGAAGCAAGAGACGGACCAGAAGAGTACGGGGGTGAATAGCCTGGATGTTCCCCGTACGGTCAGTAACAGCAAAGCTGACAGCGCTGCCAGTGCAGCAAGCCATGACAGCATTGTGGTCGATCACGACAAAGCCCTCATTGACTCTACCAAAATTTGTTTAGAATAATGATGAAGTAGACGAAAAGGCAAGAGAACGTGAATAACACAATAAGAGAGGGGCTTCGGGGGTAGAGGGGACCCTTGCGGGAGTCTAGGGGAAGGCGAGTGATAGACATTGCATCCAGACTAGGTCTGGTCCGACCGGATCTACGTCGATCTTTCGGAGACCTAGCCACAGGGATACCATCCCTGATGTATCCTTTGCGACGGACATTCTGGCTGCACGAGTGTGGGACTGGAGGGTGATCGAAGACTATACAGCCAGCGATCACCAATACATGACCTTCTGCGTTGGTGATGCTACGCCAGTCAGGACGATGGTTGAACGTCGTCCAGCCAGATAGATCGCTGCGAGGATGGGTAACGAGAAGTTTTATCAGGCGCTAGAACGCGGACAGCGCCTCCTCATTGAATTACCAAGGACCGCAACGCTTTGCAAGCGCGCGAAAGCGGTAACGGAAGCTACAATGCATCTGATTCGCCAAGCCTGCAAGTAAGCGATGCCGAGGAAATTTTCGTGTCGTGCTCACCGTCCTACTTATTGGTGGACGGATGAAATTGCGGAGCTGCGGCGACTGCGCCGCGTAGCCCAAATGGCTCAAAGGCGCGACCGTGATGCCGTTCTTAGGATCACTCAATATCTAACGGCGAAGAAGACTCTAAAGCGAACATCAAAGCTAGTAAACACGAATGCTGGAAAAAGCTGGAAGAAGATCTGAACAACGATCCATGGGGGTTGGAGTACAAAATCATAGCCCGAAAATTAGGCATGTTCCGTAAAAGCATGCCTATGAACGCGGAAGTGATGGACGGTATCGTCCATAGCCTGAAGAACAAAAAGGCACCAGAACCTGACGGACTTCCGACAGAAGTGTTGAAAGCGGTGGTACAGAGCCATCCTGAACTCTTGCTTGACATGTATAACTCGTGGCTTCGCGCGGGAGTATTTTATCCTCGTTGGAAGGATGCGAGACGTGTGCTGATAAGCAAGGGCAAGGAATCATCTAGTGCTCCGTCGACGTACAGATCCTTATGCATGCTAGACACCGCCGGGAAATTCCTGGAAAAGCTGGTGAGACCCCACCTGCAGGCGGCGATTTTAACATCTGTTGACCTTTCCGAGAGGCAGTATAGCTTTCGGAGAGGGCGGTCCACCATAGATGCTATTCAGGAGGTAGTGAAAGCGGCCAGGACTACGGAGCGAGGGAATCAATTCTCCCGACCTGTGTGCCTTCTGGTGACACTTGATGTCAAAAATGCCTTCAACTCGGTTAGGTGGACAGACGTGCTAGGGGCACTGGAAAAGGACTTCAATGTACCTAGGTACCTCCTGCAGATCATCGGAGATTATTTGAAGTACAGATCCATTCTGTACGACACGGCAAAGGGCTCCAAGTGAAAAGAACTAACTTGTGGCACGGCCCAAGGCTCCATCCTGGGTCCCGATCTATGGAATATTTCCTATGACGGGATCCTTTGGTTGGACATACCGGAAGACTGCTCGCTGATCAGGTATGCGGATGATGCGGCAGCTGTTAGCCTTGCGCGCAATATGACGCTGGCACAGGCGCGCCTTGATCAGACCATGCGCAGAATTCGCCATTGTATGCGTGATCACGGGCTGGAACTAGTGGAGGCGAAAACTGAGACGGTGCTCCTTACGAAGAAGCGCGTCCCCAGAAAACAGCCGCTAATTATTGGGGAGCTGTCGGTCCTGACTAAAGCATCTGTCAAGTACCCGGGGGTAATGCTAGATACGAAGCTCACCTTCTGAGAACATATTCGGAGGTCGGCGGACAAGGCGGCGATAGTGGCGGCCTCCCTCTACAGGGTCGTCCACCAGATGAACAGGACACTTCGCCAAGCCGAAGGAAAGCAAGTCAGAGAGCAAGATACGCGTGGAAGGTGGACCGCTAGACTTATAAGTCAGGTGGGCCCGTGGATCGCTCGGCAGCATGGGGAGGTAAATTACTATCTCACCCAGATGCTGACCGACCATGGGTACTTCCGCGCGTACTTGCACAAGATGGGCAAAATCGCGGATCCAGCTTGTATATACTGTGATCCGCAAAAGACGATGCCCATCATACATTTTTTATGTGCGGCCAGCAGAGGGCGCTACTGGGGGGAGAACGCTGGAAGGGTTACCCCTGAAGGCATCGTCCCCTAAAAAAAATAAATAAAATAAAAAATAAAATAAAAAATAAATAAAAAATAAATAAAAAAAAAATTCGTTAGTTTCTGATGGAAAATATTAAATATAATATAAAAGATCAAATATAACTATAAAATATCACTTATTTCTAAATATAAGAATATATTTAATTAATATTCGGACGCAGAGAATTTTATTAATTACTATTTATTCAATATTTACTAATTATATCTAATATGTTTAGACTGCAAGAAATTGATTGCTTATTAATTAACTTCTCGCAAGAACTCAATTGCTTATATCAATCCATTAGTTTCAAAATTTAATAATGTAATAATCTTGACTTATACACTATAGTACAAACATGGGTAATATTGAGAACTGGGTTCTCCTGTAATTTTGAATTGAAGCGAATAAGTTCATTAATAAGGAGATTCTTTTACAATTTCTTTTAATATCTTCTATACGTAAAGCATAATTAATTTCTAAATATACATGTTATATTTAAAAAAATTTTTTTAAATCAATTTTTTTAATTACACAGAAACATTGACTTGATATAAGAACCATTTTTTTCTGCAATATAAATACAAAAATTAATTATTTTTCAATTTCATATACGTATTATGATTTAATTTAAGAAAATATTATCTGGATGCGGAAAATCAGGTTTTAAAACCATAACAATATATATAAATTGTTATAATATAAGTATATATTATATATAAATGCATATAAATTATTTTAAATAAATTAATTTAAATAATAATAATCAGAAATTTTTGAAGTTAAATAATAATAAATTAATACAAGTAAATTAACGTATAAATTGTAAAAGAATTCAAGAAATTATTCGCATAGTTTAAACTTTTGATTTTTAAAGTCAAGAAAATCTTTGTATCAAGAAACTATACACTACTTTTAAAAATTCAACATACTTGAATTTTCATGTTTCTAGAAAATAAAAATGTATTTCAAGTAATTATTGTTTTAAAGATAGGAATCGAATTCTTAATTTTAAATTCAGTTTCTCGAGTGAAGTATTGAAATTCATAATCCAAGTATATATTGACTAAATTTTGTCGGCTTGAACCAAATACTAAATTTTCTTATTCAAAATCTTCGGTTATTGGTTCAAGAAAATATTTTCCTGAGATTAGAAAATATTTATTTAATTTACAATCTCAGCCACCGACTTTTTAGAAAACCTGGACTACAATCTAGGACATATTTAATTAATCCGAGAATGTATTTTCCTGATGTTAAATTTGAAATTATTGGTTCAAGATAATATTTTCTTTAGATAAGAAAATATAAGCTTTATTTTAGTAACTACTAACTTGGTTCAAGTCTATGCAATTACTTGGTTTAAGAAAATATTTACTTGGTACAGAACAATCGCATAAATTTCTTAAATCAAGTAATATTTACTTGATCTTAGAAATTATTTTTTTCAGTGTATATATATACAAGAAATATATTAAATTTTTTAAAAAATCATTTACTCGAAAGAATGAAATAGTTTTCTCAAAGATGGATTAGATTTATTTTTCCCTGCCAGTTGTAAAATTTAGTAAATATTTATTTGATTTTATTAAGTGAATCACAAAGCTTTAACTATTGAATGTAATAAATCAATAGTAAAAACTACAAAATGTATATATACGAGGGTGGATTGACAAGTTTCCGGCCTGACCAAGAAAAACAACGTTTTTAAGAATTTTTTTTTATTTCTCAACATAATCTCCTCCAAGACTGATACATTTCTCATAGCGGTGTTCTAGTCTAATGCCATCTCTATAGACTAATTCGTCAAGCTCCTCAAAATACCCATTTACAGCTTCGATTACTTTTTCATTGTCTGCAAATCTCTTACCGTCAAGCCATTTTGTGAGGTTAGGAAACAGACAATAGTCACTCGGGGCTGGGTTTGAAGAGTAGGGAGGGTGCGGCATCAATTTAAACTTCATATCATTTATTTTAGCCATCGCAACGATTGATGCGTGCGCTGGTGCGATATCGTGATGAAACAAGATTTTTTCTTCGCTAGATGAGGTTGTTTAAATTTCAGTTCGTGGCTCAAACGTTACAATTAGTTTGCGTAGAATTGACCAGTGATCGTTTTACCCTTTTAGAGGTAATCAATGTATATAATACCTCTTGCATCCCAAAAAAAGTAACCATAACCGTGTTCGCTGAAAAAATTGTTTTTACCTTCTTTGGAGTTGGTTGCCCTGGTCCAATCCACAGTTTAGACTGTTATTTGGTTTCAGCAGTGTAGTTCTGGGCCCAAGTTTCGTCAACGCTTACGAATCGACGCAAACATTTGCTTGGATTACGCTTATACAACGCGAAATTGGTGGTAGAAATGTTCTTTCGAATCAATTTTTGGTCGACTGTTAGCCAACGCGGCACCCATCTTGCATAGAGCTTTTCCATATACAAATGTTGGTGCAAAATATTTTGTACACGTTCATATGACATCTTACAGGTCTCAACTGTCTCACGCACTTTTAATCTGCGGTCTTTCAGCACTATTTGATGGATTTTTTCGATCATATCTGGAGTTGTAAACCTCAATGGGGCGTCCTGAGCGAGGCTCATCAGAGGTGCTCACACGACCCTTTTTAAACTCGGAAACCCACTGCTTAACGGTTGAATATGATGGGGAGGATGTCTCCAGTGTTGAGTCCATCTCTTCTTTAATTTCCTTCGGCGTTAACCCCTTCAAATAAAAGTATTTGATGAGCACGATTTTCCAGCTTTTCCATTTTTACGAAAAACACAGAGGCGTCTTGTTCAGCGTGCTCTCAAACCTAAACAAACATGGCGATCGGACTGAATATATTCAAGCTATCTAAGGATGGTACTATAGAACGCCACCTCAAGGTAGGCCTATTGGCGCCATTTCTTGGCCAGGCCGGAAACTTATCAATCCACCCTCCTAAAAGAAAAAAATATTTTCTATTTTTGAAAAAATTATTTACTTGTAATATATAAATAGTTTTATCAAAAGATTTATTCATTTAAATTTAATATTTAAATCTTTGTGCTTCGTTTAATAAAATCGAAGAAATGTTTATTTATTATAAAATGTTATTTGTTTTTAATAACTGGTTGGATATAATCAAATAAATGTATATCACTTTTTTATAAAGCTATTTAATTGTACGAATAGCTATTTAATATTGAATAGCTTTTCCAAAAATTGAATATATTTGTTAAATGTGAGTATATATATACTTTTTCAAATATTTATTTATTAAACTTTCTTACGTATATTTAGTTCCGCTTAATAAAATTCAAGAAATATTTATTACTTTTCAATAATTTATTTAGTATAATGTAATAAATATATGTTTGCTTTTCAAATAAACTTAATTGTTTGTTTCAAATATATGGTTTACTCCAAATTACAAAATATTCATTCGTTTTAAATAGGTATGTTTTTGTTTTAAAAATAAATTTAAATCAATTTTGTTTTGTTCTAATAACTATTCAATTAAATTTAATAAATTTGCTTTATTTTAAATAAATATTTGTTTGATTCAAGTAATATCTCTTTAATGAAATGGATTTATTTGAATTTCTATAAATTTATTTTTCAGCGAGAAAGTAAAATAATGTAAATTATATTCTTTAGTAAACTGCATGTTATAATGTAAATAGCAATGAAATAAAATTTATTATATAAAAATGTAATGAATGTTATTATATAAATAATTGACAGAAAGTATAATTTTTTATATCAAATTAGTCTTATTATTAACGTCAACGTAGTCTTATTATCAAGTTTTCAATTCAAGATTTTAAGAAAATACATATATATATATATACACCGATTTTCTTAAAAAATTGGTAGCATCGTGTAATAAATCGGATTAACTGGTGTCGACGAAGAAATTCTTTAAGTGCGTATACCTTTTCGTTGCATCAATTATAAGTATATATATAAATACATACATACACACACTCATAAACACACAAACAGACAAGAAAATCTATACACCCATATTGTCGCCCCACTGTTGATAACGTGGGCGGATTTTGTATATACTTGTGTATATATGTGTTAATGTGTGCATAATATGTTCGTATATGTGTGTATACGTTTGGGATCTTTTTTTTAAATTACTTTTAAAAAATAAAACAAAACATTCTTTTTTTTATTTAATAATTTAATTTATTCATGTAAATAATAAAAAAATATAATAACTATATGAAATAATATAAAATAATATTATATAATGTATTGCGATATAATATAATATATAAATATATATATATATATATATATATATATATATATATATATATAATATTTATACATGTGATCAAGTTCGACCGGTTCTAACAAAAAAAAACATTATTATATATTTTTATACAAATCTTTATTATCACCTTCAAAATGGGCTCCTTTCGAGGTAATATAAGCATGTAAACGCCCAATTTTCTATACATCTGTTGTAAGCCTCACCTGGGATTGCCTTCAGTTTCTTTAGCGAATTACTTGTTATCGCTTCAATGGAGTCATGATGCGTTTCCTGAAGTGGATTTTTGAGTTCCGGAAAGAGGAAAAGGTCATAGGCAGCTAAATCTAGCGAATACAGTGACTGAGCGATGACTTTAATTTCGTTTTTGACTAAAAAATCAGACACAATCATGCTGTAATGTATCGGAGCATTATCGTGGTGAAAAAACCATGAATTGTCTGCCCACAAATTCGGTCGTTTACGACGAATTACATCACGTGGACGTCTCAAAATGGCCAAGTAGTACTCCTTATTCACCGTTTGACCTCCTGGAATGAATTCATGGTAAAGTATCCAATAGTAATCGAAAAAAACGATGAGCATCACCTAGATTTTCGACCGACTTTGACGTGGTGTTTTCGGTTTCGACTTATTTTTGGAACGCCATTCGCTGGATTGTTGGGCATTTTTGACGCCATATTTATAGAACCACATCTCATCACCAGTAATGATGGGTTTGATAAATGTAAGGTGCTCACCTACGTTTTGAAGCATCTCTTTTACGACCTCTACTCGATGTTGTTTTTGTCAAAGATTCAGATGTTTGAAAACATTTTCAAAACATTAACGAAAATATGCTGAGTCGAACCATAAGAGATGTTGAGAGCCTCTGCTATCTCTCTGATGCGGATACGACGGTTTTGGAGCATCATTTCCTCTGCTTTTTCGATGTTATTGTCGTTAACAGAGGTGGATGGGCGATTTGCATGAGGCAAGTTTTCGACGATTTCACGACCTTCACTGAATGCTGTGTGCTACTCAAATACTTGCGTTCGCGATACAGCAGATTCCCCAAAACACTTTTGTAACATTTTCAACGATTCCGTGGCTGCAATTCCATTGGAAACACAAAATTTCAAGCAAACTCGTTGATCAACTTTATTTCCATAGTCAATATTGCCAGACAAACTTTGCATCGTAAACAAACAGCTGACAAACACACACTAATCGAGATATGGCGCTCGAATTTCATACGGACATGAAGAAAGGTTGTAGTAAAATAGGAAAAAAAAAATTTTTATTTTATCAAAAATTATCTTGATTTTATATATTATTTTATTTTATTATTAATTTTTTTTATTTTTTATTGTTAATTCTTACTATAATTTATTGTAGTAGTAAGTTCTATTCCAGATCCTTCGGGGATGAATATAAACAAGGACAGTTTGTATTTATATTTATTAATTTAATAAGCTTTTTATCTATAGGTTATTAATAACTATCATTTGAATAATAGTAAAATCTATAAGTGCAATAAAACTTTCGCTGTGTACGTGTGTGCGAGGCACTTTTGAGTCTATGTTTCTTTGTTGTTACGCAAGATTTTTGTGATCACGTATGGACCTTTGAACGAAGGTTTTACAATAATGACCTATTTCATAGTAGACAGAAACATTTTATTCTTACAGGTTTGTGCTTTGGTTTGAATTTACTGTGCAAGAATATTATCGCTTTCGTTCGTAATGTAACTCATTTACTTGCGGTTTGATTAGAATGAATTTTAATGTACTCGGCTAGAGGATCATGAATATAAGATCACTAGGCATTTCCTCCGTGGGTTGGTCAACTGAAATATTTAATACAAATTCTGTTTCATCTACTACTGTAGTCAAATTTTTTCAGCATTCTTTATGCGTAAATGAATTAACAAGCATAGAGGTTAGCGTTTGCTCAATCTGTTTATTTTTCTGGGTGATTTAGTAAACATTTCTATATATTATCGTATTCCTTTAGAAAAAATTTAACATTATATTGCAATAAAACAAATCCCTCTATCCTTTATTCTAAGCTTTGGTTTACTATAATTAAAAAATAAATTTTTATATTGTTAATCATTTCATTTACGCTACTCAGTTTTTTTTGTCTTCTAAAAATAGATGCTACATCAAGAATATATTTTTTACTTTCAGCATATACCTCCGAAATTCTCACACGATCAATGTCTATAATATGCAAAGGATTGTCACGCTCAGTCATCCTATTTACTTTACTTTTAATTTATTAGGTGGAGGATGAAAGGCTATATATTTAATAGAGTTACGTTCATGGCTTATCATTTTTTTTTATTTGCTTAATTGTAGAAACCAAAATGACTTCCTTTAATATCAGTGACTTTTATATTCCCCTGTGACCTGATTTCTATTAGTATTTTATTAAATTACTTTCCTCAATTTTTGATGGTACGTAAAGAATTAACTTGTCACATTTGCAGTAAAAAGTTTCGTTCCGTGATTCGATATTTTACTTAAGTTTAGTTATAATACTAGATTGGTTTCGAATGCGTTATCCTCCACTATAACTATAAAATTATCATGGCCTGTACCATCCACATGTATTATGCGCGATCGCAACATGTGTTCAATTGTATACTCGTAGTTCAGGTATTCGAAAATTTACTGCGAAGATCTAAGGTTAATTTCATATTTTGTTCAATGTCAAAAAATTACAATCCGTGACAATTTTAAGTTTAATTCTAAAAAGATAAACGGTGAACCGTCTTAAAGCTTCAAAGCTTCTTGCATGTACATTATAGTGAATTTCAGTCTCCATTTATGAACCATAATGGAAAAATATCGGGAACTGTACTATCAATTACTTTGGGTCATTATATATATATATATATATATATATATATATATATATATATATATATACATTTGCTGTGGCTTATTAAATATATATCAAATTTTACACACTAACTGCATTAACGCTAAACAACTCTCTTCACGCAGCCAGCCAAGGTTGTCAGGTCATAGCTGTAGAGGAAGCATTGATTAGAAGGCATCTGAGATTCAATCACCCTGTTTCCAATTTTCTTCAAAATCAATCATTTTCTATTTACTACGGTATAAATTTATTTTAAATTAAATAGAGTCTAGTTTGCATATATTTTAAATGATTTACAAATGTTAAACGGTTTCTGTTCTAAATAAGTAAGGAATAACTAACTACGTAGTAGATAGCTGATTGGAATTTTCTTTTATAATTTATTATAGGCTGACCAATCTGGCTTGCGCTTAAGAAATTTATGCAAAATTATTAATAATTTATACAAAAAGATGTTTGTTTTTTTCCCTCAATAGATTCGAGAAAGACATAGATATTTACATACATTTTATTTTTCATGGGACTGCAAGTTTCAAACTCCTTTTTATTGAATAGATTATCACAAAATATTTTTAAATCTTTTATTACAAAATATTATTTTAAAATGTAAAACATCATGCTGTAACATTTAAATAAGCTTTTTCATTTCATTTTTTCCGATATACGGTAATATTTTTCGAAAATAATTTTGTTTCACAAATTAATACCATTATTTAAACTTTTGATTTGTATAAGATCCTATTAATTCTTTTATTAAATATGGTAGGGAGAATATTAAAATAAAAATACACGAAATATTCTTTTAAAATGAACATTATTTCAAACGAAGAAAGAAAAGATATCTATTCAAACGAATGGACGACACAAGACTAATTACATTACTCGAAATTCAAAATACTGCAAGCCCTGGTGAGAAGCTTAAAACCTATAAAAAAAACTTTGGCATCTAAACAATAAACTCATAAATCATTTGCCGCGCATGGCAGCAAAGACGCAGACTGCTATAAAACCCAAGTGGACACATCTGTTTACATACCTTTTACGATACTGTCCAATATTTAGTTGTAAGTATTTTTTGCTTCATTATTATATAGAAGGCTAAAATAATCTAACACGCCTCGTAAAAATTTACTTGAGTCAATACAATAATATATAACTTAAAATTAGATATTCGGCAGTTACTTTCAGTCTATATTCTTTCCTCGTTTGTTTTGGCAAATTACAGACGGTCCAACATTTTTTGCAAGTAATAGGGAAACCCTGAAAAACCTATTCAAACCGTCTCTATTACTAGTATAAAATATATCTATGGTTTATTAAAAATATGAATTATATTTTATTATTTCTCTATGCTCATTCCCTTTCTGAGTTCAAGGAATTTCACAGTTGGTATTAGCTTTGTTAGTACATCAGCAATCTGCTCTCCTATTGAAATATGTTTCAATATTATTGAATTTTTTTCTATTTGCTCTCTCGGGAAATGATATTCAATATCTATATGTTTTGATTCCTTATGATTACTTGGGTTATTCGCTATACCTATACAATCGTTATTGTCTTCATAAATTACAATCGGTTTCATGATTTTAATTTCTATACTATTTATTAACGGCCTTAGCCATAATACTTCTTTATCACCTTTAAATAAAGCCATATATTCTGTTTCTGTTGAAGAAGCTGCTACAGATGCTGATCTTTTAGTATTCGAGCACATCGTGCATGTTTCAAATAACTTAAATGAATAGCCTGTAGTAATTTTACTATCAGTACCTTTATGACCACCCCAGTCAGAATCAACATAGCCACTTAAAATATTTTCACTGTTGTCTTTTTATAAGTTAATTTTAAATTCATTGAACCTTTCAAATATCTCAAAACTCTTTTTAGGCATTTCCATAGTTCTGTATTATTTTTATTTGAATATCTACTTTGGATATTTGTAACTGTACTCAAATCTGGCCGCGTACAAACCATTACATACATTAAGTATCCGATAAGATTTTTGCAAGGGCGTTGTATTTGTTATCGGAATTTATTCATTATAATTTATTTTGCTTTCGAGTGGTATGCTTACAGCATTACAATCACTCATGTTTAATTTATTTAAAATTGTTTTTATATATGAACTTTGATCAAGAGTAATTACATCATTATTTCTTTCAATTTTTATTCCAAGAAATAGTTAAACTTCTTTTAATTCTGTCATTCTGAATTTATTCATTAAATAGTTTTTCAAATTATTCATTGCTTGAATATCGGCCATAACAATTATTAAGTCATTCACGTAGAGTACAACACATATATTCTTAGATATTTCTCCATTAGTTAAAAAATATATGCAACGATTAACTAATGAATTTTTAAAACTATTTTCTAATAATGTTTTATCAAAAGTTTTAAATCAGCAAAATTTTCTGGCATTGTCAATGTAGTTAAATGATCGTCTACTTATAAAAATGAATTCATTATTAAATTAACGTAATTGAAAATCGAAGGTATTAATATATAATAAAATGTGAAGAATATTCTTGCATTAAAAATGAAAAAAATATTTTAAAAAATCTTTGTAAATTAAATGTAATATATGCAATAACATATTTTAAAGAAATTCTTTTTATTAACAGTATTATGAAAATAAAATTATCCAAGTCTTTTTTTTATGTTATTTAACGTCGCTCTATTTATGCTTCCATATATCGGTGCTAATCAGCGACGGAGGTCTACGATGTGTTTGCAAAAGCACATGTAAATTATTACAGCGGTGCTTGTGTTAATCGGCTAAGACCGGGATTTGAACTCTGATCACCAAGTTACTAGTCCTTCGCTCTAGCGATGGAGCCATCGTAGGCCTCATCTAAGTCTTTTCTGATGAAAATTTAGCAAAAGAAAATGAAATATTTAATACGCTTCATATTGTACAATAAGATTCTTAATGTTGTTTCTAATCATACAATAATTTAAAAACTGCAAAAAATTTATTTGACATGTTCATTGTTTGACTCTTTGTTCATTATTATATTACGTATTTCCATTTATTTAATTTAATGTCTTAATATTTTAATATTCAACAAGATATCTTTACAGATTTTAAAATAAATAACATTAATATAGAGCAACTTACTTTCCAAAGATCCAAAAATATTTTTAGCATTTCCAAATCCATTAAAACCACCAAAGAAATTTCTCATTAAATCATCCATTTAGGCTTCAAAAAACCGAGTCATCTCAGAAGGATCGGTGATTATTTTAATGTTATATCGACTATTTGTCTCTCTACTATATAACAGGACAAAAATCTAATTAATAAGTAATAATTAAAACAAATAATTATAACTAATGCCTAAATAATGCCTGTAGTTATTGACATCGTCTTCATCGACTTGTCGTCGGCGCGATAGCGGGCGACGAGTCTTAGCACACTCAGGGCCGGACGCGATCACGTAATAAAAAAAGGAATAAAACTTATAATACGCTCACGTGGAGCGCTAATTTTAAGTTAGATAAATAAATGTAAACATTTTTTTATATATAAATCATAAAATAAACGTACTTTATGATTGAATGTTTCAGCGGACAATGGCACGCGGCAAATACAGAAGTTAAAAAAATAGCGAATAGCGCAACGGCGCCAACCGATATAGATTAAATTTTACTAACAAGAAATTTAATTACTGTTAAATATTTAAAATTTTTGTTAATTACTTATATATTTTTTGTTAATAAATATTTTTATAGTTTTTTCTTTACTAAAATATAAAAGATTTATTTGCGCCCCAAATCTAGCATAGTCGCGAAAAGTAAAGAAAAGAAAAAAATCCAATTCGAACTCTGGCGGGTTGAGCGAGAGTGAGAATTGGATTTCGTGGTACGGTGCGTAGTCGAATAAACTTGGTGGTGTGTTGAGCGACAAGGGCCTAGGCGTGTTGAGCGTAGACCGAAGTACAGTACGCACCGTAAATAATTAAAATTAAGAATTCATAAATTGAACTGGCACAAGCGAACCTAGTGGCGCGTTGAGCGACTAGGGGCCGAGGCGGGTTGACCCGGAGCCATTCGCTTATGCAAGTAAAAACACAGAACATAACCTTTGGTGGAGTAAAAAGAACTCGATGGCGGGCTGAACTATCGGGGCCGAGGCGGGTTGAGCCGGTGCACGAATTAGCTTTCACCAAAGCACTATGTTACAAATTTAATCTAGAAATATTTTAAAAGTAGTACAAATAAACGTACAACTAGTTAAAAACATACAATTATGTTAATACAATATTGAAAGCATACCATTAGTTTCTGTGGCAGGGAACAGGCAGAAAAGACGGTATCACCTACCGCGTTGAGCTCGCGCGCTGGAGTACTCCTGCAGCGGCCGGCGTTCCGTTGCCGCAGCCCCATCTCCATCTTTAATCCTAGTCCTGCTCCTATCTCCCTTCTTAAATAGCAGTTTTGACGGTCATTTACATAATTCAGTGCCCGCTCAGTCATCCCAAGAGTTACGTCTTTGTGAAAAAATAGTAGTTTTACTATGCGTGATCGGAAGAGTAACTGAGAGAACGAAAATAAGCCAGGCCGATCAAGAAAACACTCGTTTCATGAGAATCGGCATACTTCTGATGTTGATTCTACTATTAGTATTCTACTAGTACTTCAGCAAAAAAAAATCATAATGGTGATCCTAATTTTCAAGTTGCAGTCGAAACAACTGTACTGTATGGTCTCTTATAGTCTATTCTTGGCCTTATAGAACATTGTGATTTGTAAAACATGCAAAAGTGGAGTGCGTTTTTCGCAATTGAATCATAAAGGTTTAAATTTTGATTGAAATGTCTTGTGTAAATGTGAAATTTGACGCGTACAAAAATTTCTTCGAGTACAAAAATTAGCTCTTGTTACGAAATAAACAGAAGATTTGCTTTCGTAACGAGGCTTCTGGGTATAGGTATTCAGGATCTGAATAATTTTTTATTATGAGTAACATGTTCGCAGTGTTACCACAGGCCGAGAAATAAAATCGGTCGCATTACTTAGATGTCTGACCTTGTATGTTATTCCACAGATTTCCTATAAAAATATTGAAATGAGTATATAAGGAATTGGTATAAGTTATCTAACATCTACTAGAATATACCGAAATCCCACCTAGGTTGAAAAACATTGATCAAGTAATTACTTGATTATTATTAATCCAAGGCAAATTCAATATCAGACATGTTTTTTTAAAAATTTTAGCATCAATTCGTGCTCGTTCTAAAATGAATCTTTTACTGAAAAGTAAGGACTATTATTTTATTAAAAAATAATAACTTATTGATTAAAAGTTGTTTTCTATATGAAACTATGTATGTGATACACGAGATTCTCAAAAAATACATTTTCACGAATTGTATATATAGTAATACTAAAGCATCACAAAAAGTTTCCAGTCTTTAGATATATGTACATAGCCTTAGGTTATAGATATAGTAATATTATGCATGGAAAAATTTCCATTCCTCAAAAACATGAAAATAGTCGCAGGATATATACAGTAATAGTATACGGGTATGTTAAAAAAGTAACGAGAATTTTTAAATTTAAATTTTCAGCAATATTCATTGCTTACTTTTTAAGTGGCAAGCGCTAACGTTAGACGTATTTTTTGAGCTCGTCGATTTTCGTTTGTCGAGCCTTTTTTGGTCTTGGCGATTCAAAATGCCCCCACTGGGACGAATGAGCCTTAGTTTCGATATTATATCCGTAAATCCATGTTTCGTCACCTGTTATAACACGTTTAGTAGTTCTGAGTAGTTGGCATGAACCAACGGATATGCCGACATTATCAGCGACTTTTCTGATTGTGATTCGGCGATCGTTCATAACCATTTCTTTCACTTTTTTCATGTTTTCATCGGTTGTTAATGTGCTTGGGCGTTTGGGTGGTTCGTCATCTTCAACCTTTTCGCGGCCATCTTGCAAACGCTTATACCACTTGTAAATCCTTGCTTTACTTATAGCAGATTCACGATATGCAACATTTTACAAACTTCACTACATTTTATTTGATTTTTTACGCAAAATTAAATACAAATTCTTTGCTCCATTTTTTTCGCGAACGAAAATCGCCGAGCTCAAAAAAGACGTCAAACGTTAGCGGCTGCTATTTAAAAAATAAGTAATGAATATTGCTGAAAATTTTAACTTACTTCAGGGGCATGCGTACCAACATAATACAAATAATTTTATACAGGCGTACTTTCCAAAACCTGCGAAATTTACAAATTCTCGTTATTTTTGAACACACCTCATACATACTGACAATTTAACGTGCAACTGTGTGAAAGTAGCCGCACTAATAAAATTGTGATTCTGTAAGTAATGCTGTATATATCATATATGTACGTATACGTATAGACCTATATAACTGATAATGCATAGATCAGGCGACTATATGGCTATGCACACAGTATTTCTAGCACATTATGGACAAAAGATGCCAAGCTATTGCGCTGCATTGTACGCCAATTAGTACTGTAATTCAGTTACATTGGCATGCAATTTACTGTGATGCGCGCGCGTGTGCATGTGTGTATGTGTGCGTGTCTGTGCGCGTGTGTGCATGTGTGTGTGTTTATATAGTATTATTATACGTACACTAAAAAAATTCAATAATTAAACTTTTTTTAAATATTTCGAAATATATTTATAAAAAGTATATTATATAACAAAATTTTAAATCAAATCATCCAAACAGTCCGATGATGAGATTGTGACGACTAAAAGTTAATAATATATCTGAATATATTTCAGATTTTTTTATTGAATAATTCCTTGAGAAGGAAATAAAGTCTCTAATAAAAACGAAAAAAAAAAATAATTAGGCGAGTTAAATGTTTTTAGAAAATTAATATCTTAAAAATTTAGCATATTAAACAATTTATGTATAAAATATTTTTCTTAAATAATAAATATATTTGATATATTCTTATGTTTTTCGTCGGCGCAGCTGGGACATCTGACTGCTTGAATGATCGGATTTATAATTTTGTTACATAGTTTTTGTTAATATATTTCAGAAAATTTTAGAACAATAGTTTATGTATAAATTTTTTATAAAACACATGATTTAATTTACAGGTTTTGAAGTTCTTAAGATGCTTAACACACATTACATTCGCCTATTTATTTTACATTTGTTAAAAGTGTTCTGTTTATTAGAGCTACAATTATTTTAGCTACTTGTTTCAGAAAGTCCAAAGACAAAGCCAAAAATAGCGTGTGGACTTGTATTAGAAAAAGTCCAGTACTTAATGACTCAAGGTTCTATAATTAATGTAATACTTCGAAAACTTTAGAAGCAAACAAGCACTCAAATCAAATAACATATTTTTTTCAGTTTGAAGAAGCAACTGTTTAGAAGAACTAATTAAAAATAATGTAGGATGAAATGTTTCTGAAAAATGATGAACCAAGAAAATTGAAAGGTCCGCGGGTATTTAGCGATGCAAATATTATAAAATTTAGTATTAGCATTTTAAGCTATAGGATACTATAAAAGTTGTTATAAAGACTTCATTATTATAATTTAAGTATGTTTAAGCATTTTTATTATTTTTGTAATTGATATAGTATAAAACAGCGTAAAATAATTATCGATGTATAACTTTTACACATAAAACAGTATTTATTTTTCATGAATATTTTATTAGCAATGACTAACATAATTTAAAAAAAATTGATATGAATTTTAATTCGTAGATGATTTAATTAAAAAATAGCATAAACTATTTTCATCAATGAGCATATACATTTTCACATATTTATCACTTTACAAAACACTAACTTTCTTTATATGCAAATAATTTAAAATTCACAACTAACAATATGTTAACATGCTAAAATACATCAAATCGGAGAATGTCTATCGCCAAATAATCAAGACTAACTCTTTTTCAATCAAAAGTGAAATCTCTTTCTCATTATTGCAATTCGCTAATATTACGAAGCCTCGAGTACTACATTGATAGTTCACTGGTACTTTTATTGAGGCGCGAATTAGCACGATAGAAACTATGGTTAGATTTATTACACATTTATTATATATACAATATAAGAAATAAATGTCACTAGAATTTTATGTCCTTACAATATCGTAAGAGATGACAGACGGAACTTCATACACTTAGTTAATTTTTTATTAGTCTATTTTATCTTAACTTTTAAATAACAAATTTGATAAAATCGTGGAGTTCATATATTATATGATGAGTGAAGCTGATCGGAGAGGTTAATACAAGATGTGTTAAAATTAAGGTAACTTTGTTTATATATAAATGTAAGGTAAATATAAGGTAACTTTGTTTTTTAACAAAATATTTAGTTATTAATCAATCTTTCTATGGTCCTCCTGAAAGTAACCGCTCTCAGATATAATACACTTGTGCCAATAGTTTTTACAATCACTGAAGCACTTCTGATAACTATTTTTTTTGTATAGCCTTGAGTTTTTTCAGCGATACAGTTTTATCTTCTCAATCGTTGAAAATTGATTTCCTTTCATGAGTCTTTTCAGTTTTGGGAAAAGAACAAAAATCACTGAGTGCCGAATCTGATGAGTATAGAGGCTGAGGCATGAATGGTTTTGATTTTGATCAAAAAAGCTCTTACAAGCAATGATGAATGAGCAGGTGCATAATTTGAGGCAAAAGCCACGAATTGTTTTTCCAAAGTTCCGGACGTTTTTTACGTGTTTTCTCTCGAAAACGGCGTATAACTTCAAGGTAGTAATCTTTATTCACCATACAACCTTGTGGTAAGAATTTCTGATGCACTTAACCATAGTAATCAAAGAAGACAGTGACCAAAACCTTGACTTTGGATCGAACTTGGAGTTCTTTCTTCGATCTTGGTTCTTCTGGGCTGTTACATTAGGACGACTGAGCTATAGTTTCGACATCATCGACATATACCCAAATTCATCACCAGTTATAATCCTTTTGAGAAAATCAGCATCATCATTGACTTCAATCATCATCTCCTGAGCTATGGTCATGTCATGGTTCTTTTGATTAAAATGAAGCAGTTTTAGAACGATTTTGGTTGACACACGTCTTATGACCAAAACATCCAAAAAAATAGCAGCGCATAAGCCAATCGATATGCCAACATCCTCAGCAACTTATCTGATAGTGATTCGACGATTTTTTTAACACAATATCTTTCACTGCTTGAACGTTTTCGTCTATTGTTTACGTGTCAGGACGTCCACTTATTGCCCATCCACCTTGTTTCCACTATTATCCAGTCCACCTTGTACCAATTAGGGACATTCTTTTTACTCAAAGTAGACTAACTGTATACAACTGTCAACATTACAAGAGTTTTAAGGTATCGAATTACATTTTTGGAGTACACCAAATCGCCGAGCACACGAAAAAATTATAACTTTGTATGTCTGTCACAAACAAACAAAAATGCTATAGAGCTAAAGCCATGAATATATGGACCTAGCCCTCGATATTTGCAAAGTCACATTATTATTTGAACACACCTCGTATTGTAAAACATATAAATATGATTTTCTAATATATTTATTCTAATAGTTATTATGTTGGAATTTATATCAATTATAAAAGTTAATGGATCCTTTTAAAAATTAAAAATTCAGTACATCTTGATCAAAATATTACAAATTGTACTGAGGGTAATGGCAACATATTTACACAAAATATACTTAAGTTTATATCAGTTTATATACTGCTTAATGGAAGATACTTTTATAAAAAAAAAAATAATAATATTAAAGATTTATTTGTGAAAAAAATTAAAGGATTCATTAAATATCAAATTTATACTCTTTTTTGAGAGGCTAGAAATATTATTTAAGATAGAATTTGCAAATAATGATTTAAAATACAAAACAATAAGCCGTGAATTTCCTAATTGCATTAAAAGCACAAATACCCATTAAAATCACAAATACTAATTCAAAACAAAAAGAAATCTGCAGAAAAAAAACTTTAATGAAATTTCAATTGCAATTTTCATAATTACAAATTTAGAGAAATTTCATAATATGTCACAATTAAAAATAGTGCTTACGTCAACTGATTTAAAATCAACTAATAAATATTTTTAGAAATCTTAAAGATTCAAACGAAGACAGTAAAATTGGTAATATTTAAAACTTCATCAGATCACTTTTTCATAATTTAATTCAAAAATTGCTCACAGATTTTTCCTATAAGTAAAGTATTTTAAAATTGCAAGAGAAAATAACTCATTTACTTAAAATGATACTCAAGAAGAGGTTAACAGGTACTTTTGGAAATGATGGATACTTAAAAATCACAAATATGAAATAAATTCTTAAACAGATATACATTAATTGTTGTTTTTGAATTGCGTATCTTTCCATTTTATATGTAAGAAACTGCAGGATAATACGAGGTCAGATAATTAAGTAATGCGACAAAATTAAGAAATCGAGTATATTTACAAATTAAGGTACATCGCTGTGATCCGCTTCAAAGCAATCCCTTCCCGCATCTATAAACTTATTCTAGCAAATTTTCCAGTTTTCGTAACGCTTCTGTAATACTTCTTGTAGACCTCTCGGAGTACCCTCGTCACAGATTATTGGATGTCTTTAACGGAGTTGAATTGTCGACTCAAAACCCTGGGTATGGTACAAAAGCAAGTAAATTGTATTCCTTACGAACTGAAGTTAAGAGACGTCGATCGTCGTTTATTTGCTTGCAAACAATTGTTCAAAAGGTAAAATCGCAAAGGATTTCTACAACGAATCGTGACGGGAGACGAAAAGTGGATTCACTACGATAACCCAAAGCGTAGGAAGTCATGGGGTAAGCCCGTGTATGCCTCTACTTCGATAGCCAAGACAAACATTCATGGCAAGAAGCTAATGCTGTGCATTTAGTGGGATCAGCTTGGAGTAATCTATTACGAACTACTCCAACACAATCAAACCATCACCGGGGAACGTTACCCACAACAGCTGATGAAATTGAGCCGAGTATTGAAGATTAAACGTCCACAATATGACAAAAGGCACGCTAAAATCATTTTTCATCATGTCAACACTCGGCCGCATGTTGCAAAAATTGTAACGGAAACGTTAGAAACACTAAATTAGGACATCGTACCCCACCCGCCGTATTCACCAGACATTGCTCCTTCAAACTACCACCTATTCCGGTCGATGAATCATGTTCTGGTTGAGCAGCACTTCATTTTTTACGAGAAATTGAAAAAATGGATCGATTCATGGATCGGCTCAAAAAACGAGCAATTTTTTAGACGGGGTATTCATTTGCTGCCCGAAAGATGGTCAAAAGTAGTAGTAAGTGATGGGCAATATTTTGAATGACATTATTTGTACGTTTTTTTTATTTCTTTATAAAGAAAGAACCGTTTTTATCTTTTCTTATTTCGATATTAAATAATCTTTTATTTCACAAAGATAGATAAATTCAAAATGGCTCTTTACATATTTCACTACTGTCAGTCAAGTAAGAGCATGGTCGATTTTTCTGACAGGTAATGATAGATTTCGTACTAATTCCTTCGCGATTCGATCCAGGGAAAAGCTTGTCTTTGATGCATTATCGATAAAAATTGTCGTTGATCTTTTGGAAGAAAATCACGTTAGATGACATGAGTGCTAAGTACGTGTCACGTTACGAGGCTGTGTTTCTTAGCATCCACCGAAAAGGTCCCAAAATCTCGCAATCAGCTGCTGCTAAATAAATAAGAAAGTCTAAAGCATTTATAGAGATGTGGGTACAGCGATATAAAGTTGCTAAAAATGTCGATGATTTACCAGAACGTGGCCCGATAGGAAAAGTGGACAAAAAAGATGAAGAAATAATATTGAATCTGTTTTCGCGGAATCCTGCTTTAACACTGCGGAAAGGACAACCAGAATTAATGGCGAAAGGCTGAGATATCCTGCGACTGTTGTCTGAAAAACATATGACAAAGCGACTCGCTTGGACGCATGAGTATATTTATAGAGATTTTCAAAATGTCATTTTTATTGATGAATGTTCTATATAGACACGTTGTGTCTTCACGCGAGCCTGGTCAACTTCTGTCAATAGGCTTACCCAGCGGACCGTAAAACACGGAATGAAGGTACATCTTTGAGGCTGCTTTTCAAAGCATGGATTCGGCACTTTGCACCTCTTTATTGACAAGCTAAATGTCGAGAAAATGATAAAAATCTATAAAAAGGCTTGACTGCCATTTGCTAAACGATGGTTCATCAGAAAAAATGAAGACTGCATTCTGCAGGTGGACAACGATCCTAAACACCGCAGCAAGCTCTGTACGTAGTGGAAGACTCAATCTGACATAATTACTTTGGATTGGCATCACAGTTGCTCGATGCAAACTCTACTGAAAATGTATGGGCATATATTAAACAGGAGCTTCCTGGAAGACGCATACACACTTTAAAGCAGTTGTTTTATCACATTCGTCGGATTTTGAGATCTTTGCCTCTAAAATACTCCGTCAAATTCGTAGAACGCATGCCTCGGAGATCTCAGGCAAATATCATGAAAGAGCATGGATCAGCCGTGCTTCGTGTGAAATTATATAATTTAAGTACGCGGTTTGGTTGATCATTCTATTCTCTTCACTAATACCTGTAGGGAAGTATCCTTCAGGTAGCTTCATATATATGGTTTCTTCTAATTCGCCATTAATAAATATGGTGTTTATTTTTTTTTCTATTAATAAACGAATATCGTTTATTTAGCTGGCAACTTATCATGATTTTACTCGACAAAATAAGCGGCACCCAAAGGAATTCTCAAATATAATGCTGCAAAGTTATTCACAGATATATAACCTACAAATGTAACACACGAAATCTGATATTTCTGCCCTGGATCCACTGGTGACGCTTGCTATTGATAAAAGGATAAAAACATTCTTTTACACCCAATATATATATATATACACGCACACACACATACATACACATGAGATGTGATCAACAAGGTGATTTTCATCAATAAAGGTAAAAAATAAGGTGAATTTTCAAATTTCACGTATGTTTTATATTCAATTTTTTTATCTTCTGTTGTTACACTTATCCCGAACATATGGTCATAGTTTTAGTTATGTAGCATTTTTTTAATTTGTGAGAAGCATAAAGGTCACAAGTATTTGCTTGTTCAACGATATTTTACTATTGAAAAAAATGAATTAAATTTTTTATAGAGGACAAAATAATATTTTCGAAAACATTTAAAATGTAGACACTAATATACGTTATGTCTAATCTAGGTAAAAATGTTTACAAGTGGTACAAGTTCTTCCAAGAAGGCCGAGAAGACACCAATGACGAATCTCGCTCTGGATGACCCAGCATGTCAACAACTAACAAAAACGTTGAAATGTGAAGAAACTATGACTCTCCACCCAGTTCCTGGAATAGAAGATAGAAAAAATTCGTTATCTTCTGCGATTCAAAGTCCTAAAAGCACACAGAAGCTAGAAACTTGGAAGCCAGGACGGTGCAGTACGACGCGGATCATCCACTGTCGATAGCTAATAAGCAAGAACGAAAGCCCAAGTTACCGGCTTAGATGCTACTACAGAAGCTAGTGATGTCGAAATCATCGGTTGAACATTCTAATTTGAAATTTAAATTAGTTACTCAAACATACAATGAATTGCGTGCATGTAAAATTTACAACTGTGTAATCTATCTAATAATCAGCTATGGCTGCTCAGAGACTGCTAATAAAGGTACGGATCAACTTACTCCAAAAAAAATTTGGTCATGCAGGAAGTCTGAACCTTATTTGCCAATTATATTTTGTTTTATATACAATAAAATATTTGGGCTAGATAATTCTAGAGTATGCCTTGTAGAAAGGTCTCTAACGTTTGATGCTTTCTATAAAATAAAATGAAATCTAAATGTTTATTTTATCTAAGCACACTTCGAATTTGTCAAGCCACTATTTATACTCTCCTCTCTTTCTCTTCCATTCACTCTCTCTCTCTCTCTCTCTCTCTCTCTCTCCCCTCTCTCTCTATCACTGGAGCGGATAACATTGAAAAAAAATGTATTCCTTTAAACAGAAAAGTGATACCGTGAACTATTATTTATAGTACTGGATTCAAAGCTGTAGTGATGGGTACTTCTATCTCTTTAGATTTACACATTTCAAGAAATGTCCAAATTTACTAAGTTATATAAAAACTTGTTGAAATACATCCAGACATATCTAAAACTTTATTTGCTTCTACCTACTCCACTCGTGTAAGATGAGAATACGCTCAGGTACACAGTTATAGAAAACAAGGAAAAAAGTTATAAATCCTAAAAACAAAGTTAAAATAATACATTGAGTACACTTTACAGGCATCTGAATGTCGAATAATTTCTTTAAGAAACAAAATTAGTGAAACATAGTACATTGTGACACAAGGGAGTAAAATAGGCGTTTTCCGACGAGGGTACGTTTGCCGCCCGAGCGAAGCGAGGGCGTCAAATTACCCACGTCCGAAAACGCGTTTGCTCCCGTGTGTCACATACTATTTTCCCATGCGAGGGCGCTTTTGCTTTCATAAAATTGAACGGCAAACTTACAGAATTAAAGAATGTCAACTCCCCTCCATGTGTTAGTCATGCTTAGATAGAGCGAGCAGGTATAAAATCTAAAGGTTCAAATGATACTCGCTCTGAAATAAGTTACCATAACATAAAATGTAATTCGTTGAGTTTGAAAAAAAATATAATATTATCAGTTTTCTCTTAAAGTTATACGTGCAATTTACTTGAATTGAATAAAATTAAATTAAATCATTTTCTCTTATTTGGAAATTGATATAGTATGTTAAGAAAAGATATAGTATTGGGTAGTGGAGCTGTAGGAGGTGAAAACCTTGCCGGGGGTTAGGGAAGGAGCCCCTTTTCTATAAATAAATAAGACTAATCAATTGAAGATTATGAGTTTGTTAATAATCAACTCTTAAATTAAAATTTTAAAAAATTTAATAGCATAACAAATGGAATTTTAAATTAAAACTAATTAAAAAAAAGATATAGATAATTTTTAATACTTAAAAAACATAAAAATTTTTATAATAAATTTTAGATAGAATAAAAATCTAATTTCATTTTAAAATCTTGAATAGCTAACTCAAAGTGCAAAAAAGTTCGAGCCCGCGATCGACTGGCGCATATACTCGTAAGTCTAAACATCGTAAATGACAGATGTTGCACAGGCACGGAAAATTGCAAATCCTACCAGACTATACGGTTCCCTTCATTCACTTTTCCTCCCAAGGAATGAAAAGTAAAATTCTACTTTCTGATTGGTCGGGAAGCGGCCATAAACACTTTTCCTCCCTAGGGAGGAAAAGTAGTATTTTACTCCCTCTAGTCAGCTATAGAAAATCGTACTATACGCCCCGAGTGCGGGAATAGTACATTTCTTACAGAGTATAGAAAGGCTTTATTTACAAAACGAGAGGTTTACGGCCCGAGGCAAAGCCGAGGGTTGTAACGACGTTCGTAAAAAAGTCTTTTCGTACTAGGTAAGGACTATATTTTTCCACATGAGAACCGGAATCAAGCGGTGAAGATGCGATTTGTAGGTTAGAATGAGGAAAAATAATTTCTCTTATACTACATGTGTTCTGCTTAGTCGATACACAACTATTCTTATTAGATAGGTAGAGGTAAAAAAATTTTTTTACCACAAAAATTGTAAAATAGAAAAATTTTCCTCGCTTAAATTCGTTTTTGGCATACATATTTTACATTAACTGCTAAAAAAAATAAAATAATAAAAAAATCATATTAAATTAATAAATATTTTTATCGGTCTTACAGTCTTTATAATATCGTATATTAGTGAAATAATGACTGTCAGACTGTCCTTGTTTAGATCACCCCCGTAGAATCTGAAATAAAACTTATTACTACAATAAATTATATCAGAAAATTAAAAATAAAAATGAAATAAAATTAATAATAAAATGAAAATAAGAATAAAAATAAAATAATAAGTAAAATAAAAATAAAAAAATAATAAAAGTACTTATTCTATGTTAGTAAATGACAATCTGACTGCCCCCACCACCTTAAATTTAGGACCACTGGTACGGTTCATTCTCAGGAACTAAACTAAATTGAAAACCCCAGTATGCTACTTTATATATCCCATCCCTACTCTAAATTTATTAATATAACATTTATAGGACCCCCCTTTTTTCTTTTAACTTAAATGTGAAATACAAATTCTATATTAATAAGGAATGATAAGTGTTGTCCAATTTACTCGACTCTAATATTAAATTTACATTATTGGAATTTTTCAAAATATGAATATTTTAAAGAGTTTCTCTTTTATATTTATTTTTAATACTTTGTTCTAAAATATTTATAATTTCAAAATCCAAAGAATGTAATAAGTTGAAACTATGCTCTTTTAGCCCGGATGTACCATTTATGCTTCGTGAGCTATACTGATGCTCATATTCTTTGTTTTAGGTATTTACCCGTTTGCCCAATATAATATTTATCACAATCTTTACAATTTCTTTTGTATACCGCTTCTGTTTTCAACATGTGAACATTTCAAACATTTTAAAACAGAAGGATGAACCGTAGCGGCTCGAAAAGTCGGACAAGAAGGTGATCCTAAATTTAAGGCGGTGGGGGCAGTCAGGTTGTCCTTTACTAACATAGAATAAGTGCTTTTATTATTTTTTATTTTTTATTTTACTTATTATTATATTTTTATTTTTATTTTTGTTTTTGTATTTTATTATTAATTTTATTTTATTTTTATTTTCTAATTTTCTGATATAATTTATTGTAAAATAATTTAATTGTACTTTTGTCGACTGCTTATATATAAATTAATAAATATTTTTTCATTGGTTTTACAGTCCAATCAAATCAATCGAAAACAATACATAACAACATCAATACACATCTACATCAACATTCATACATCCATACACAAAAATAATAAAAACAAAAATAAAAATTAAAAATTATAATGACAGTCAGACTGTCCTTATTTACAATCACCCCTGTAGACTAATCTGAAAATAAAATATTAGCTAAAAAAATTTTTGTTAGTAAAGTGCAGTCTGACTGTCCCCAACACCCTTACCTAATTGAAGATCCAGTCCAACGTTTCAGGCTCGCTACGGCTCCTCATCAGGGACTAAACTAAACCTTATATTCTAATCTATATATACCCCATCTCCACTACCAAATTTAGTAAATTAAATCTGAATTCCCCCTTTACACAAATTGTTCAAAACCAATCAATTTAATAAGGAGTGATAAACATTGTCCAATTTACTAGACTCTAACATTAAATTCACATTATTCCGATTCTCGGAAATGTGAATACTTTCAAGACTCTCCCTTTTATACTTATTATTAATACCATGTTCCAAAATATCCCCATTCACAAAATCAAAAGAATGTAAAACTTTAAACAATGCTCTTTTAAACCGGAAGTAATATGTGAGCTACGTAAACTATATTTATGTTCATAAATTCTCTTTTTTAAATATCTACCTGTTTGTCCAATATAGTATTTATTACAATCCATACAATTAATTTTATAAACAACTCCTGATTCTAAACATAAATCATCCTTATCTTTGCAATTATAAAACAACCTACTCAAATTATTGCTATTTTTAAAGAAATTTTGAATGTTATATTTCCGAAAATTTCTTTTAATTCTTTCATTATGTCTATTTTCGGTATTATAAATGTTAAACATAATGCACGAGTTAAATGTTAACAGAGGCAAAATTATTGTCTTACCATATGTTAGAGCATTATCTGATTAATCAAAATTACGTTTGAAATCGAGATTTACATCTTGAAGTATTTACTTCATATTACCTCATAATTAATCGCTTACCCGCTTGGTATCGTAATATACAATTTTGGAAAATTAACTTAATATAATGAACAGTTTAAATAAAAATTTAATGTATGCTTTGAGATTATGGTTTGATAAAAGTAAAAAAAAGTAATTAATGTTTCTTATTTTTTATTACAATTTGTGAGTATATCATTTACATTTACATGTCTATATTTATAGTTTATTAGGTTTAAGCACAATATTATATCAGTAAATTTCATATTAACCCAAATTCTCTGTTATTTTCATCTAAATACTTCAAAATGGTTTATTTGATTAACATTTTCGCACATTTGCTGATAACATTCAATATTTTTAGTAAGCGCACGTGAACAATCTCCACAACACTTTTCATAAAATAAATTGTATCAACTGTTTTTATATTTGTGCTCATATATTGCTTACTCCATTGACATATTTCCTTGCATTTTCTTCAAATGTAAATTAGTCATATTAAGCTCATCTAGAATAATATTTTCATTATACAAACAATTTTGAAGTAGTATTGAAGAAAGAACTTGGACAACGCCGTTTACATTATCACTGTTAACTATTATAAATTATATTAACTATTATGAACTATTATGAATATTAGGCTTCTAGAACTTTGTATCCGTTCATAAAGTTCCATTGCTGTATTAAATTTTTTTATCACAAAATAAATTTGAATTTATAAACTAGATTATTTGAAATTATCGAACCATTATCTGCGTGCTCTATTTGTATATAGCAAACAATTAAATTTTTTTAAATTTTAATTTGAACTAGCTGTCGAACCTTCTGTATCATAATATTCATTATTTTTTTCTTTTATTTTTCCATTGACCTACCATACTGTCATATTCAATAAATTTCATTGTAACATTTCGTCCCAGGTATAAACTACTTCGCGCTCCGGTTCAACGCACCTCGGCACCTGACCTTTCAACCCACCGTCAGACTCGCTCGTGCAAGTTTCTTTCAATTATCCAGTTTTGCTTACACTATAGGTTTGGCTCAGGCTACGCTCAGCCCGCTACCAAGTACCCACAGTGCAACTATTTATTTAAACTCAATTTTAACTCTCGCTCAACCCGCCAGAGTTTTGGATTAAGTCATTATTTATTATTAAATAATCAAATCAAAAATAAGGATTAGATTTTATTGTGGAACTAAGTTTCTTTAAATTGAACCCTCTTTTATTCAAAATATTCATTAAACAAAATATATAATTATAATAAAAAAATCAAAAATTTAATATAAAAATACAAAAAAATTAAATTATAAGAAAGTAACAACAATTTTTCAATGTTGCGCCGTTACGCATTGTCCCTTTAAATTGTAAATAATTCACGGGTATAATAACCGAAATTAATTAATCTTAAACAGTACAAATAAACTAATAAAATTAATCAAATAAACAACTATAAATAAGGTAGATAATATCACAAAAATAATGAATTTGTGTTACTAATTTACAAAAAAAAAAAAAAATAAATAAATAAATAACTGTGAATAATTTGAAATGTGTCATGATCCGAAAATAACCAAAACCGTAGCAAAATCAAACCAAGATAATAAGGCTAATGTTAAGAATAAAGGTAAGGAAATTGGTGAAACATTTTACATAATATTAAAGGTACTGTGAAGATGGTAGAAATCATAAACTAAAAAGCTGAATGGAAATAATAGTTCAGTTAAGAAAAAATTTAGAAAGGTGTACAGTGATAATAAAAATTGCAGAAAGAAAAGTGATAGTAAAAATATTAAGAATAGAGAAATTTCAGATAACGTTGGAATGTGGATTCCAGATATTGAGGACATATCGTTAAGAAATAAATGAAACAAATTAAATTAAACAATATTGATCCAGTAAACCTGAAGCCGCTAAAAATCTTATAGTTATGAGACCTCGTAGAAAGCCAGTACAACTATCAGCCAGTCCTTCAGATAGTGTTTAAGGAAGATGATGTAGATTAACAAAGATGACCGTGTAGGTTGTTTATATCTAAAGAATGCCAAATTATTCAGGTTCAATAATAAAATAGTATGTAAGATTGTACGTAAAATTTTCTAGTATGTAAGATTGTATGTCAATTATTCTAGGAGATAAGATTATAAGTTACTCGAGGAAATGCGGTACAAATAAAAGAAAAAAATTTTAATTTAATTTGAGATTTTGCCTTATATTTAAATTTCAATATTAGATTATGTAAAACTTAGGATTGAGAGTACCAATCATGGTGATAGCGAGGCGTAGGAAAACTATCATTTAGTATATTGATGATGGAAAGCGTACTTTGGTGATAATTTTAATTATTATATCATTTCGTTATAGCCACGCTGTTTCTGCAAAGGCTGATCAAATCAGAAAACAAAATCAATGAAGAAAGAATTCTTTTTATTTCATATAAATTAAATTGGACATTATATTGATTATAATTATAAGTTTTATATTATTTATATTATTATTAATTAAAACATGATTAATATTATTATTATTGTATTATCAGTATAAAAAAAAATAAGAATCAGGAAATTTTTTCGTACATTAATAAAAAGAAAAAAAGTTCTATTAGATTGCAGTACAATGAAATAGACTAGATTTATTATACAAAAATCAAGTATGTTTATATCAAAACTAACTGTACAAATGCAGTCGACATAAGCACAATTATATTAATTTTCTTTATCTTCTTGAACTTATGTCAATCGGGTTAGCTGCTCAGCTTATAAATAATAATAAATTGTAACAAGATTAGATACGACATTGCGGTGTCATTTATTTGTTTATTAAGAATTACGTAAATACTGTTAAGTTTATATTTTTGCCAAAAATTACTATTTGCAGCTCCTACGGTATTGCACATAGATTGTACTATAATCTTCTCTTCTTAAATCTTGTTTATAAGTTTACAGCTGCCGAATTAAAATGTAACTAGTTCTCCGTCATAAAGTGCTACCAAGATTTTATATGGCTATGAAATAATTATATTATAATAGGGTTGTTCGCAGAGATTATCACATAAGTTTGATATTGTTCTTAGCAAAAAATAAAATTTGTTTGTTTAAAGTTATCCGTATCACGACCAATGATACGAATTTTTTTGTATGACATTTATAATTTATAGTTTAAGCTAAAAATGAAATTGTCCGCGGTTTCTTCTTTAAGTGACATAATTACGTACGATCGAGTATATGTTACGTATTTTTTAAAGAAGAGTGTGCGCATAAACGTATTTCGCACACTTGCTGTTATCTTATTGCATTTAGATCTCTTCTTTTTTCTCGACGTTGGGATTTGCTACAATTACTTAGTGTCAAAATTATTATTCGTGTTGCGAAAACCATGTCCAGTGCTTCCCGACCGCCTTCGTACCTCTCCCCCTAGTACAGTCCTTTTTCCCCGGCGAACTGAGAGACGGGCGGCGAACACACTCCGCTATCCGCCGCCGAGGAAAGAATTCAAAGAGATTAGACTACTTCACTCTACTATTAAATTGACTTTCAAGATTTTTTCTTTTATATCTACAGTTAAAACTTTGTTCTAAAATATTCAGATTTCCAAATCGAAAGAATGAAACAAGTTTAATATATGACCTTTTAGTCCGGATTGTTTTGGGTATCTATCCGTTTATCCAATGTAATATTTGTTACGCCTGCTTTCAAACATTTATCATCCTTATCTTTACAATTATTAAGGGGGGTAAGGTATTTAAACTTTTTGTTGGCAATTTTTAAAAATTTTTTTTAAATAAACGCTTTACATTTCAAGAATATTGTGTCGAAATTTCAAATTAATCGGAGCAAAATTGACAAAGTTGTGAGTATTTGAACATTTTTTGCTCCAAGTAGGCTTTTTACATATTCGTAATTCGTGCGAATGGCAGAAAGCTGCAGCTTCAGATGCTCTAAACTCTTTTAAACTCAGCTATACAACACTTCCTACTGAAGTTCTTAGAGCTATTAGATCCATTTATGAGGACTGGAGTAAATACGAACTCTTGCAGTGATGTCTTGGAGGTTTCACGCCAAATAATAATGAGAGTCTCAATCAGCTAATCTTGAAAATCTCTCCAAAGTCAATGAGTGGTACCTCTACAATTGTTGAAATTGCAGCTAATGTAGCTACATGTACTTTCAATGAAAATTCTTTTGCTCTATTAGCCATTATGAAAAAGATGCAAATCAGTACAAGGTCCAGTTTCCACGAATGGGCGCAACAAGTTGACGAGTTGCGAATAAATAGAGCAGAGGAACAAGCGTCACACGACAGTAAAGAAGGAAGAGTTTTACGTACAAAATACAAAAGCGTACAAAAGAGTTTTACATACAAATACAAAAATATGCTTTAGACCATGTAGATGAAAGCGTTTTGCTATATGGACCTGGTATTGACGATTCTATCTGAACCTGAAAGAATTATAAAGTTTTATTGTGAATTTTTTAGTTTACAAAACTTTAAGCCGTTTCCTGAAAACTGCCATTTTTGAAGTCGGTGTACATCCTCACACAAAATCTACAGAACCGATCGGTTTGATATTTTGCTCAGTACATCTTTACATAATTCATTAGGTAACGCCGTCGAGTTTTTTGGTTATTTTTATCAATTCTTAATTTTACAGTAACAAATAATCCGATTTTTTATAGCAAAAATCCGATTTTTGGCTCCTTAGGGATACCAAAAATTCTAAAATTAAAAAAAAACCTCGACAGGTTTACCTGAGGAAACATCTCCTTTGAAGCATGCACTTTGATTTTTGCGATTCCAATGATTCTGTGGTGCGTAATCGTGTACACCACAAAACAACTTTTTCTCGTGGAGCCTCCGGAGATTCACTGTCATTCGTTTAAATTTCAATATTTTTCAATGAAAATTTAGGCAAATATGGTTCAAATGATACATTTTTATTTGCAAACTGACTGGGTAATCCGGCTGTATCTGTGTCGCGAGAAAAAATTTTAAATACATGCCTGTTTTATACCGAATTAACCTTACCCCCCCCCCCTTAAATAGGCTTCTTATGTTATTATAATGCTATAAATATATACAGAATGTATAGATTTTTATTAATATTTATATGGATATTTAGAAAATGATGATTTAAAAGAATTCTTTCTTGGTAAAAATAGACACTTTAATAATATAAATTACGAAAACCTCGGATATACCATTTGTACTTTATAAACTATACTGATGTTTATATATTCTTTTTTTTTTAATTATCTATTTTTAAGATACATTATATTACCATAATCGCTTTGGCCAAGGTGATCGTCCTGGAGCTGTGAAACAGCTGTGCTTAGTAAACATATGTGTAAGATAGAAGTTGCTGAATTCATGGTGACGGAGTGCCTACACAATCCGTTTAAGTATTTTCGTAAGAATGTAGAACATGCAAAAAATTGAGAAAAAGCAATGATCATAAAAGAGTTTATTCCTTCTAACAAAAAGAATTTCTTTCTAAACTTAATATAAAATTAGAAATATAATTATAACAAATATATATAATTATACTCGTAATAACTTTCCTTTACTTCTGTTTCATTAATTTGACCTATCTTTAATTAACCAAATATTTAATAATAAAAAATGTATTACTTCTCAATTTAAGTATAAATTTAATGAGCTTAAGGGGCCCAAACACTGTAAACTGCGATTTTTCATATGATTTTTATTTTATTTATTAAAAAAACGGACGTTCCGATTTACATGAAGCTTTACACATATGTTAATAAATGTTTAAATTATCGAAAAAAAATTTTTTTTTGGCGGCCATGTTTGTGTTCTGTAGCTGATCCAAAATGGCGCCTTTTTAAAATAACCCTTGTCGCGTTGACAGCAATTCAGCAAAATGGAGCCTCCTAGAGTAAAAAACCAAAAATATTCTTGAAATATACATTACTGACTAATGTTTGACGTAGGAGATTTTAAAAATATTGATTAGAAAAAATGGCGGCTGTTTGAAGAAAAAGTTTTTTTTCGCGTAAAATTTTGCACGAAATTATTTATAAAAAAAAAGTTTGGCATATATCGAAAAACGGCTACATCGAGCAGAAGCGACACTATTCCCGAATAGAATGCAATTTGTATCAGATCGCTCGGATAAAAACTTTTCCAGTTATGCTGTCAACGCGGTCAAAAAACATCGTTTCTAAATAATCGCGTTTTAAGTTTTGAAAGGGGCCAATCGAATTAAAAAAGGTAGTAAAAAAGGTCTTACGTGATTTATTTTGTTACTCGGCAATCCCATGGCCGTAGAGCAGCTCTTCCGCATCCATCATTTGTTTTTGGCGTAATTCCTGGGCATGCAAACGTCCTTCACGCATGTTTGCCTGTCTATGACGATTCGCGTAATTGATGCGTTCTTTGTCAATCTTTTGACAGTAATCGTAAAGATTCATTCCAACACGGACTCCCATGAATTCTAACACACGTAGAAGTGCTGTGTGACCATTATTAAATATAATAGTAGCTATGTTTGCTGCAATATGTACAGTTCTTACTCCACTGAACGTTGATTTCGGCGCGAATTTCCAGATAATGTTGTTGAAGCTTTCGTTATTATTCTGATTGAAAGCACCCAAGCATCGTTTAAAAAGATCGTCACGACTGAGATCTATATATCGGCTTTATAGCATCCAGAACGTCTTAGGGTAATGCAGATTCGTGTTTAAAACCTTTCAGTTTTTCAAGCGCGCGAGCCTTTTGCCATTGGCACCAAGATGCCGGACCTTCGGGGAAATTTTCGTGCCTTGGATGTGAATCGATCGAGGATTTATGTAAAAAGGTGCCCACATGGCTTTTTTCATATTCTCTAAAGAATCAATGTTGCGCCCTGTAGCTAACCCGGAATAAAGGATAAGATCCTTAATAAGCTTATCAGTAAGCTTACCCCTGCCTCCAAGACCTTTAGTGGTTTTTTTGCAATTGCGCAATCGAGTACCCATGCATTTGGATACATGATTGACGCATTCTTTTTTCGTCACATCATAAGGAACATTCTCGACGACTTTACAATATGTCTTGAAATCGCCGTCGCCGACGTAACACTCATACTTTACTTGATGCAATTGTTCCGGCATTTGAAACATCTCAACCATAGCGAGCGGCTCCATATTTCCAGAGGAACCAAAGTGATTCGCATTGCACGATTCCTTGTGCTCTTCGTACCATAAATCGTACTCAGCTGTACTTTTTTTATTTTTCCACAAAGAGCATGTATGGCAATGTGAGGATTTAACCGTAAAATCAAGCACTTTGTTTCTACGATATTCGATTAGGGAAACCACGCCATGTAAAGAACTGAAACCACGTTTTCGCTAGCTGCCATCGCCTGATACGGTCAATCCGACGAAATCTGTATTTTTCTCCAACGTTAGCCGTTTTTCTTCATCACCTGCACTCTTGATTGATATATCTTTTACCTTTTCTGTAGCGTTTCTAACGATTTCGGTCAATTCAGCATACGTTTTCGGAAAGAGAGTCCGAGGAAGGTCCATGAAGACGCAACATTTTTCGGCTCTGGCTTGAGAGACTCCAAGCATCCTCATGATAAAAACAAATCTACGATTGACTTCGAAAGCGTTTTCTATGTTAGGGCAAGAAGGGATTTTCACTGGATTACACGTTTTACACGTCATTATTAAATTGAAACCCAATCCTCTGCTCGCAATTTCAGAGAACTCCACGTCTCCCCCACATGTTTTATATTTTACTACTTGGCTTAGCTTTGAAAAAATAGATAAAAAATTGATGACTCTATAAGAAACACTTGGATCGATCGACACGTCTGAATCCTCAAAAGAAGTATTGAGCTTCTGCTCAGATGTACGAGTATTCACCGTCACTTTCTCTGCAATGTATCTATTTTCTGGACCAACTCTTTGTTTTTTTCTATCTCTTCTGTTTGTCGGCTTACCAGCACAGTGTCTTTTATTTCTTCTATCCATTATTCAAAAATAAACACAAGAATTTAACTTTGAAAAACACGAGAATATGAAATTTCGACAACAAAACAAGAGCCCGTTGTTTTCACTAAATTTAAGGTTATGTCTACCGTAATGTATACATGTATACACAAGTACATATGTGTATATACTTCTGCAATCATGCTGCCATCTATGATTTTTTTTCAGCTAGAATAAGCAAAACAAACAGGAGAATTTACCATACGCGCACAGTGCTCCGAAACGCCAAATATGCTCAGCCGACACGTCAGCGTCTGGCGCTCTTTTGAATTACTTAGAATTACGAATTTTTGTTTGAAACGTTACATACATGTTCTTCGATATCTAAGCTATTGATTTAGCAAATTAAAAAAAATGGAGTTTTCGAAAATTTTACAGTGTTCGTGCCCCTTAATGAGCATAATTAAATTAATAAATATTTTTAATTGTCTTATATTCTTTATACTATAATCTATTAACTTAAAATGACAATGAGACTGTCATTATTTTATGTAAGACCGATTAAAATATTTATTAATTTATTATAATAAAATATTTATAAAACTTGTATGAATGTATATTTAAGTCCTTGTTTATTATCACTCCCGAGGACATATAAATCATTACTAAAAATAAACATCCTTTGATAACATAGAATATAGTTTATTCTTTGTATTATTTTTATTTTATTTTATTATTATTATTTTATTTTTATTATTTTTCAATTCGACATTATTTGTTATTCATCTAGATTGTAAACGATGTTACAATATACTAAATTGTTCAAATATGAGTAAGAATTTTCAATTATGGCTTTATCGATTCGGACAAACGTTTTTATTTTTAAGTTGGTAGTACTGTTAGAAGTTATCTGTGACAAATTTCAGGGCCGTCGAAACGTTCAGAATGTTATATAAGGCTTTTTGATGAGAAGTTAAGTTGAAGAGCAAGTGTTTTTGATTGGCACAAACTGATGAAAGAAGGGCAAGAACGCTTTGAAGACGAATCACATCAAAGGCGACCACAAACATCTATTGATGGGCTACAGTCGATAAACTGAAAGAATTGGTTATGTTCAGCGGAGGCCGAAAATACCATCAAAAGCAAAGTCGCTCAAAAAGCAAGGATTATTTGATGATTGTTTGAATGCTATGCATCATTTTCGTAAAGCTATTCGTTTCGAAAAGCCAGATTTATGGAAAGAGAACTCTTTGTTTTTGCATCACGATAATGCACCAGCTCACAGTATATTGATTTTACGTAAACATTTCGCCAAAAATTTAACCAATATCGTTGCGCAACCACCGTACTCGTGTGATTTAGCACCGTGTGATTCTTGCTTATTCAGCAAGTTCAAAAGACCACTTTGGGGATACGGTTTTGATTCGATTGAAAAAATTACATGCGAATCGAAGAAGAAACTGATGGCCATTCCGGATGGAATACGAGTATAAAAAATATTTTGCAAATTGAAATAAGCATTGGCAGAGTTGCATTGCATCCGGGGGGGATTATTTTGAGCGAGATGAATTAGATTTAGATAAATAAATAAAGATTTCAAAATGTATAAATAAAGTATTACTCATATTTGTACACAGTAGTAAGTACAATTTTTAATTTCAATGAGTAAGCTTCTACTATTCTGCTATTATCTATCTACTTTTATCGGATATATGAGTTAAAATAGTTGGAAAAACCGACTCTTATGTTAAAGATAGTTGGGATTTTTATAATTTAATTAAAGATATTATTATTCCGAATAACTATAAGATGATTGCATTCGATGTAGTATCTTTGTTTACGAATATACCATGAGACTTATCGAAAGAAATAATACAAAAAATGGACAGTACTTGTATATACACGATATTAAGAAGAGATGAATTTACTAAAGCAATAAATTTAGTTTTTAAGAATATGATTATTTCTTTTCAAAATATTTTTTAACGACAAACATATGGCTGTCCAATGGGATCATCTTTATCACTGGTCATTCCTATTGATAGTGGAAAAGTTAACGAATATTGCATTGGCTAAGTGAAATTTTGAGTCAATCGTCTATAAAAGTTATGCTCGTAACATCTTTACAATTGTACCAGAATTTTATCAACTTTTCATCAATAACTATTAGATCATTAATAAATAAAATGATGACTATATGTATTCTGTAGTTCTTTTTGACACTCATATGGCAGACGACAAGAAAAACGATGGCTTTATTTATAAAAATAAATTTGAATTAATTATACGTGTGGTTCCTTTAACATTTTGAACCGATTCATCTCCTTACGAGGGACAAAGCTACAATTCCAATAATTCATTTACATATACAAGGTATGTTACAAAAGTAAACTGAATTGTTATTTTTGTCAGAAAATATTTATTTATTCATTAATATTTATGTTGCCCCCGTCAAATTAATCTCCTTCAGATATAATGTACTTGTGCCAGTATCTTTTTCAATTTTCAAAGCGCTTCTGATAAGCACTTTTTTGTATTGGGTGTACAAGTAAGTTTTCAGCATTTGTCAAATTATGGCGTCACCAGTGAATTCCGGAAAGAAATATCAGACCTTATGTGTTATAATTGTAGGTTGTGTATCCGCCAACAAATTTGCAGCATTATATTGGGTGTACAAATAAGTTTCCGCCGTTTTTTTTAAAGAAATAAGAATTATTGTAAAAAAGGTACAAATAATTAGGTACAATAATTCATTCAAAATATTGCCCATCACTTTCTACTACTTTTGACCGTCTTTCGGGCAGGAAGTGATACCCTGTCTGAAAAATTGTTCGTCTTTTACGGTGATTCACGAATCGACTCATTTCTTCAATTCCTCGTAAGAAGTGAAGTGCTGCTCAGCCAAACCATGAGTCATCGACCGGAATATGTGGTAGTTTGAAGGAGCAATGTCTGGTGAATACGGCGGGTGGGGTAGGACGACCCAATTGTGTGCTTTTAACGTTTCCTTTACGATATTTGTAACACGTCGCCGAGCGTTGTCATGCTAAAAAATGACTATCGTGCCTTTTGGCATATTGTGGACGTTTCATTCTTCAATGCTCGACTCAATTGCATCAGCTGTTATGCGTAACGTTGCCCAGTGATAGTTTAATTGTGTTGGAGTAGTTCGTAATAGATTACTCCAAGCTGATCCCACTAAATGCACAGCATCAGCTTCTTGCCATGAATGTTTGGCTTGGCCATCGAAATAGAGGCATCCTCGGGCTTACCCCATGACTTCCTACGCTTTTCCTACGATTATCGTAGTGAATCCACTTGTCGTCTCCCGTCGCGTTTCGATGTAGAAATCCTTTGCGATTTTACCGTTCGAACAATTGTTCGCAAGCAAATAAGCGACGCTCGATGTCTTTTAACTTCAGTTAGTAAGGAACACAATTATCTTGCTTTTAGACCATACCCAGTGTTTTGAGACGTTGTGAAATAGCTTGCTGTGTCACTCCTAACTCTTGTGCAAGTTCTTACGTTTGGCACGGATCTTCCTCCAGTAAAACTTTCAATTCTGTATCACCATACACTTTGGGCCTTTTACTGCGTGTTTTGTCCTCCACGTCAAAATCACCACTTTTAAAATTTTGGAACCCCTCCCGATAACTTCTTTCACTCAAATTAACATCATCATGTGCTTCTATGAGTAGCCGATGTGCTTCGGTTGCAGATTGCATTAAATGAAAGAAGTAAATTAACAATTCCGACAAATGACGCTTACTTGGCTCAAAACTTGACATCTTAAAACGAAGCAAACTAAGTGATGCTAGCAAAAAGTCAGAGGTATTAAAAGGTTATAGTGTTTCCAGATGTCAACATATACTCTACGACTTTTTACAGCTGACAATTTCGACGTTACATTATCGGTGGTGTCACCTTTTCAAAACGGCGGAAACTTATTTGTATACCTAACATTTGAGTATTTTTTCGGTGTCGTTTATTTTATCGAGCAAAATCATGGTAAGTTTCCAGCCAAATGAACGCCATTTGCGGAAGCGCTGCTTCTATTTTTTAATATGAGGAAAAGTGCCGCTGAGGTCTATCGTTTACTTTCGGAAACTTATGGGATGAAATGTATTAGTGACACGACCGGCAGTGAGTAGTTCAAATGGTTCAAAAGTGGTATTTTGGAAGTTGAAGATGAAGATTGTCCCGGAGAACCGAAAAATTTTGAAGACGAAAAATTAGACGCTTTCCTGGATAAGAATCCGTGTCAGATTAAATAAGTACTTGGTATGTCATACGGGACCATGCAAAAAGTGGTTTCTGTGCACCTAAAAGCACTGGGAATTATTGAAAAAACTGAAAAATAGGTGCTGTACGAATTGAAGTTGAGAGACTTTGAAAGGCGATTATACATATCCGAAATGTTTCGGCAGTACGTTGATTATTATGTGAAAATATTTTAAATTTAACGCCCTTGCAATGATGTTTACTTTTTATCTTGATATTATCTTGTCCGATAAAGTATTGTATGTATGATGATCACCCAGAATTAAATTTATAATAGAAGTATAGTTAAATATTTAATTAAGTTTTATGGAAATTATTTTTATTAGAATTAGTAATAATAGAATAAAATTAGATTGGTGTAGAAATGCTACATATTCTTATAGGTTAATTCCTTTTGTATTAATATCAGTCATTCGGAAATCGGTTAGGTACCATAAAGTCGATCATTTGCAGAAGATCAAAAAAACATATAAATATTTGAAAGAAGACAGTTTAAAATTGGTTAACAAAATATTGATTAATAATAAAGTTAATATTAAATAAAATTAATATTAAAGTAAAGGGAAAATGACTGCAGAGAGAGTAAATTAAATTTATAATAGTATTAAAGAAAAAATATGAAATATAAAATTAGGAAAAATGCTACTATTCTTCTACAATATTTAAAATATATAGATTCGGTAAACTTAATGATGAAGGAGTCAGATTATCTGTTGCTAACAATAGTATTTGGATCAGCTTTTTATTATTTTTTAGTAGTAGTTTTATATATCAAATTTTTTGGAGTAATCATATATAAGGATAATCTCTCTGTTATTATAATCATGTTATTTTATACGTATTATAAGAATATTTCTGATTTTTTTTCCTATAACTTCTTTCTCCTTTTTTTATTATCACTGTCTATCTGGTTGGCACCTAAGCACAATCTAATGTCAGAGTTCGTGCACTAAATGTTGTAAACATTTCGCACACGCATGAAGTTCTGTATTCTTACTATAAAGGTGAAACTTCTATATTTAAAAATTTTTAATATGTACTGTAGATGATGAGTAATGGAGTACACTATTGATTCACCTAGATGCAAGTGATCGCATTTCGAATTTTTAAAGCGTAGTTATGAAAGATTTGCTAACAAGGTCGAATCGAAGATAAAAGCGAAGTTGGACAAACTCGTTCTTAAGGCGTATTTTTCATAAAATTTTGGATAATTAGACTAAGAATCAAAATGTATCTGAGGATGTCACAAGAATGTCGACCACTGCAGGCTTCTTTTATGTGAGTGAGAGGCTTTGTAATCTGTGTGCTGATGTCAAACTCATATGTGGTATTTATAGCGTTGTCTGCGCTGTGCTTAAGGAGCCCAAGCTGAAATGATGTTTGCTTACCGGAAAACATGATGCCAAGAATATTCCATGTATCGCATGGAACGGGGTCTATAATGCAGCGCCAATGGATTGAAAAGAGAGCGAGAGAGAAGGATAGAGATAGACTGTAGCATCGAAGAGGACGAATCTGTTAATATATATGAAAAAGATGTGAGTGTATTGGCTAAAAATTAGCTATATGTCGGACTGGCTGCTTAGGTCCTGGCGAAAAAAATCACTCGAGTTCGCGCCATGAAGTGAATTAAGTGGGTCTCTACGCGCAAGAGAGTAAAGTGCGCTAACAACAAGAGGTCACGCGGAGGATCGCACGTGAATCGCGCAGTGACGAGTGAGAGTGATACAAGTAGGAATATGGAAGTGTTCGACAATTACTGACAACACGAACGGGATATTTGTATCGAGGAGTGGGATCATAGGAGGCAACGAGCGACGTAGATAAGCGGAATTACATCGAACACGCATCTTATTCGCGAGCCTGAGAATTAGTACCATTGGAGAGGACGAGGACGGTGGTCTGACGCCGGGACCGCAGGAGCGAATACCGCCCGTACGCAGCAGCAGCCCAGGTAGTGGGGCTACCAGGGCAAGGCAGCACACAGCAAATTCAATGTTTGAGGTAAGGCCTAGCATTCGTGTACAGTGCAGGCGGGAGGGTCGCACTGGTAAATGATCGCTCCGGTACTCAGAAAAGGCTGTGACTGGGGAAGCTACCACGTTCGAGATCGTACTTCTTCCGAGTGTGATTGCTGAGCGGAATTCTCCTATTGGACGTAGAAACTCCATTGTATTAGGACGTGATTGTGAAAATATAAATATATATTATAATGATAAGTGCCATGTAAATGTGTTATAAATATAAATAAAGTGATATAAATCAATTGTGCCCATAGTACGGAAGAATTATAAAGAATTTTGTTTGTATTCATTTATTTAATAAAATAGCATGTCATACAGTATGTATTCAAAATGTCTTGATAAAAGTTGCAATTCTTTTAACTATACGTGTAAAGTATACAAAAAAATCCGTAAAAAGGCAAATAATTGAAGTTGATCTCGTTCTGAAATCTTTTGGACTTTAATACATAATAGTTTACCATCAAATATAGTCATTATTATTCTAATCTTAATATGTGAAACTGTGTCCTCATAACTGTAACTTATAGTTTATTATTTAAATTTTTTTTTTTATTTACTATAAAAGAGAAATCAAAATTTTGTAAAACGTTAATAAAATTTAACATATCGCTAATAATAATATATAAAGAACGTAATTATTTCAAATAAATTAAGAAGATACAAAAGTTGATTTAGCAATTTATTAAAAAAAAATTAATGCTTTTCAAAATTAAAAATTTATTATGATTGTAAACTATATGAATATTTAAATTATTTTCAAAATTTTTTTCAATTCAGATGTCATTGATTCTCTCAATTATCAAATATGACAAATAAATTAAACTGCTCAAATCAAATATAATACAAATCATTATGAACATTACTTATATATTAGTAGGAAACTTTTTGTTTACAACTTTCCACTAAATATTAGCTACTTGGTCCCAATTAAATCCACCAGGTCTATCTTCGGGTAATCGGGTATAATCCGAATCCTCATACTGCGAATCAAATATAAGTTTTCTGAAATAAAAATAATAGTAATAGTAGTAGTGATCCGAACAATAACACAACAATAATAATTATAATAGTAGTAGTAGTAGTAGTATAACAAGAATAACAACAACAATTATAATAATATTTGTAATATTTGATAATATTTGTATCATAGAACTACTCATCATTTGAATGCCTACCATCCAATTAGTTCTGCTGCAGTCCACGCAGATTAGGAATAAAAGAGAATTTTTATAAATGGATAGCTTTTATATTATAATATATGACTTATATCAGTTTGGATTAAGTGCTCGTTTTTTAAATAGCTGGATAGGTTGTAAGGGGATATTAATTCCACGAGCGTTTTTATTTAGAAAGACAGAGTCGTAATATGTTATAGCACTTCTGGGTTATTAGATTAAGTATAAACCCGGTCGAAACAGCATAAGAGATTGTCCATTCAGCAGTAATGTATCATCAGAATAACTACCTTGTAACGATAAATCTTTTTTTAACGTACACGGAAAAAATTTAGTACACGTATTGCGCGGCAGTTGGCAGCACTGCACTGTAATAGATTTTGTATGGGAGCGATATATTTTTTGCATGGTTGGTGTACAGAAGCTCAGAGGATCCTCATATACAACATTTGTTGCGGCTGCCGTTCAAAATTAAAGCTCATCGTTTATACTATATATATATATATATATATATACATATATATATACATATATATATATATATACACTTCATATAAATTATTTTATGTAGCTTGTAAGCATTATTTAAAAATTAATTTTAATTTATTATCCAAAATTTTTTAATAATCATCAGCAGGCAATATTTATATTCCACGTAACTACAAATTAACCTCAAATTTTCTCTGTTTAACTAGATCAAAATGTACGCACCTTGTCTCAGAATTAGATCGATCGATCATCTCACAAAACTGTGCCCGTTTTGGCCGTTGTTCATATTCATATTACGTGCCACCGTGTAAAATGAAAATGAACGAAACCATGAAGATGAAAAAATATTGCAGTTCGAAAGTGATAGAAAATGATGTAAATTATTAGGAGTGTGAATAAGTCTTTCCCGTTTTTTGTAAGAGATGGCGCCACCAATACTGTGCGAGTATTCAATGGTTACATATGTCCTAATCAAAGCTTATTCATATGTCAACAATTCCATACTAACACATTAGTTAAAATTTTTTCGCATCATAAATTTTTGATATCGTGAAAATGTCGAAATTTGAGCCGAGTCGACGTCATTTGCGGGAAGTTTCACTTTATTGGTTCAATTTGAAGAAATCTGCTGCCGAGACGCATCGATTGCTTCAGGAGGCTTATGGAGAAGGTTGTGTCGATGATTCAAGTGTTCGCGGATGGTTTCGACGCTTCAAAAGCGGTGATTTCGACGTGGAAGACAAGGAGCGTTCCGGGCGGCCGCAAATCTTTGAAGATCGAGAATTGGCGACTTTGCTTGATGAAGATTCTTGTCAAACGCAAGAATAACTTGCTGAAGCATTGGGAGTTGACCGAACAACCATTTCCAAGCGTTTGAAAGCCATGGGAATGATCCAAAAGCAAGGAAATTGGGTGCCGTACGAACTGAAGCTGAGAGACGTCGAACGGCGTTTTTTCACTTGCGAACAGCTGCTTCAGCGACATAAAAGAAAGGGTTTTCTGCATCGTATCGTGACTGGCGATGAAAAGTGGATACGTTACGATAATCCGAAGCGAACAAAATCATGGGGACTACCCGGTCATGCATCATCATCGACGGCCAAGCCAAATATTCATGGCGCCAAGCTCATGCTCTGTATATGGTGGGACCAGCTAGGTGTGGTTTACTATGAGCTTCTGAAACCGAATGAAAGGATCACAGGCGAGGTCTATCGACGACAATTGATGCGTTTGAGCCGCGCACTGCGAGAAAAACGGCCACAATACTCCGACAGGCACGACAAAGTTATTTTGCAACATGACAATGCTCGCCCACATGTTGCACCGCCGGTGAAAACATACTTTGAAACGCTCAAATGGGAAGTCCTACCCCACCCGCTGTATAGTCCAGACGTTGCTCCGTCTGATTACCATCTCTTCAGATAGATGACGCATGGCCTGGCTGACCAGCACTTCCATTCCTACGAGGAAGCCAAAAAATGGGTGAATGACTGGATAGAGGCCAAACCGGTCGAATTTTTTCGCAACGGGATTCGTATGTTGCCAGAAAGATGGGAAAAAGTTGTAGCTAGCGATGGCCAATACTTTCAATAATTCATTTGTAACCATTTTTTCACAATAAAGGCTCAAAATTTGAAAAAAAACGGGAAAGACTTATTCACATACCTGATAGTATATTCAAACAGAAATCGCTTTTTATGCGGTAGCGACGATCTGTCTGAATATATATATATATATATATATATATATATATATATATATATGTACACATATATATATAGTCTTGAGATTGTTGTTGAAGTAACTTCGTATTTGCCGTTATTTCTTTTGGTTAATCTGAGAAAACACAGCCTATGTACTCTAAATATAATATCACGTATACAAACGAAAACTAATTTGTCTTTGCAAATTGGTTCAGTATGATTTCGCATACAACCATCTTATAAGAGAAGACGTGGAGAGAGGAGGGAAAGAGAGAGATTCCCCCACATAACAAAGAATAAAATGAATAGATATTATCCAAAGTGTTAATAGTGTCAGATTAACCGAAAGAACCAAAAGAATAATACCAACTAAAACCACACCTTCTTTAGGATAAGAATCCCAAAGTTCGAAATGACTATTAACATGAGCTGGCCTAGTATTAATAGTTTAATTCTGTTGATATTCGACGTAATTTAAGACGCCGCCTACTGTCCACCGGTGGAACTGTCTGCTAAGGCTGTAACTGCACACACATACGATACTACTTTACTACGCTCACGAAATGTGGAGTTTATAAATATATTCCCTATACTTATAGGGAGAGCTTACGCTGGCAAGTTAAAGAAGAATTGTGTACACTCGTGCTTAAATTAGATTGGATCATCAGCTACACTCTTTTTTCTCCCAACCAGCTTAACTAGATCTGTGTAAATAAAACGTTCTCCCAACCAATACATAGATCGACTGGCAAAAATGCATCTGTCGCTATCAGTAGATGGGTGATATTATGATTAGATTATAATATTATGATAGATGATATTCAGTATTCTTAGGTATTTTTTCGCACATAACAATACAAACAGAAGATTTAAGATTGATATATTCTTTATTTGAAAATATAAAATGTGACACGAATATCTAATTCTACTAGCATCAATGTACTGAACACATTTTAGACGTTTTTTTTAATCGGAATTGATTTAACTATAATTTTCCCTTGTTCCACATTTAGAACCTTGAAAATGCGGACTGGTTGGGATAGGTTGCGATAATTTATAAAACGGGGAACAGGCACAGAAATGTGCAAAGGAACAGCATATTTAAAAACATAGTAATAGATGTAGACATGGAATAAATAAAATACAAAGCAAATAAAGAAACATTGTTCTATAAATTTCCAATCCATGTGTATAGAAACACGTGAAGGCCGATTTACCATCAGCAGATTCATTTGATCAGGTGCCTTGAAATCTCCCAGTAATGACTCCCGAAAAAGGCCATTCTCCGATTTTCCCTCATAACGTCTCCTCTCTCTTATTAGTAACCTCGGCTTGAATTATGATCTACAAGCGAATTTCTCAATTAAGAGTAAGTCAAATTATCTCTGAGTAAGTCTGAGTAAGTCAAAGATCGTTTGCGCGAAGATAATTGAAGATATTTTCGTATATAATAAATAATTTAAACAAATAAAATGTTCAATACAAACATAAAAATGTATCATCTAAAAAATCTAAAGTTAAAGATTAACTGTTTGAACTATTGCGATATTTTCTGTTTTTAGTGGTAAGAAACTTTTATTTCTTCTTTATTCTTTAATTGATCTGTTGTACTAGTATTATGCTTGGCATTATCCTTCGACGAAATATATCAGGTATGTGAATAAGTCTTTCCCGTTTTTTTTTCAAATTTTGAGCCTTTATTGTGAAAAAATGGTTACAAATGAATTATTGAAAGTATTGGCCATCGCTAGCTACAACTTTTTCCCAACTTTCTGGCAACATACGAATCCCGTTGCGAAAAAATTCGACCGGTTTGGCCTCTATCCAGTCATCCACCCATTTTTTGGCTTCCTCGTAGGAATGGAAGTGCTGGTCAGCCAGGCCATGCGTCATCGATCTGAAGAGATGGTAATCAGACATAGCAACGTCTGGACTATACAGCGGGTGGGGTAGGACTTCCCATTTGAGCGTTTCAAAGTATGTTTTCACCGGCGGTGCAACATGTGGGCGAGCATTGTCATGTTGCAAAATAACTTTGTCGTGCCTGTCGGAGTATTGTGGCCGTTTTTCTTGCAGTGCGCGGCTCCAACGCATCAATTGTCGTCGATAGACCTCGCCTGTGATCCTTTCATTCGGTTTCAGAAGCTCATAGTAAACCACACCTAGCTGGTCCCACCATATACAGAGCATGAGCTTGGCTCCATGAATATTTGGCTTGGCCGTCGATGATGATGCATGGCCGGGTAGTCCCCATGATTTTCTTCGCTTCGGATTATCGTAACGTATCCACTTTTCATCGCCAGTCACGATACGATGCAGAGAACCCTTTCTTTTATGTCGCTGAAGCAGCTGTTCGCAAGTGAAAAAACGCCGTTCGACCTCTCTCAGCTTCAGTTCGTACGGCACCCAATTTCCTTGCTTTTGGATCATTCCCATGGCTTTCAAACGCTTGAAAATGGTTGTTCGGTCAACTCCCAATGCTTCGGCAAGTTCTTCTTGCGTTTGACAAGAATCTTCATCAAGCAAAGTCGCCAATTCTCGATCTTCAAAGATTTGCGGCCGCCCGGAACGCTCCTTGTCTTCCACGTCGAAATCACCGCTTTTGAAGCGTCGAAACCATCCGCGAACACTTGAATCATCGACACAACCTTCTCCATAAGCCTCCTGAAGCAATCGATGCATCTCGGCAGCAGATGTCTTCAAATTGAACCAATAAAGTGAAACTTCCCGCAAATGACGTCGACTCGGCTCAAATTTCGACATTTTCACGATATCAAAAATTTATGATGCGAAAAAATTTTAACTAATGTGTTAGTATGCAATTGTTGACATATGAATAAGCTTTGATTATGACATATGTAACCATTGAATACTCGCACAGTATTGGTGGCGACATCTCTTACAAAAAACGGGAAAGACTTATTCACACTCCTAATATTTGTAGACTATCATCAGTTGGCACCACTAACTAAATATTTACGATATTGAATTTAAAATACCAAAACATATGATAATATATAGTGACCGACCAAACGGCCAGTCTGCGGTTGCGAAACCGACTGCTCGCGTGTGAAGGCGAAAATGCTCGAAGTACGAACCGCGAGAGTGCGTGACGTTCGCCCACAAAGGACGAAGTAGAGAGAAGAATCCTTCTTCTTCTCCGAGCTGTCAAGGAAGACTGTTCTATCGAGACGAGATTCCATCCAAGCTATTGTCACTCTCGATCCTGTCGCCATCCGCATCCCGACTACCCGACGCACCAGCTATGTCTACATCGGCGGATTTTTCTGCAGCTACGCCTGATCCACGATTGTCCTCACGGCTATCGTAAGCAAGTGTCGTCCCTGAGCCCTGAAAGCTTAGCGAGAGTGAGAGAAGGAAGGAAGGAAGCCATACGAAAAGAGAGAGAGAGAGAGAGAGAGAGAGAGAGAGAGAGAGAGAGAGAGAGAGAGAGAGAGAGCGAGTAAGAGAAAGAGAGCGAGCAAGAAGAAGATCGCGAATTGAGAGGAACCCACAGCACGCGAGGAAGCAGCGGCGCCGTGGACTCTTCGGCAAGTAGCCTTTTACTAAATTACATGTGAAGTGCGCGTCCCGGCATGAGCGTCCCGTTGGAAACCTCAACCTATGTCCGCGGAACCCGCTCCATGGTGGTTGTCGCCGTCGCGCGGGAAATGATAAGCGTAATTCGCGAGTGCGTAAAATCGTATGTGATGTATCGCGTTTAGGCTAAAAGGCGTTATTTGTGATTTTCTGTAAATAAATTGTTATTACGTGGTTAGAAAGAGATTGACTTAGTCATTCCCGTTCCCCGTTCCCTGTTTTCCAGCTCCGGCGACGCCGATGTCACTAGAGATCTCCGAGGAAAGTCACCCGCAAAAGTCGAGTTATAAAATGGCGCCCAACACGTGAAGCCCGACGGATTAAATAAAAATCGTTCCACGAGCCCGAGTCGTGCGCGGCAGTGAGAAAGTACGTGTACATAAATTCCAAAGCGCGTAAAAAGAATTTATAATGCGAATATAAAGAGTTGAGAACGTGCCATTTAATGCGCCACGTGGCCGACACTTACGACCATGTTGGAGAGCGACGCACGAATATGCGCAGTAGAGCCGTTGCGTGTAGCAGACGCGGCCAGTAATAACGACATAAGCGACGTACGGACTATATGAATATTCCCCCCTCACCCTCGTGTTAAAATGCACTTTCTCCTCGCAAATGTTTAAATGTAAATGTTAAGCAATTACGAGTCCGCCGTGTCCCCGTAACATAAGTACCGTCATATATTAGTATTGGCTCGAGTAATATAATTTAAAACTATTTATTTACATGATACTATGTACAAAACATATTACAATATTACAATATAACTATTTAGTTATATTGTATTTACTTACAGTTATATCTATAAACTTATTTATGAGATAAATATCCATTTCATTTTATTCTATACATTTATCATATATATATATACATGTTTTTGCTCAATACATATTTTATATAAATACCATGCATATTTTTGAAACATTTTATATGTACATGCTTTTTATAAGTAATTTTAAACCCTGAACGGTGTACTACTGGGCTTCTCCCTGTCGTCCAGCTCACTAGCTTCAAAAAGCCAGTGGCAAATATCCCTGTGAAGCCTATACAAGCAGGCCAAGAAGAAATATACTGGAATTAGCATTGATAGGTTTACAAGCTTATATGGTTGAGCGACAACAGTTAACAGCTGCCACGCTGTATGTATGCAAGTTTTATATAGATTTTGTTAGGCTGAGAACATACAGGTAAAAGTCAATTTTTTTGATTCTGCAAGACATATGTTGTTCAGGACCACTACACCAATAGTGGAAATTAAATTGGGAAAGATTAGGTGAAAAATAGAAATTTTGACTGATAAAACGTGATAATAAAAACAGGCCCTCGGCGAGCAATATGTATATTGCTTAGCAGTCAAGCTTTTTGCATGAAATAGATTTTCTTTTACCAATTGGCAGCCTGAGAGGCAGGAGAATAATAGTTACAACAGAAAGAATCGATAGATGCTATATTTACTTGTTTTTTATGTGATAAAGGCGTTATAAGTGTCTATTTGTATATGCATTGTGCAAGCTATCCCTGTACAAGTCAACAATACCCAGCATAGCTGTCATGAACAGAATATATATGTGTTGAAATGCATTTTATTATAATGTAAGATTTTAAAATAGAGGTGATGATAAAAATTTGTTAAGAATATCAGGCAACGATAACATCAATAAATTCACAATAAATAAGATAATAAACAAATACATAAGTGAATAAACAAATTTTGGACAATCACATTGATATTGGGTTTTTATTCTTTTTTTTCTCAAACGATTGAAACTGCAGGAGCAGAAATTGAAGGTAAGCTAATTACAAAAAATCATCTTTTATTTAAATAAATAAATATGCACATAAATGAAGCATTCACAGGATAAGATAGGATAGGCATAGAAGTGAGAGGAAAATAAGGTGCGCTTGTATGAGATAGACCAATTTGAACAAGTTTTGAAATCATAGATGAGATATCCTGGAAATACAAAATTACAATAATGGTAATTCCACACTATCAATAGTATAAATAAATTTTTTATAATAAACTAGATTCCCAAATAATTTAAAATTAAAACAGCAAATTCTTTGTTTTTGTCAACGAAGAACAGTAGAGATTGTCTAGCCTGGTATTCAATTTTTAGGTATTCACTAAATAATTAGCAGCTGATGAAATAATAAATAATTTAAATAATAAATAATAATATATAACAAAAAGAAAATCAAGACAGGTCATCAAAATACCCATTTAAAGCTTCGATTACTTTCTCATTGTCTGCAAATCTCTTACCGCCAAGCCATTTTGTGAGGTTAGGAAACAGACAATAGTCACTCGGGGCTGGGTCTGAAGACTGGGGAGGGTGCGTAGTATTGACCAGTGATAGTTTTACCCTTTACAAAGTAATCAATGTATATAGTACCTCTTGCATCCCAAAAAACAGTAGCCATAACCTTGTTCACGGCACAAATTGTTTTTGCCTTCTTTGGAGTTGGTTCCCGTGGTCTAATCCACTGTTTAGACTGTTGTTTGGTCTCAGGAGTGTAGTGGTGGACCCAAGTTTCGTCAACGGTTACGAGTCGACGCGAAAATTCGCTTGTATTACGCTTATATAACACCAAATTGGTTGTAGAAATGTTCTTTCGAATCAATTTTTGGTTGACTGTCAGCAAACGTGGCACCCATCCTTCACTGAGCTTTTCCATATACAACTGTTGGTGTAAAATATATTGTACGCATTCATATGACATCTTACAAGTCTCGGCTATCTCACGCACTTTTAATCTGCGGTATTTCAGCACTATTTGATGGATTTTTTCGATCATATCTGGAGTTGTGACCTCAATGGGGCGCCCTGAGCGAGGTTCATCGGAGGTGCTCACACGACCCTTCATAAACTCGCAAACCCACTGCTTAAAAGTTGAATATGATGGGAAGGATTTCCCCAGTGTTGAATCCATCTCTTCTTTAATTCCCTTTGGCTATAACCCCTTCAAACAAAAGTATTTGATGACAGCACGATTTTCTAGCTTTTCCATTTTTACAAAAACACAGAGGCGTCTTGTTCAGCGTGCTCTCAAACCTAAACTAAAATGGTGATCGGACTGAAACTATAGCTGCAAGCTATCTAAGGATGGTACTATAGAACGCCACCTCATGGTAGGCCTAGTGGCGCCATCTTTTGGCCATGCCAGAAACTTATTAATCCAACCTCATATATATATATATATATATATATACATATATATATATATATATACATATATATATATATATATATACATATATATATATATATATATATGCATATTACTATGTACACATATAATTAAAACTTTATTTATAACTTTTGAAATCTTTATTTATTCTTCTAAATCTAAATCATCCCCTCAAAATAGTTAATGCAACTATGTCAACGCTTTTTTCAATTCTAAAACATTTTTTATACTCGTATTCGGGAATGCCACCAGTTCTTTTATCGATTCGGCTATTATTTCTTCAATTGAATCAAAACCGTATCCACAAAGTGGCTCGTTGAGTTTGCTTAACAGTCAGAAGTCTCACGGTTCTAAATCAGGCGAGTACGGTGGTTGTGGAACGATATTGGTTGAATTTTTGGCAAAATGTTCACGTAAAATCAATGCAGTGTGACCTTGTGCATTATCGTCATGCAAAAACAAAAAGTTATCCTGCCATAAATCTGCTCATTTCAGAGGAATATCTTCATGCAAACGAGGCGTATGACTCAAATAAAATTTATTGTTGACCGTTTGGCTGGTTGAAGGGAATTCATAATGCACCATATCACGATAATCGAAAAAAACAGTGAGCATAACCTTGATGTTTGAGTGACTTTTTTGGCGTGTTTTTTTTCTGTCTGTGCTCTCCTTTGGCACAGTGTTCGCTCGATTGATCGGATGTTTCTGGATCGTAAGAATAGACCCAAGTCTCACTTCTAGTTTTTATGCCTTCCATCTTGTCCTGATAGTTCGAAAGCATCTTTTCCTAGACCTTGATGCGACGCTATTTATCCAAAAGTTTTTCTTTGTATCAATAAAGATTTCTCTCTTTTCAAGCATAAAATATCTTTCAAAATGATTTGGATTGTCCCATAGGAAATTCCAACAATATCAGCAAGCGCTCTAGTAGTCGATCGACGATTTTGCAGAACCAATTCTTTGATTTTGTTGACGTGTAGCCCACCAGTGGTTCTAAGTCGTCTTTGATATAGTTCGTCTTCAAAGTGTTCTCGAGCTTCTTTGAACAAGTTGTGCCAATCAAAAGCACTTGCTCTTCACATTAATTTTTGACCAACGGCCTTCTATTGCTACCGTCGGTTTCCGCGCACGACTTGGCAGTCAAGTTATGGTAGTACAGTGTAACTGGCATTTGACTTTCAGATATTACGAATTTAATCGAGTCGTGTACTGCGATAATTTCTTGACACGCATCGCTCATTGCTACATACTCTGATTGACACGTTGACAGAGCAACACTCTGTTGTCTTTTCGTCTTCCATACAATCGATTCGCCAAACAATCTTACTATTAGACCGCTCGTTGTAAGCGCATTTTTACAGTCTGATAGGCTGGCGTCCGAGAAGGCTGTCATCCTGTCAGACAAGCCTTTGTAGACAAGACCTTTGTCGATCGATCCCGACAGATACTTGCAAACACGGGAAGCCATCTTCCAGTCTTCCTGTGTAGGACTTATCTGATGTCTACATAGAATATTTATCGCATAAGTTATATCCGGTCTAGTAGAATTGGCCAGATATAGTAACGATCCTACTAATTCGCGAAATATCCTATCGGTAGACGCTTCTACTGCGCAATCTTCATTTTCTCTGCTTTTGCGCGATCGGTCATTCGCGTATGCAATCGGCAGTGGTGTATCCACTGAGTGCATTCTTTCGTATCCGAATTTAATCAATAGATTTCGCGCGAATTTTCCCTGAGACAATCTAAGCGTTTTCTTCGCTCGATCGTGATCTAACCTAATTCTCAGGAATTCGCGGGGTTCACCGAAGTCTTTAACTTTGAACTCCGCGCCTAATTTCGCTGTTATATCGTCGATTTCTTTTCTATCGTTACTGGAGACGAGGATATCATCCACATACAAGAGTACATAACAGACGGTGTCTTCTATTCTTTTTACGAATAAGCACGGATCTACTGAATCGGATGTATATCCAAATTTATTGATAGTTTCAGTAAATTTGACATTCCATCTTTTCGGGCTGATTTTTAAGCCATATAGTGAACGTTTTAGTTTCCATAGTTGTTTGTCGTTTTCATCCGATCTGACTCCCTCTGGTATATGCATGTATATATCCTCTTCGACTTCTCCGTATAAGAAGGCCGTTTCTACATCGAGTTGGCGAATTTCCCAGTCGTAATAATTTGTTATCGCTAAGCACGCTCGAACTAGTGGCAACCTAGAGACTGACGCGTAAATTTCGCTAATCGAGTATTCGTTTTTGTCTTTAAACCCTCTGATTACAAGACGAGCTTTGAATCTAACCTCGTTTTTATCGTTAAGCTTGGTTTTAAAGACCCACCTCGAATCTAAGACATTTGGATTGCTAACGCTTGACATTAACTCCCTCTTATTCACGGTTTCGAACACATTTTTATCTGCTAGTGATTTAATTTCATTCTCTATCGCTTCTATCCAATTTTTACTGTTCGGTGAGCTGACTGTTTCGCGGTAATTAACGGGATCTTTATTTATTGATGCTATAAGTATATCCCTAGCTTCGTCGCGCAGTTCTACTCTATTATCATTGTTAATATACATGATATCTATCGCTGATCTAACTTTCTTCGGTCTTCCGCGTTTGACTATCGGACTATGTTTAATAGGAGAGTTGTTATTTTCCTCTCCCTCTGAATCTAGTAATTCTTCCTGATTTTTCGCAAATGATAATTTGTTCTTTTCTTTGTCGAATACCTCTCCGTAGACAATGTGTTCAAGTGATTTGAGGTGTCTTGTTTCATACATTTTTCTTTCCTCAGGTACAAGCAATTTATAACCGGTTTGAGTATATCCTACAACTACACCCTGAATACCCTGTAATCCGAATTTATGATCTAAATTTCGCGGTTTCTTAAAGAAGCCTAAGCTGCCGAATCTTTTAAGCTGTCCTAAATCCAAGCTGAAGCTGTTTCGCAATTTGAACAGCGGTATGTTCATGTCTAACGCTTTGTGCGGGCTCCTATTATAAGTGTAAACAGCCGCGTCTACCGCGAGGTCCCAGTTACTGAGAGGTAGACCTGAATCGCACATCATCGCACGTACTTTCATTTCAAGCGTTCTATTAAACCTTTCTGCGACTCCGTTATGTTCCGGAGTATCTGGGCACGCAAGTTGCAATTCTGCACCTAGTTCCGCTAGCCTATCTATAGTTTCCCTGTTAGTGAATTCCGTACCTTGGTCGGTGCGCAGATAACAGAATTTTTCATCCGACCCTATCGCGTTTCTTAATTTTCTAACGCACGAGTCTATACATTTCCCTGCTTCGGTCTTGCTTTTAACTGGATACGCACAAGCTACCCTAGAATAATCATCTACCAGAACGATTATGAATTTATACCCTCCTGGATATGACGCTGGTTTAATAGGCCCCATAGTGTCAACGTGCAGTATTTGCAATGGTTTGTCTGCCCGCGTTCGCGTTTTATTAAACGGTAGCTTTACTGTTTTAGTTAGATGGCAAACTTCGCAATTATGTATTTCGGTTGTATCTAATAAATCCTTTTCGTTGATTGAATTGTTATTTGTCTTCGCGAACTATTTAAGATACTTGACCGACGCATGGCCTAGTCTCGTATGCCACAGCATAGCTGCTGATAGTGTCTTGGAGTTTGATACGTTGCGATTTCTATAGATAACTTCCGGTTCTTCCGAACTCAATTTATCAATTACGTCGATTCGTTCGTTGTTAAGGTAAATCTCCATTCCGTTTTCTACAAACTTCCTAAGTGACAATAAGTTTCTGGTGACTTCATTCGAATAGAGTGTTTCGGATAGTCTAATAATTTTGCCGTTTACCGCGCGCGCTTCAACCGTTCCTTCAGTGTTAATGCTTAGATATTTATTTTTATTCGCGCACCGCATTTGACAATTGATCGGTTTAACGTTTGTTAATATCAACTTAGATCCAGCTATGTGCTCGGTAGCACCAGAGTCGGCTATGAAATCACACAGTAATAAGTCATTATATTTTGCGTAATTGGTCAACTCACCCTCTGCTCCGCGATTTTCGTCGCTACCGACCTCTTTTTCTAGAGCGTAGGCCGTACGCCCCTTCTTCCTACTACTGAAGGGGTTGTCCTTGCCTCCTTCGTGGCGGTTTTGATCATATGGCCGCTTGGCCGGCTTAGCATGCTTACTGGGGCAGTCTCTGGCGATGTGATTGCCCAGCTCATTACAATTATAACATTGTATGAGCGTAGGAGTTGGACAATCTTTCAGCATGTGCCCAAGTTTGCCGCATGCTCTGCATTTGAGAGCACAGTCGTCCCTACGACCCGCGCTGTCGCCGCTCCTGCGGTCGTTGCTGTAGGGGTTGCGGAAGGACCTCCTGTGTCCGCTTTCAGCAATCAGCTGATCTCCCCTCTGCTCGGCTGTGGGCTTCATTGCTTCCTTCTGTAAAATAAAATGTTTAAGTGCCTCGTACGTCATTTCTTTACCTGTTGACTCGAGGTTTATAACCTCTGCGAAAGTCACTTCAGGTACTGCGTCTGTGATTGCTTGCACAAACATATCTCTCTTTTCTTTATCAGACAGTTTGTCTGCATTAGGCACACTCTCATAAATTCGGACTCTGTCCTCGAATTTATCCCAGAATTCTACAGCACGCTCCTTAGAAGGATTGTACTTTATAGTGTATAACGCTCTCCGAGCCGAAATACGTGTAGTCTTAGTCTCAAGTCGTTTGTGTTCTTTTAACTTTTCGAGTATCTCCCTAGGAGATTTAAGGTTTACAATCTTTTGATAATATGTGATATCAGTATGATTGATGATTATATCACGGGCTCTGAACATGTCGTCACGAGCTTTCTCATCAACGACATCGTTCTCCCCTATCGTCAGAACGTGGCTCAACCTTTTCACACGTAATTCCGAGTTAAGATAATCCTCAAATATATCGAAACGCATATCATTTGTAAGTCTGTATTTTCTGAAAGAACTATTCTCTTTATTTGAACAGTTAGTGATTTGATTTAAAACCTTTTCAAGCAAATGACCATCTGAATCATTAAATACAGAATTACTACTATCTACCTTTACTGTTAATTTATCAGTCACTTCACTGCACTTATCGCCTTCAGAACCGATGCGATCATCAGCCACGCTCGCACTGAGATTATCAGGCAGAGCGTTTGCTGGAAGATTGCTCGACTCTGTTCTCGAGCAATGCAGGTTATCGTGAGACTTATTTACATTTAAATTGGAATCAGAAATAATAAGATTATTGTTATTATTATCAGAGTCTGATGGCCTTACATTATATCTCGAATCTCCCTCTGAAGCTGCGCCGGGGTTGTATTCATAGTCTCGGTGATCCGGTGACGGCTGCGCTCCCTTCTCCTTGGATGGCGGTGTCGAGCTAGCGTCCATGTGGTTCACCAGAACCTTTATCATCTCGTCCGTCACGTCTTCGTAGGGATTGAAGTCCTTGTCGTTGACGGATCGAGGCAGCTTCCCATGGGCCGGCTGTTCGTCCTCTTGGCGAGATCCTCGAGAGCTGTCCAGAATCTCCACGTCTGGTTCTAGTGGCGGAATGTTTGATATCGGCTCCTGCCGACTCGACGATGGCAAGGCAGGCCGAGCAGCAGCTACTTTCAGGATTACTGGAACCAGCTTCTCCGCCAGTGTCATGACTGCTGCCTCTATCCTTTCGGACGACAGCCATCTCGCCAAGTTGTTTAACTGGCGCTCCTGTAAAATGGAGTTTCGCTCCACCATGCCTTTCATGGTTTCCTCCCACTTGTTCATGCGCTCGGAGGCCTGCTTCGCGACAGTGTGTATGTCACGAAGCACTCCCCCGAGCTTGCTTTCATTTTCTCGTTCTTTCCTCGGAGCGATGGTCTGCTCCGGAAAGAATTCTACCAGCACGTTGCCGGTAGGCCAAGCTCGATCAAGCTCCTCGAGCTCCTCTGGGCGCAACAGGTGCCCAATCCTCCCCACCTTCGTGTCAGAAAACACGATCGCAGCGGTCAATGTTTGCTCTTGCGAGCGATAAAGGTATACTCTCTGTCCATGAAAGTATCTCTCGTGGCCGTGCCTCCTCCATACCTTCTCAATCGCCTTCCATACCTTCCTTCCCAAGGTATCACTCACTGCGGCGTCGTTACCTATAGGATTTCATGTAACGTAAGTACTAGCTAGATTTTACGTTTTATGGCGTGACTAAACCACCTTAAGTAGAGATCTCTTTCCTCACTACACGCGTTCAGTTCCCGTAAGTACGATATCGATTTTTCTTCTTGGAAAAGAACAGTGTTTCGCACTAAATCCTCGAAACCCTTAAGTATGTATTAAGAGCTCCGGAGAGCGACGTCTCGCTCTATAAAGTCACATTCACGTAGAGAGAATACAGAAATGTATGCACCCCCTCTGTCTAGACGGTATGGATCGGCAGGCAGGCCCTTCAGACTAGTGCGAACGCAGCAGCAACTGCGCTTGACAAACCAGCCAAATCGTATACTGTCCAGCATACGCAGGGGGTTTGCGGTCGCAGCACTGCTGCCCCGTACAAGTACGGTTCACTACACACTCCCTCTTACTTCTGGTTATATGTAATGATAACCGGCGGATTTATATATATATATACCGCAAGAGGCTCACACGCGCGTGCATATATCGCGCCTACACACTGTATGTACCTATCCCGTATTAGGCATCGGGCCCCTCTGGTATAAAGATACGGTCCTGGCAAGAACCCGGGGCCCCCTCACGTGAGGGCACGGGCCTGGGCGGTACCCAGGGCCCCCCCAGCTATAGCGTCGGATTGGACTCTATATGCCGCGGGATAGACTCACATATATTAAATGCGTACATTGTATCTATATATATACCCGTGCAGTATGTATGCACGACCATATAGCAGACACACACATATAAACCCTCACACCTATATTAAGCGCGTAGCCTACCTCTATATATATACCCGTACAGTATATATGTACGGCTATATGGTGGACGCGCACGTATACTACCTCACGTATACCGATACATACATATACCGTATATGTATACCCGTATAGTCAGTATATACGGATATAGCTCCCATAAGTAATTCATTGCGGCGACTTTTCTTATGGACATGCGTGTAAATTGCACGGCGGTTATGGAAAACGCGTCCTCAGCCTCGTAGGAGGCCTCCTTGTGCGTTTTGACGCTCGGACTTCGTCCGGACTAGGCCGCGCGCCCGGGAGAGAGACCCCCCTCTACGCCGCACCGCGCGCCCGTGTATACCGGTGCACACGCACTTACTCTTTTCGGTTAAAATTACTGCTTGAACTTTTGAAATCGAATTCTAGGAAATCTAAAGATTTATCTCGAATTATTATTACAACAAATTCGTTATGTTCGATTCGCGGTAAAATGTTAAAATCTTTCCCGCGCGATTTTTACATTAGCTAATCTCTACGAAAGCTACTTTAGTTTTTAAGAATTCAATAATTATCAAGATGAATTTTAATTATCTGAAACAATTTTAATACATAATTACTATTTGTTTAAACTATTTAGTAAACAAATTGCAATATTAAAACTTATCTTTCTTAAAATCAAATTTCAATGGATTATGGAATTTTACTTTAGCTTTTTACTCTCTTAAAATTTTCATTTCAACAGTTAGTTTACTTAATTATCTAACAATAAAGTATTAATTAACTTTAGCTTAGATGAATTTTCAACTATTAGAATGTCAAAATCACTATTTTAGATTTTCAATTCAAACCATAGTGATAAATACACTATAATTCATATGTACAAATCTAAATTCACTTTTAAACTAATTCAATACTTTTGCATTATTGCAATAAATTTAATTATTAATAAATTAAATTTTACTCAACCTTCTCCTTTTGATTTTGAACAAAAACCAAACTTCAACTTACGCTTTCCAGCGTTTGCGCTCGAGGTTGAACTTTTATTGAAGTCCATTTCAATAAATGATTTTTCCCTCTTTTGAAAAATTTCTAGCTGCAGTAAAATAAATCTCCTTCAAGATTTATATTCTTCTTCAAGGCTGGCAAAGGTTTTTCCTTGGCTTTGTTGCAGGGAGCAACACATGCTCGACCTCTCTCTCTTGGACAAAGCACTTTCTCCACGAGCACGCACTTTCGAAACAGTTTCTCACTTTTCACGAAATTTTAAATTCTAAAATATGCTAAAAATGCTCAGTGGACGTGGGCGGGTCCCATAACCTGTTGGAATCTAGATCTAATATGTAAAATACAAGCAGAGAGGAAATAAAAGGAATAACACAAAGACAATGTATTTCGGTTACTCAGAGCTTTATTCACAACCAACTAACTTGAACAACGTCTAGCAGTCTACCCCACCCGCCGTATAGTCCAGACGTTGCTCCGTCTGATTACCATCTCTTCAGATCGATGACGCATGGCTTGGCTGACAAGCACTTCCATTCCTACGAGGAAGCCAAAAAATGGGTGGATGACTGGATAGAGGCCAAACCGGTCGAATTTTTTCGCAACGGGATTCGTATGTTGCCAGAAAGATGGGAAAAAGTTGTAGCTAGCGATGGCCAATACTTTCAATAATTCATTTGTAACCATTTTTTCACAATAAAGGCTCAAAATTTGAAAAAAAAAACGGGAAAGACTTATTCACATACCTGATAATTTTGTATTTCCAGGATATCTCATCTATGATTTCAAAACTTGTTCAAATTGGTCTATCTCATACAAGCGCACCTTATTTTCCTCTCACTTCTATGCCTATCCTATCTTATCCTGTGAATGCTTCATTTATGTGCATATTTATTTATTTAAATAAAAGATGATTTTTTGTAATTAGCTTACTTTCAATTTCTGCTCCTGCAGTTTCAATCGTTTGAGAAAAAAAAAGAATAAAAACCCAATATCAATGTGATTGTCCAAAATTTGTTTATTCACTTAAGTATTTGTTTATTATCTTATTTATTGTGAATTTATTGATGTTATCGTTGCCTGATATTCTTAACAAATTTTTATCATCACCTCTATTTTAAAATCTTACCTTATAACAAAATGCATTTCAACACATATATATTCTGTTCATGACAGCTATGCTGGGTATTGTTGACTTGTACAGGGATAGCTTGCACAATGCATATACAAACAGACACTTATAACGCCTCTATCACATAAAAAAACAAATAAATATAGCATCTATCGATTCTTTTTGTTGTAACTATTATTCTCCTGCCTCCCAGGCTGCCAATTGGTAAAAGAAAATCTATTTCATGCAAAAAGCTTGACTGCTAAGCAATATACATATTGCTCGCCGAGGGCCTGTTTTTACTATCACGTTTTATCAGTCAAAATTTCTATTTTTCACCTAATCTTTCCCAATTTAATTTCCACTATTGGTGTAGTGGTCCTGAACAACATATGTCTTGCAGAATCAAAAAAAATGACTTTTACCTGTATGTTCTCAGCCTAATAAAATCTATATAAAACTTGCATACATACAGCGTGGCAGCTGTTAACTGTTGTCGCTCAACCATCTAAGCTTGTAAACCTATCAATGCCAATTCCAGTATATTTCTTCTTGGCCTGCTTGTATAGGCTTCACAGGGATATTTGCCACTAGCTTCTTGAAGCTAGTGAGCTGGACGACAGGGAGAAGCGCAGTCGTACACCGTTCAGGGTTTAAAATTACTTATAAAAAGCATGTACATATAAAATGTTTCAAAAATATGCATGGTATTTATATAAAATATGTATTGAGCAAAAACATGTATATATATATATGATAAATGTATAGAATAAAATGAAATGGATATTTATCTCATAAATAAGTTTATAGATATAACAGTAAGTAAATACAATATAACTAAATAGTTATATTATAATATTGTAATATGTTTTGTACATAGTATCATGTAAATAAATAGTTTTAAATTATTTTACTCGAGCCAATACTAATATATGACGGTACTTATGTTACGGGGACACGGCTGACTCGAAATTGCTTAACATTTTTATTTAATCATTTGCGAGGAGAAAGTTGATGGAACAGATCGATGGGAATAACCCCATTTATTATTATTATTATTATTCTGCCACCGCAGATTCATAGCGACCCCTTTTTTGTTTTGTTTTGGCGGTGCCGGTCCTAAATCAGGATAAAGGAGGAAGGAGTACATTTACAACAACTGCACAGCACACTGTCACAATTACACATGTTAGAACACTGACATATCAGCAATATAACACCTGGAAAAAGAGTAGGTTACCATTGCCACGCTCGCGTGTGGCGGTCTCGGCTCGTTACGGGGCGTCTACCACGGAGTGGACGAGCTTGACAGACTTAAAAATGGGGGAGTACTGGCAATGAAGGTACAGCCGCCATTGAGTTAGGCAGTAGGCGTCATATTTGACCAGCGGGCCCTATAAACGGGTTACACGCACCTTGTATATAAAGATTCGGCCGCCACGCAGCTCGGAATCTCTGTAGAGTAATTTGAGCAAAAGGAGTGAGATATGGAGCGAAGCCGAGCAAACACGAAGTGCTGTAGATGAACTCTACAGTCCCTGACAGACACAGGCGCGACTGGAACTCTCCAGCTCGTGCGCGGCGGAGTAGGAGCATGCTGTGCGTCATCATCTGGCGGGGGATCTTATAAAAGGACATCTTCCCATCTGGTGCTGGCCGGGGGCAGCAGCTCCCGCTGCTAACCATACTTATACAAATATAACCCAATTCATGCACTACAAAATTTTTGCCAGCCCCGCCTCTGCTCCCTAAAGTAGGGTGCAATGGAAGGGGACGGGCTCCTTTCTGATCTGTAGGGTGGGTCCACGACGCTTGCGTCGCTTATTAATTGATATTGATCAAATCTTCTCGCCTGGTCGTCCCCCCTCGGCTTTTGTCAGGGAGGTGGAAGGAACTCCAAACGTAGCTAAAGACGGTCCACCGCGCTTGCACAAGTCATTCGGCATTTGCCAGTGCGTCCTGGCTCGTGATGTCTGCTGGAAACTCTCCAGAGAGTGGAGCATCTTATTCTTGGAGTGTGAAGCTCGAGAAAGCAGAGGTGGGTTACGTGACGTGGCGTGCTATATCCCTCGGCTCTGTAAAAGAGTCTTTTACGAAGGTTCAAGCCAGAATGACTCTTTCAGGCAAGTGTTGGGGAGTCATTCTGGTGAGCTCGCCATTGAAGGGTCCATGGAGGCCGGCCGCGTGGGGGGACAAAACATGATAAAGTAGAATGAATTTAGTACATAACAGTAAAGAAGAGATAAGGAGCACGGAGGAACAGGAGATGGCCCAAAAAAGAAAGGGGCTAAATAGCTCGAATTTTTTTAGTACGGTCAGTAGCAGTGGAGCTAGCAGTGCTGTCGATGCGGCAGGCTGAATCAGACATCGAAAATGAGATAAGCACGAGGATCAAGAAGATAAAGATCTCATTCACTCCATCAACAATCTATTTAAAATTATAATGGAGTCAATGAAGACACAAAAGAATGTGAACAACACTATACAGGAGGGGATTCCGGTTTTACAACGACAGTTTGTGGACAGAAGGCGCCTTAGAGCGCGGCGCCTACATGCCTTCGAGGGCGGGAGAGAAAAGAAGAGGAAGAAAAGAAAGGAGACCATCAAAGAAATAAATGTGGTCAACAAATCCTGCCGTGAGGACGTGCTTGTTCAGCCCGAGTAAGTTTGGCAGAATGTTCACATGAGGTAGAAGAAGAGAGCAGCCAAAACGGAGAAGAAGATAATGAAGAAGAGGTCTGATAAGTCAGGAGAAGTCCTTAAACATACAAAATCGAAAAGAGCAAGGCCTGAGGCGCTGCTCCTCAAGCCCGAGGAGGGCAAGAACTACGCGGAGATCCTTGGACGCATCCCCCACCAAGTCGACCACTTACAGCATGGGCTGACGATCGAGAACATCCGCCGAACATTCAACGGCGATGTCCTGATCGAATTCAAGCAGACTTCAACAGAGGGCAGGGAGGGGTTCACTAACGCTTTGAAAGAGGCCGTCAGGCAAACCGCGGCACTCCGCGCTCTGATACCCAAGACCACCTTGGAGATCAGGGACGTGGATGGTTGCGCGACAGCTAACGAAGTTAGGGCAGCTCTTCATGGCATCTTGCAAGACTACACCAGTCCCCTTGAAGTGAGGCTCACAAGGGAGAACAAAGTCGACAAACGGCTGGCCATTGTGACCCTCGCTGAGGAGGCTGGCCTACGGCTGCGGGACGCTATCGAACACTGTTACAGGTGTTTCGGCTATGGACATCGTGGCTCGGGCTGCGACGGCCCAGACAGGAGCACTACCCGTTTCCGGTGCGGGTAGCAGGGAAACAAGGCGGCAGACTGTAGGATGCGTTCGAAGTGTTACCTCTGCCCGTGGACCACGCCTGCAGCATTAAACCACGTTGCCGGATCCGAGGCTTGTGCGGTGTTTCGACCTGTTTGTCTCCCGACCTATGTGTCTTCACTTTCATGATCAAGTGTCACCACTTGATGTCCAAAACGCCTTCAACTCGGTTAGGTGGGCAGACGTTCTGGGGGTACTGGAGAAGAACTTCAATTACCTAGATACCTACTCCAGATCATCGGACATTATTTGAAGGACAGATCCATTTTGGACGAAACGACAGATGGATCTCAGCGAAAAGAGCTAACGTGTGGCACGGCTAAAGACTCCATTCTGAATCCCGATCTATTGAATATTTCCTATGATGAGATGCACTTGCACTGGGTGGACATGTTGGACGTCTGCTTGCTAATCGGGTATGCGGATGACGTGACAGCAGTTAGAATTGCGCGCAATATGACGCTGGCATAGACGCGCCTTGATCAGACCATGTGCAGCATTCGCCATCGGATGGGTAATCACAAGCTAGAACAAGTGGAAGCTTCCTTACGAAGAAGCGCGTTCCCAGAGTGCAGCCGCTAATTATTGGAAAGATGTCGGCCTTGACCAAGGCATCTGTTAAGTACCTGGGGGTTATGCTAGATACGAAGGTCACATTCTGGGAACATATTCGGAGGTCAGCGGACAAGGCGGCGGTGGTGACGACCTCCCTTTGTAGGGTTAGGATACCCATCATACATTTTTTGAGTGCGGGCAGTGGGAGCAACAGAGGGCACTACTGGGGGAGGACGCTGGGAGGGTTATCCCGGAAGGAATCGTCCCCCTGATGCTCTCCAGCCAGGAAACGTGGGGAAGGGTTGCCTATTTCGTCGAAGATATCCTCAGACGGAAGAAGGCGGACCTTCCCTAGATCTTTCAATTTTGCTGGGATGTGGTGGCGCCCAAAGGCGAATATCTTGGTCCCCTCTCCGAAGTAATACCTAATGGCGGTTTCCGGGTTGGGTAGTTGAGCCAGGGAGAGGAGGTCTCCTCGGTCACGCCTGCCGACTCCGGCTTGCAGCTCTTTTCAGAGCTGCAGGAAGCAGTCGAGGGAATGCATCGAGGCGGTAGTTTTTTAGTGGGTATGCCTTTCTGTTGGTGATTCCCACATAACCGGGGACCTGTCCATAAAGGATTTTTCTCCTCCTCTATTAAAAAAAAAATAAATACCATAAGCTCCTAATTTTAATATTACTCCAGCTAATAATATAGAACCTGAAACAGGGACTTCTAAATGAGCTTTAGGTAATCAAGAATGAAACATAAATATAGGTAATTTAACTAAAAAAGGAATTATTATAAATAAATAAAATAATATCGGAGAAATTATTTTTATATATAAAATATTGTAAATTATATAATAATATCTTAATGAATTAAAATAATTTAATAATATAAAAAGCAATAGTAATAAAGGTAATGATATAAATAATGTATAAAATATTATATATATTGTTGCATTAATTCGTTCATTTTGATATCCCCACCCTATAATTAAGTAAAATATCGGAATTAACCTAAATTCAAAAACTATAAATAATTTATTATTCTAAAACATAAAATAAGATTAAGTTTATAATTAATAAATTTAAACAATATTTAAATTTAAAAATAATAAAATTTCTTACTAACAAAGAATATATATATATATATATAATTATTAGAAATTTATTATTATCTCAGAAACAAAGCATTAATTAAGAAAATAACAAGAATACTGTTTTGATTAAATTTATGGTAGGTTATTTTAGCCTTTTATAAATAATAAAGCAAAAAATACTTAAAACCAAATATTGGACTGTATCATAAAGAGATGTAAACATATGAGTCCACTGGCTCTTATTACGATCTGCATCTTTTCTACCCTGCGTGGTAAATGATTTATGAGTTTATTGTTTAGATGCCTGATATTTTTTTATAGGTTTTAAGCCTCTCACAAAGGCTTGCAGAGTTTTCAATTTCAAATACTGTAGTAAGTCTTGCGTCGTCCTTTTGTTTGAACAAATGTCTTTTCTTTCCTCGTTTAAAATAAGGTTCATGTTAAAATATTATTTCGTGTATCTCTATTTTAATATTCCACCTACTATATTGAATAAAAATTCAATACTATGTTTTAGAAGAAAGTAGAATAATAAGCAGAAGTAATAATACTGAAATATCTAAAATTTCTGAAAATACTAACTTCGCTCAGTTCATTAAAAATAGTAAAATTCTTAAAAAAAATCATGCAGATATACCAGATTTTGAAAATGCACAAGTCATTTCTATTAAAAAAATTTCTAAAAATTCAAGAAAAAGGCGTTTACATTTATACAAATTTTGCTTCAAAGATCGAGTTCATTCAAAGAGATACTTGATAAGAAAACATAAAAATGAACCTGAAGTTCAAGAAATAATAAAAAACAATTGCAATCATAGAGGAAGTGAAAAAACATTTACATTCTGTTGATTTACTTCATAATACAAAGAAAGAGCTATTTTCCGGTTTGTTTTATTTTAATTTAGTTTTATTGTGTTACTATATTATTCTTATTAAGGTTTTAAATATAAGGATTCAAATTTTTCTTTTAATTATAGGAAGTTTTTATTATACTGTTTTCCAACTCACCATCTGTTTTTGACTGGTTTTGTTCTAACGCTTTATTGATAAATTTCAAAAAGAGAGGGATACCTCGTTGAATAATATTCTGCCTATAGTGTTGCTTATGCACATCAACATGATGGCTCATATAAGAGGTAAGATCCTGTAGTTAAGTATCATTTAAATTAAGCTCTACGCATGCCGTTACCAAATGTTTACGCAATTTGGTAGCTCTCAATAAACTGGGATTTTCAGTCCCATACAATACTGAGTATTGGTTTAATAAAACGTACGCTGACAGATGGCGTATATCGTGAATTGGAGTTTTGGGTAAGGCAAATAGATATAAATTTTTTGGGCTTATATCCAAGTTTTGTCTAAAATCTACTAGCTTTGGAATACATATTTGCACATCGAGTGGTACCAGAAGCTGAATTTCATTAGCCCATTTACCTCTTCCATGAATTAAACTATATTCTGTAGCTATTTTTTGTATATGATTCCGTAAATTCATATAATCCGAACTTTCTTTTATAATGCACTGTTTATTTTCATATTCTGACCAGAAAATTCTTTCGACGTCGCCCGGCCAACGTCTGTTAAATACTTGCAGGGAGGTTAATGTAGCTGTTAAAAGATTTAAATAGACAGCTTCGTCGAATCCTTTTACAAAGTTATGGTAATTTTCTTTTTGTATATGAGATAAATAATTATATAGACAGTGAATGTCTGAAGATGATGGGAGAATTACTTTTTTCTGCCGCCTATATTTGCTTCGAGATTCGGAGGCCATCCTTGATAATCTCTTGTTGTAATCATTATTGAAGCATTCAATAAATTGATTAGTTGTTTCTTGAATATTTACTAAATTATTCCTTAATACTAACACATTATAGGTTGCAGCTACCTTTTTTACTTATGTAACCATATTTTCGGCCAGAGTAGGATATTTAAGAAAATCTGAAGTTGGATTTTCTTGATTTTCTCTTCCCTCGAATAAGTAGGTCACTAAATTTCTTCATTTTTAATATTAATTTTAATCTACCAAGACGTCCTAATTGAGCGCATATATTTGCTTTATGTTGATGGCCTCGTAAATTCTTAATATTCTTAATATTAAGGAATCATGATTAATATAAACCCTGGTCTTTTCCATGGACGGAGTGAAAATGCGATATGAGGTTGGACTCACGACGAAGCTAAACGGCATAGAGTATTATAGATTATTGTTTATTTATATAATATTAACTAATGTAAAAATACAAAACTGTATATATCTGAATTATTTGTGTTATTATTATAAATAAAAGTTTATCATTTCTAATAAATGTAAGATTAGTTTTATACATAAATTGGAGAAATGTAGTAGCAATTTTACAAATAATTTAATTAATTGAAGTAATTAGTCATCCTTGGATGGAAAATATTATCGATTCAAATTTTAACGACTTATAAAAAACTTTATATTTATTTTATATGAATATTTATAAAAATTTTTAAGAAGTCTTGTTTTGTAATTTATACATCAATTTCTACTGTCCGATCCCGAAACTCTCCCTGGAAGACTACGATAGACACCTGGACATTGGTTTCCATCGTTTGAACACGAAGCTACCCTATGGAAGTCTTTTATAAACATTTGAATATCAGTTCCTCCGTTCGAATACGAACCTTCCTGTGAAACTCTTCTATAAACTTCTGAATATCGATTCAATCGTTCGAACACGAAACGTCCCATAGAAATCATCAATAGGCATCTGTATATCGGTTTCCACCCTCTGAACACGAAACTTTCCATGGAAGTCATCGATAGAAAACTCTTGTAATTTAGATTATTTTAATTTCTTTAGCTCTTGAATATCAAGGAGCGTGGTCGCGCTCCAAAGGCAAGTATGTGTACTACAATCGTACTATATATATAATTTGATATTAGGTTGCAACATTTTCAAATAATTATTGTGTCAATATTAAACCATTATATTCTATTATACTACGATTAAAAAAATTTTATGAAAAATTTTTTTATTGTATTAAAGTTATTATAAGGCGCATTATTTTGTATATGTTTTCATTATCTTTCTAGTTATTTAATTTTGTCTGTCCGGTAAATACGTACTGGATTCGAGGAATGTCTGGCATTAAATAACTAAAGTATCTCTAATCTGATATTATTACATGATACAACCGTGTCCCGAAGTTGAGTTTGGAAATTAGGTTACAGAATTTTATATAATATCATTAAATACCAATAAAGATAGACATTTATACAAGAACACTTCTTATGGGTGCGTATGTCATTAAAAATATCATCTGTAACTTAGGTTTTGCCGGCAGTTCGGCACGTTACTGGGTGTTATTATTTATTGGTTTATCGATACCAAGAATAAGGTTTCCTTGTAATCGGATACAAAGATAATCAGTAATAAACATATATGTTAATTTAATTCTAATATAAAAGATCCTAGAAAAAGACTAATAAATACAATATAAATAAAATTGAATATTCTAAATTTATTAATTAAAATTAACGCAAAATCAATTATGAAATTTATTAAATGACAGAATGTATATAGTAATTCAACAAAACTTACTCACAGTATTTTTTTAGCTAAAGAATATCATATTCATTTTGTATTGAGTAAGTGGTCTGTGTAAATATATTTTAAATTTATTAATTTTTGTTCAAACAAAAATATATTTATGTCAATATTATATACCTAAATTACCGTATGTACATATATTTTAATGCAACAAATTAATTCCTCGTAATTAAATATTATTGTAGTTTTCCTTAAGAAACTCTATTAAATAAGTATTAAAAAACATATTAAAAAGTCGAAATGTTGGTATTTTTTGATACTCCTTAATATTTATTATATTAATTAATTATTAGAACAGTACTATATTTATGAAGCTAGTATATAAGAACCCCTAAAAATATAAAAATTCTTTATTGAATAAACATTTTTTAAATCAAGTATACAATTAATAAACATAATATAATGAAAACTGAAAAGTTTTTCAGTAAACTTATTTTTAAAAATGCATTTGAAAAGCGTTTCACGTTATATTATGATAATAAATTGAAAAAATCAAGAAGGAGGTTTATTTTCCATAATATTATTATAAAATCAAATTATACAGATAAAATTCTTTGGTTTTTTCTGTATCTTGTTCTGCACAGTCTTAATTCTTGTTGATGCGGTGACAGTGGCAGGTTCATGAAAATGACTTTTTTAATGTTTTAGGATTTATTTATACTTTTTTTACTTTTTCATCTAAAATATATAATATTTATAAATTAAAACTGTCTGTACAAATTATGAAAGAATGTCTAAAAGAATCTCGAAAAAAGTAAGTACAATGTGGTTGGATTTTGGAATTTCAAACATACCCGGCATAGAATTTCATTATTTTAAAGTTTAAGATTTCATAAAAATATTTTGCAAGAACTTGTATCTAAAACTAATAATTAAATAATTGAGATTGAAATATATTTATATGAAATTATTCTTTAATAAATCACAAATCAATTTGATTGTAATTTTATACAGCTTCTATACGTAGAAATTATAGATAGCTATTTCAGGATTTTGTAAAAAATTTATTTTCGCAAATATAATATAAAATTCTTAAATTTTTCTAGATTTAATTTAAAAGAATATACTTTAGATTAATTTACTCAGAGTATATTGATTGCATCTATTTCGAACTGATTCAGTTAGTCGTTACAGTTTACTATGATCTAATTTGAAAGTGAATTAAAAAAAAATGTATTGTCAAAATTTTTAAACATTCATAATTTAATTCTTGAAATAATTGTATCATGTCCGTCTTTCTACGGAAATCGATTTGAAAAAATTATTTTAATCTGATATTCTCATCCACAAAATCTACTTTTAAAAATGATCTCACAATGAGAGCAGAAGTTATCAAATATTTTCAAAATATCTAAAGTTTGTAGTGCTCGGCCCACGCTGCACTTCCGATTTCCGCACTAGTAGGCAAATTAACTTTACAAATAATTGGTTTAGCCAATTAAAAAAATTTATAGATATTAGGTTGTCAAATAACTCCCTTCCGCCTTTTTGTCTTATGTATTTCGCGGCTATGTACAAAGCGCTACAGAGCTCGTACATGGCAATACTATTCATCATTTGAATGGTTTTGACATAACGTACAAAACGACGCTATACATGATTAGTTTGGATTTTGCGTTCAAAAGTTATAGACGTGTAAAAATGGAGTTCACTAACGCCGAAATTCGCGCTATTTTAAAGTTTTTTTTCGTCAAAGGCAAATTCGCTAGAGAAACGTTTCGTAAGATTAATGATGTTTTGGAGGGATGCCACGGTATCACTTTAAACCGCAGAGGAATGTTTTCGATGATTCAGAGCCAGTGAAAACGACATCATGGAAAAGCCAGCCACCGGAAGACCTGTGACGACAAATACCGATCCAATCGTGAAATTTATCGAGTTAGACCGGCATATGGCATCTCGTAACATCGTCCAGGAGATGAGAGTTAGTCACCAAACCATTTTAAACCATCTGCAGAAGGCTGGATACAAAAAAGCTTGATGTTTAGGTGCCGCATGATTTGACGCAAAAACAACTCTGGACCGAATTAACGCCGACGATATGCTGCTTAAACGAAACGAACTCGACCCATTTCTGAAGCGGATGGTCACTGGCGACAAAAAATGTATCACATACGACAATATCAAGAAAAAAAGTTGTGGTCCAAGGCCGGTGGACCATCTCAAACAGTGGCCAAGCCAGGATTGACGGTCAGGAAGGTTTTGCTGTGTGTTCGGTTGGATTGGAAGGGAATCATCCACTATGAGCTGCTCCCATATAGTCAGACGCTTAATTCTACTATCTACTGTGAACAACTGGACCGCTTGAAGCAGGTTATCGACCAGAAGCGTCGACAATTGGCCAACAGGAAGGGTGTAGTGTTCCATCAGGACAACTCCAGACCTCACACTTCGTTGATGACTCGTCAAAAACTACGGAAGTTCGGATGAGAGGTTTTATCGCATCCACCATATAGCCCGGACATAGCGCCAAGTGATTACCACCTGTTCCTGCCCATGTCGAACGTCCTTGGAGGTGTAAAGTTGGACTCAAAGAGGCTTGCGAAAATTGCCTGTCTGAGTTCTTCGCAAATAACGAGAGGGATTTCTTCGAAAGGGTATTATGAAGTTGCCGTCTAGATGGGAACAGAGTATCGAACAAAACAGCGCATATTCGAAGTAAATCCGACCACTGTAACACTTTTTATATAGCATTGAATGAAGAGCGAAAAAGAATTTTTGAATTCTCAAAATTGGTTTAGCCTTTCATTTGCAATCGTAGCAAAGTTGATTTTTCAATTACTGGGAGACTGAGACCTATAGCGGGGGTCCCAGATTGGCATTCTGCATAAGTTGAACGAGGAAATATTTAATCAATTCTGATCGAATAAAGACTAATTAAAAATAAACTTTTTTAAAAATGGATTTTGCAAATAAAAGAATACAGAACACAAAAATATTTAGGTTAATCGATTTCAGTTTGGTGCGCGCATGTTACTTTTATTTAACAATTTAATTATTTATGCTTTGTATAGCACAGCCAGATTAGACCGATATGATGATTTTCATATCACTATAATAATACATACACAAGAAGACAAAAAATAATAATGCTGTTTGTATGCATTTTTAAAAAAATATAAGTTATTTAACAATAACTTTTCAGAATAGTTTTTATAATATTTTTAAAATTAGTCTAACAATATTTAAATAGAAAAATTGTTCGAATTCATATTTTTTGTCGATGTTGATAAAACAATAATAATCACTGTCATATAAAATCTCTATATGTATTTATCCTTATCAAGCATGACAAACTTTTTCATCAAGAATTGAAATATCTATACATCATGTATTAGCTGCTTTATATCCTTAGTCCGTACATCACTACCAAATGTTTTTATTTGGCAGCTTATTAAACGTGGATACCTTAAGCTTCGATACAGCCAAATAATACGGTATGCTGATTCTGGAATCTTCTATATATAATGAAATAATACATAATATAAATACTATATTCCATGTTGGATTGCAGAAGCCCTGATGCAGCTAAATAATATAGCATCCGGATGCTGTAAACCCCGATATATAGTGAAATAATACATCCTCTGAATCCTATATTCGATTTTGGATTCCATAAGCCCCGATGTAGCCAAAGAATACAGCATCCGGATGCTGCAAACCTTTATATATATATATATATATATATATATATATATATATATATATATACGAGATTTAAATTCTATAATTTGTTGGATTCCGTAAGACCCGATTTCGTGAATGAATAGAGCATCCGGATTCTGGATCCCGTAAACCATTTTGGATTCCGTAAACCCCGATTTAACAAAAAAATGGTGCCGTAAACCCCTATATATATAATATCAGAATAGAATGTTTTATACCACCAGTCTCGTTATTGCACATATCCACGATTGCTTGACATGCAAACAGTCGAGATCAAAGTAGGCTATACCCGACCTAGAAAAGAAAAATACTAAACAACTTCATTGAGTAGAAGTTAAATTCAGAGTAATTTACATGCGCAATTTGATGTCATTTTTCAATGCACATCAAATAATGCAAATCAATAGTTAACGAGTGACTGGTACAGCTGCGTCGTAAAGATAAAAGAGAACATTTAATCACATCGGTTCAGCATTACTTTTTAAAAAGGTTATGCAATGTCTCCGGAAGATCCATATTCTGTACCTCATGTGGATGGTGTTCGAAGGAAAACTCAAAGAGCATCGTATGCGGTCCGCCTAATGCGGGCATCAGGATATGCTGCGCTAACCATGCACATACCCTTAAGTTTCTGTGCTACTTTGTATTTTTTATTTTCTCCATTGAGATACGTTTGAATGAAATCTTTTATTTATGTTCTATTTTAATTGTAATAGACGTGTTAATTATTCGAGAATAATATCTTGAGTTTATTTATTTATCCATTATAATTGGTTCATCCGTATTTGTTGGCATTGTAACGCGGATCTCTGCAAGTATGTCTATACTGACTCTTTGCAATACGCCAGCACAAAAGATTATATCAAAACTATTTTGCGTTTGAGCGCGTAGCCAAAGATAATAGGCTGCAGGTCGCCGAGGGTTGTGCGCAGTCTGAATGGCAGTGTTTAATCAATGATAAATTTTCTAAAAAAAATTGTTTATATGAATTTTATTTTGTTTTAGGAATACGTTTTTGAGTTTGAAAGAAGTTCTTTCACTTTTTCTATACGGAGAGGTCGGAACAAATGAATCAAAAGAATGAAGGGCATTTCATATGTCATAAAGGGACTACAGAAATGACCACGACAAACCGCAGGTATGACACACGTTCACACCTTGTCAACCACCGAACTTAGTTAGTCAGTTAGTTAATTAGTTAGTTAGAGAGAGAGAGAGAGAGAGAGAGAGAGAGAGAGAGAGAGAGAGAGAGAGAGAGAGAACTTCCATCTAAGGGAAATTTTTCGTTTTAAAATTTTATATACATAATATTGTAAACACGGATTTGTGGACTGCTAGTATACATTAAATGATTGTGAATGAAGTTATAAGCTAGTATACTTTAAATGTTTATAAATGATAAGTTATAAGCTTGTGTCCTCAACTACTAGTAATACTAAATAATAATAGTAAATAGTAGTTTATGTTATACATAATGTTTGATACTATATATACTTTCTATTATAATTACAAGTAATACATGAATTTATAATACTATATCAATTTACGTATAAACCACAGTTCACGTAAGTATTTTAATATGGGACGTACAAGTAAATTTCCAGCGTTTTTCCAAAATATAAGGGTTTATTATAAAAACATGGTTACATGTCATTTAATCAAAGTATCGTATATCGGAACCTATAAATTTTTTCCATCTTTCTGGCAATTTATGAATTTTGGACAAACAAAATTTCTCGTCTGTCGAGCCCTAGAGCGTATCTAATGATGCTCGCTCCAAAAGAATAAATTGGATTCAATACACTGGTTCTTTAATGTTTTGAATCCTAGAAAAGAGTTCGTAGAATACGATACCTTTTTCATCCCAGAGCATGTCCTTGTTTATGTGAATATTTCGTTTCGTGAAATTCTTAAATATAATGCTGCAAAGTTGTTGAGAGATAAATAACCTACAACACATGAGGTCTAACTTTTTTGTCCGGGATTTACTGGTGACGCCATTATTTGACAGATATTGGAAACTTACTTGTACACCCAATAGCTAAAAGATCATTTTCTTTTGTATTGTAAACTTGTAAATATAATCATTGATAATTAATTATAAATTGGACAATACTTATGTCGACTGTTATAAATTAATTTAGTATACATTTTTATCCATCTTACACTCTTTATAGAATAATTTAGTTTACTCATAAGTATATATAGAATAAGTATATTTACTATACTAATTAATATAGTAGATTATTATATAAAGGCCATAAAACAGATAGAATTTTTTTATTTTATTTACCGTTGCTCTATTGTGTTAGTTAGCTCAGGAGATGTTGATTAAAGTCAATAATGATGCTCAAAAGGGTTATAACTGATGATGAATCGAGGGTATATAGTTATGACGTCGAAATGAAGCCCAATCATCCCAATGCAAGAGCCTAGAAGAACCTAGACCGAAGAAAGCACATCAAGTTCGATCAAACGTCAAGGTTTTCTCAATGTCTTCTTTGATTACCGTAGCGTAGTGCATCAGAAATTCTTACTACAATGTCATACTGTCAATAAGAAAAACGAGCTTGAAGTTGTGCGTCTTTTGCGAAAGGCGATATGCAAAAAAACGTCCGGAACTTTTACGAGAAAAACCATTCCTAGCTTTTGCATCACGATAATGCACCCACTCATTCATCGTTGCTTGTGAAAGATTTTTTGGCAAAAACCATCAGCACATTCATGCTTCATCCTCCAAATTTATCAGATTTAGCATCCGGTGATTTTTTTCTTTTTCTAAAACTGAAAAAGCCCATAAAAGGAGATCGATTTTGAACAATTGAGGAGATAAAAACTGCATCGCTAAAGGAACTCAAGGCTATGTCACAAAATGATTATCAGAAGTGCTTCGATGATTGAAAAAATTGTTGGCATAAGCGTATTATATCTGTCGGGGGTTACTTTGAAGGGGACAACATTAATATTGATTAATAAAGAAATATTTCTTGAGAAAACCAAAAAGTGATCTTACTATTTGAACACATCTCGTAAGTATATTCTATTATTTAAAAAACAAAATAAACTTTGATATTTTTAAATATACAAATATCGAATTTATTAATTTTATATTTCCTTCATATAATCATCACTATCTAAGATCATTGATGCATTTTTAAATAATACTAAGGAATAATAATAACAAAAGTATAAATATTAGCTTTTTAAATAATTATTATATTTACTTAGTTCTATATTGATTAAATTAAAATTAAATACAAATAATGGTTTTCATTAGTCATAAAAAGTACTTACAAAATATGAGGGGTTTTTAGTATGCGAAAGCCTCCCATTTGTTCCGGAAATATGTCTTCAGCAAAATAATACACATGACCTACAGCCATGCCTATTAAGTCTACCCATACTGCGTTACCAAGCAGTACGGAAAATCCAAGAAGAACCCATGGTAAATATGGAGCCTAAAATTTTAAATTAGCTGAAGTAGCATGTTTTGTATAATATAATTGCAAAAGTCAAAGTTTTCGTTGTTGATATGAAGCTCTTTATAGATGTACGTATTATAATTAATATTCACATACATACACATGCGGGCGCACGCGCACACTCGAATAAAAATTCGATACATGCATCAAAATAGATTAATCCCCCTTTGCGAAGTTGGTACCGACCAATCCAAGAGATGCGTAGTAATAAGAATATTATTTACCTGTATATATGAGAAAATATGTGCAAAAATTGTAATTTATTCTATTAATAACCATAAAAAATATTAGTAGATACTGTATATGTATTTTATATTAAAAAGGCCAGATCCATTAGACAATTTAAAGATAATTTTAAATAATTGATATGATATGAAAAATCATTTCTTCTTTAAAATGTATCTGACAAAAAACTTGGAATGTATATTCTTTTGATTTCTTATATTTACTTTTATATTTGTTTTTTCTCTATTTAATGATGAGAGAAAATTTTTTTTCTATTTTCGAAAAACTTTAGCCCTTGAAGAATATCGTACAAAAATTGTGAAATGAAATTCAATGTTCTATAAGAGCTATAACGTGTGAGCATAACTTAATTTAGAGCAGACCGTTCGTGCGATGCAGGTATTCAAATCACTAGAGGTAGGTCAACGCCTATTTTATAATCTCTTTTGTGTATGCCGATCATACATTTAATTGTATTGAAGCAAATGTTTTGCAGCGTGTTTCGAGTGAAAAGACCGTGACAGAGTAACTATTAATATATGAAAGTATACCGAATTATAGTAAATAAATGTTGTGTCAGCCACTCCATAAGTCTCAATCAAACGTTCGGTACATACGTGCATGCATTCGTTGAATTTTTGGATTCCAAATGTCAAGTAATTCAAAAGGAAAGAAAATCAGCACGTCCCAAGCATCGCAGATATGAATAATAATATAGTATCAACATTTAAGCATGTTTTTGTTTCAAAAGAAAATCCAGATCACGACGATTGTCCTTCTGTAGTGAATATATGATGTAAGAAGGCACAAGGCTTTTTTATTGCTCGAGAACAAGATACATCACTTACAGGTCTTTCTCGACCAGTTCATCCAACTATAATGAACATTTTTCAATTTATGAAGATTTTTCAAGAGAAGATTTACTTAGAAGATGTTTATCTGTCCACACCCAGAATGCTAATGAAAGTTTTAATTCGATTTTTTGATTAAAGACGCAAAAACATCTGTATTGCGAGTTTACAATTGTTATGTCTGCTGTTATTGCTGCAGATGTATTTGAAAAGAGTTACAGTTCTATTTTAAAAATCATGCATAATTTCGGTATTCGTATTGGGACTCGATCCAAAATGTTTCTGAAAATACGAATCGTGACGAGATAGCTAGGTACAATCAGCCTAATTTAAATAATAAAAATAAGCCCGATTAGCTTGAAAACAACAAGTACTTTAAGAAAATGCATTATTTGATAGAACTGCATAAATATTGTATGCTCTAGGGATAGCAGATAGATTGGTAAATCACTAAATTCAGTAGTTTTCATATGTAAAAATTTAAAACCCGTTCTTCTAAAAACCATATTTTTTGAATTCGAATAATTTTTCATTTAAACACCAATCCACAAAATTTGCTCCAACTTTGGACGACGTTGCTTTATAATATTGTGTTGTATTAATACCTAAAAATTTAAAGATTTTGACGTTTCTTATTAAAAACAAGATTTATATAACACAAAGATTTATAAAACACAAACATAGCTAAAAAACGCTGAAAAAATTGTACCTTTTTTAAAAAAAAAGATTACCACTTTACAATTTTGTAATTTCCAATGCATTTATAGGTAAATATAGAGAGAAATTACAATACCAATCGAAAACTGTTCCGTTTTTATCCCAGATCATCTAAAAATTTTGATGAAATTAGTCAATTACACAGTTGCTCGTCACGTAGCGAACTATGGCGTCGCATAGCACCGCTATTTTGTTTGTGTGTTTGTGTGTTTTTTTTGAATAAAAAAATATTTAATATTTTTATCATTTAATATTTTAATAATGTGTAAAATGTTATTTTATTTTTGAGTCCTTAAAACATCATATAAACCCATCATTTTTTCGATTTTAAAGGAGGTCCCCCCCCTTAATTTTACACGCTGTATATTTCTTTTAGAAGACCTTATTTATAGAAAACTGAAGCAAGCTTACTTTTCACTGCTAAAGAATGTCGCAAACATTTCTCCAAAATCAAATTAAAAGGGTGTCCTATAATACCAAGTTATTCCGAATGGTCAAACCATGAAAGGGTTGAGTTTAGTTTAGTTTCCATTGTATAGAAACTAAACTTATTCGATTGAAGCGAGCATTAGAGGAAAAATGGCCAGACTATGAGACCAGACATGAATTCGTCATTTTCCATCACAATAATCCTCGGACACATGTTGCGGCTTCGATCGGAATATATTTGAAGAATAGTGGATGAGAAATTCTGTCTCACCCAATTTACAGTTCAGACTTCAGACCATCTGACTACAACTTGTTTCGATGAATACAGAATACTCTTTCGGTAATATGCTTCAGTTCAGTGGAAGGAATTGATACGTTCTTGGGCTTGAAAAACGACAAATTTTTTTTGCCCGGAATTCATAGATTTTCAAAAGGATGGGACAAACTTGATAGAGTTTGATGGATGATGAAGATATGTAACCAAGTTTTTCTAATAAAACCTCACATTTTGAAAATAAAATACTGGAAACTTACTTGTACGTTCAATATATTTTGATTATAAATGATCAAATTATATATTCTCTTTAAATTTGTGTTAAAAATGTATTGCGTAAATGAAAAATTTATTTAAAATTAAATTTTTTATTTAAAAGCAAAGCGTGTGCAAACAAAAACTAAATTTTTTTTAAAAAATAACTTAAATCTAAAAAGGAAAAAAGGTCAAGACAATTAAATTTAAGGCTATTTTTAGAGATACTTAACATGGGGAATAGCAAGGTGGCTCTACAGTCGTTCTTCCCTATGACAAAGAAGATGAAATTCTATTTAGAGTATTTAGACGTCGTCGAATGTAATATTTTCTTATAAAAGGATACGTTAGATAATTTTAGACTTCTATAAAATAATAAAGCAAAAAATATCGTAAAAGTTATGTAAACAGATGTATACACTTGGGTTTTATTACGGTCTGCGTCTTTATTCCTCTGCACGGCAAATGATTTATGAGTTTATTGTTTAGATGCCTGAATTTTTTGTAGGTTTTAAGCTTCTCACAAGAGCTTGCAGAATTTTTAATTTCGAGTACGGTAGTTAGTCTTGTGTCGTCATTTCGTTTTAACAGATGTCTTTTCTTTCCTCGTTTGAAATAATGTTCATGATAAAAGAATATTTCATGTATCTTTATTTTAATATTACGACTTGTATATTTAATGAAAAAATCAATGTTATAGGCCCAAATTTCGCCAGTGAACTTTTCGTGATTTTGTGATAGAGTAATTTATTAATAAAATAAAACTGTGATAAATAAACAATAAAAGCTTTTTTTCAATTAAGTGCAAAATATCTTGATTTATTGTACGTATTTGATGAGCAAGTCCTTGCAGTAACGACAGAAGAGTGGAAAAAGTCTGAACGCATTGCAAAAGGTGTAATAGTAGAGTATCTTTTAGATTCTTTTCTTGGTTTTGTAAAAGCCAATGATACGACAAAAACAGTTTTGCATGGTTTATGAGAGAAAAAGTCTGGCTACGCAGTTAGCGATTCAGAAGAAATTGCTGAGCCTGAAACTACAAGGAGATGTCTTGTTAATGCAGCATTTCACTACTTTTGACAATTGAATCTCGGAATTACTTGCTGTAGGCGCAAGACTGGAGGAAATGGATATAGTGTCGCATTTATTGTTATGACTGCCTACTACGTGTGATGGTATCATAACTGCAATTGAGACCCTATCAGAAGACAATATTACGTTGGTTTTCTATTGGATTCAGGTGCATCAGATCATATTATTAATGATGGTTCATTGTACAGTAATTATACCGTATTAAATCCTCCTTAAAAAATAAACGTTACTAAAAACGGAGCCCAAATTAGTGCACTTAAAAGAGGTATCCTGAATATTACCAGTAAGGAAGGGATTAAAGGTGTTCTGGAGGACTTCTTATATAGTCTGGAGGTGCCGCAAAATTTACTATCGGTCAGCAAGATGCAGAAAACACAGATGAGTATTCACTTCAATCCAAATCGGGTTCAGGTTACTAAAAATGATAAAATAGTTGTTATCGGTAAGCCCATAAATAATTTGATTCTTATAGAATTCATAATTAATAAATTATATAATAAAAGAGTCTATAGTGCGATAACATAATTATAGTTTATGGCATCAAAGACTTGGACATATGGGCAAATAGAAATTTATTAAAATGAAAAATAATAAAATAGTCAATGATAACATTAATTTATAATATTCTATCAAATGATAATATTCATGAAGCTTGTATTTTTGGCGAACAAGTAAGATTACCTTTTCAGAGCAAAAATAAAAATCATATAAAAAGACCACTCTTTATTATTCATTTAGATGTTAGCGGATCAATCAGTCCTTCGACAATAGATGATCAAAATTATTTTGTATTGTAGATGAATTTACGCACTATTGCGTTACATATTTAATAGCATGCAAATCAGTTTAATTAGTTTAGTTTTTTTTTCTTTTTCAAATTATTTTAGTTTTCATTCAAATCATTTTCTGTTTTCAAAGACTTTATAAAAAAAAGTCAAACTCATTTTAATTTAAAAATAGTAAATTTATATTGTGATATAGAGAGTATTTATCGAATGAAATGAAGGACTATTGCAAAGATAATGGAATTAGTTATCATTTAACAGTTCCTCATACTTCATCATTAAATGACGTTTCAGAAAGATTGGTTCGAACAATTACTGATAATGCGCGTACCTTGATAAATGGGACTAAACTGAACAAAGTATTTTGGGTAGAAGCAGTTTAACTGCTTAATTATTTATGCATATTTAATAAATCGAATCTCTACTAAGTCTTTAAAACAGTATAAAATACCATATGAATTATGCGATGGTAAAAAGCTTCAAATAAAATATTTAAATGTTTTCGGTAGTACAATATATGTACATAATAAAATAAAAAGAAAACAAAATTTGAAGATAAATCTTGGAAAGGTATTTTAGTTGGTTACAATACAAATGACTATAAAATATGGGATTTAGAATCAGAAAAATTTATTGTAGTAAGAGATATGATAGCTGATGAAATAAAGTTTTTGAAGTCGAGACTAGAAATGAGGCTTGCAGGAATTGTAATATAAAATTGCAAGAAAACTAATGAAAGTGATGTTCGTAACAAATCAGTAGAGCCTCAAAATTCTGATAATAGAAAATCAAAAAAATTTCTGGAAGACAAATTTGAGAAAAATAAATCAAATGAAACAAGATTGGAAAATACAGAGACATTCAAATGAAAATTTGAACAAGTCTCATCAATCTATAATAGAAATAGATAATTGCAATCAGTCAGAATTTTAAAATGATAGATATAATACAAAGAAAATAATTACAAATCTAAGAAAGAGTGTAGAGTCAAATATAAACCAAGAATTTCTTATGAATAAATAAATTACGTTTTGTCTGCACTATCAGTAAATTATGAAATTTCCAATAATTTCAATGATATTCAAAATAATATTCATAAAGAAAAATGGGAACAAGCAATTAAAGATGAATTAAATTCACATTTGTTAAATAAAACTTGCATACTAGTATCAAAGTCACAAAACAAAATTATTTTAGATTACAAATGGGTGTTCGCTATTAAAAAAGATGAACATGGAAATCCATTGACATATATAGTGCGTCTTGTTACTCGTGGCTTCAATAAAAAATATTCACTTAATTATAAGGAGACTTTTGCTATTGTAGCAAAAATTACAAGTTTTACGTTAATTATAGCATTTGCAAATGAATATAGTTTGCATATTCACCATATGGATATAAAACTACATATTTAAATTTCATTGCAGGAAGAGATTTACATGAAAATTCCAGAAGGAATTAAATACAAAACAAATCCACTTTAGAAATTAAATAAATCTATACATAGACTGAAACAAGCAGGAAGATGTAGGTTTGAAACTTTCATAAAATATTATTAGAAAATGGTTTTAAAAATTCATTAGTTCATCGTTGCATATATATTTTAAATAAAGGAGAAATATTTAAGAATATATGTGTTGTACTCTACGTGGATGATTTAGTAATTGTTACGGCCGATATTCCAACAATGAATAATTTTAACAACTATTTAATGAATTAATTCAGAATGACAGATTTAAAAGAAATTAAACTACTTCTTGGAATAAAAATTGAAAGATATAATGATGTAATTACTCTTGATCAATGTTCATATATAAAAACTATTTTAAATATATAATATAAATGTAGAAATATTTACTAAATCGCCCAGAAAAATAAACAGATTGAGCAAACTCTAACCTCTATGCTTGTTAATTAATGTATAAAGAATGCTGAAAAAATTTGACTACAGTATAGAGGAAACACAATTTGCATTATATATTTCAGTCCACCAATCGACGGGAGAAATGCCTAGTGATATTACATTAAAAATTATCCTAATAAAATGGCTAGAAAATGAGGTATATTACGGAAAAAAGCGATAATATTCTTGCACAGCAAAATTCAAACCAAAGCACAAGCCTATAAGAATAAAATGTTTCTGTCTACTATGAAATAAGTCATTATTGTAAAACATCCATTCAAAGGTTCATACGTGATCACAAAAATCGTGCGTAACAGCAAATAAACATAGACTCAAAAGTTCCTCTCTTCACATAAACATGGCGATAGTTTTATTGCACTTATACATTTTACTAACATTCAAAAGATAGTTATTAAAGTTACATGACATTATATTGAATTGTTTGTGAGTTATATTGTAAGACTGGCAGTAGTTTTTTTATGTTCAAAACAACGGATGAAATAACATTTTGTGGTTGAATTTTACACAGCTTCTTGATGAGAAAATTTTTGTTGATCAATAACAACAAATTGTTCATGTTTTTGAGCAATGCTTAGCCATGTTCGAACAGAGCAAGCGGGTCATTCTGCGTCAATATGTGACGATCGATGAAACATGAATTGATCACTTTTCTCTGGAAACAAAAGATTTTTATTTAATTACAAAAAAATTATTGTACCTCATCTAAAATGTTTGAAAACGCAACAATTAGCTGAAAGATGATGGCCTAAGTATTTTGGGATATTTTCTAGTTGTAAATGTCATTTCAATGTGGTATGAGTTCTTAATACGTTATCAATCCATATTAAATTTTTAAACGAATACATAAATACTGTGACGAGTCAGTAGGCGCCTCGCCCCGACTTATCCAAATATTTGCGAAACGTGCGCTTCTGATTGAAGACAGGAGTCATCGCACTTGTATGCATTCGCATGTACCAATTGACGAACCACCATGATGAGCGATTGACAATAACAAAGTAAATAAAAAGCTTTGAAAAACCAACACTTATTACAGCTAAATAGAAAATGTCAAGAGTACAAAGTTAGACATTCTCACATAATATGAGAGGCATCAGTACTCTCAAATCAAATAAACTACATACTCAAATGAAAAGGATTAGAGTCCTTGCTTATAGATAAGAAGATTATTAAATTAATAAATATTTTTATCGGTTTGAGAGTTTTTATTATATGATATTAACTAAAATAATGACGGTCAGACTATCCTTGTTTATATTCACCCCCGAAGGATCTGAAATAGAACTTACTAGTGCAATAAATTATATTAAAAGTTACAAATAAAAAATAAAAATAAAATTAATAATGAAATAAAATCATAAAAACAATATTCTATGTTAGTAATAAAAAACCTGACTGCCCCTACCCCCTTGAATTTACCATATGATTAATTTTGACCCGGACTGGAGTATTTAAACTGGAGTATGTAAACTGAATCGGTAAATTTTTTTCTCTATATTGGTACAACATTTCTTGACGTTTGTGTGAAATTTGAGCGCCATACCTCTATTAGTGTGTGTTTGTCAGCTGTTTGTTTATGACGCAAAAAGTTTGTCTGATATGGAAAAAAAATTGATCAACGAGTTGGCTTGAAATTTTGTGTTTCCAATGGAATTACAGTTACGGATTCGTTGAAAATGTTGCAGAAGTGTTTTGGGGAATTTACTGTATCGCGAACGTAAGTATTTGAATAGCACACAGCATTCAGTGAAGGTCGTGAAATCGTCGAAAACTTTCCTCATGCAAGTCGCGCATCCACCTCTGTTAACGACGATGACCTCAAAAAAGTTGAGGAAATGATGCTCCCAAATCATCGTGTCGGCATCAGAGAGATAGCAGAGGCTCTCAACATCTCTTATGTATCGACTCAACATATTTTTATTAATGCTTTGCATATGAAGCGTGTCAATGCTAGACTCGTTCCAAAATATCTGAATCTTTTGCAAAAACAACGTAGAGTAGAGGTCACAAAAGAACGTAGCTGAGGACCCTACATTCATCAAACGCAATATTACTAGTGACGAGACATGAATTTATGAATCGAAACTACGCAACAATTTAGCGAATGGCGCTCTAAAAATGAGCCGAAACCGAAAAAACCACGTCAAAGTCGGTCGAACATCAAGGTGAGGCTAATCGGTTTTTCAGTGCTAGACTTTTTCCTCTTTCCGAAACTCAAAAATCCGCTTCGCGGAACGCACCGTGAGTCCATTGAAGCCATAAAAAGTAATTCGCTAAAGGAACTGAAGGCAATTCCAGGTGACGCTTACAACAGATGCATGGAACATTGGATTAAGCGTGGGCATGCTTGTATTGACTCGAAAGGAGCCTATTTTGAAGGCGATAATAAAGATTTGTATTAAAATACGCAAAAATTCTTTTTTTGGTCAGTCCGGGTCAAATTTGATCACATGTAGATTTACTTTTAGCGTCCAATGTTTCGAATCCTTACAGTTCATCCTCAGCAGTTAAACTCTCAGTCGACATAAGTACAATTTTGAATTTTAAAAAGCTTATTAATTTTGTGGGTCTTATAGTATAAAGTTGTTGAAAAATTATATATTAAGAGTGGTTTAGTATTTATTGTGTTTCAAAATAAACGACTCTAGTGCATTTTTTCTTGTTTAGAATAATTTAATAATGCATTATCATATAATGAATTATATATTAATATTGTAAATTAGAATTCAATAATGCATTATATTAACAACATTAACGAGAGTTTGCTTGCGTCTTCTAAGCACCTCTTTTTATCGGCATCTCCGACTTTTAATCCCTTTTCAATGCAAAATATTGATTAACTTGAAACCTTTCGAAATTTCTCCTCGTGTCTTTGCTTTATACAATTGAACATTTAAAATTATATTTAAATATTGTACGTTAAAATATCTAAAGTAGACTAAAGTAGAGCGATCTTTGTCCAAGGAACTCTCGTAGTAATTTTCTCATGCACTTTTTCTGATACAGGACATATAATGAAAACGATGATATTATTATTTACGGCCATCCATGGCCCATTTAAATTGCCTGATCTATTTCAATTTCTTTTTCGATTAATACTATAGTTCCCATGCTGTAGTTTGTAGTCGAAGCAAAAAGAAACAATAGTTCAACTGCATTTAATTCTCAGCATAACAAATACAGATAGTAAATTGGTATTAAATTTAATCGATAATAATAGTAAGCATTAGTAGCATTTTGTATCATTTCAATAATAAAGAGAGTTGATTCGACTAGGAACCTATGTTGTTAATCACCTGAAGTTTTGCATTTGATTCTCTATATTCGATTCTTTAAGTATTGTCAATAGAAATAATCTAACGGTGTTAAATCGACTAACCTAACCGCCGCTTAATCATGCTTTTTCATTCTATAAATCCATTAAAGAATACGATCTCTAAGTAATCCCGAACTAGGCATCCATAGTGAACTAGAGCATCATCCAACTGAAACCATGTTTCTTCAAAATTTTCTTCGGCTATTCGTTTAATTATAGGAACTGTATAAGCTTGAATTAATAGTTTTGAGTATTTAAATTGCGATTAATAATAAATGATGCTATAATTCTGCTGTGAAGTATTCCGGCCCAAAATTTTTTTTATATGGATACTGTGTTTTATCTTCTCGTATCCACTGATGAGTTTTCTTAAAAAAATATAATTATTTTTATGTATGAAGCCTGCCCCATATACAAAATGTTTAAAAGTATTACTATGATACTAGCAACAATATTTTCTACAATAACTATAACATTAAATTTGAAGTAGTTGTGTACTCATAACTTTACGAACATGATATGCAGTCAGAAAAATTTTGCAAGATCACCCTACATTCACAAATATTTGCTCGATGCAGTGGAGATATTACTATACCTATGTGTGAAATAACCAGTTCGTTTCTATTACTGTAGTTATCATTATCTGAAAGTTATGTTTTTATCAAAATTTACATTAAATTCATAAAGATTTTTGTCAGTCGTATAATATTTATACTTAATATATTAAACTAAATTAATGTCATTCAAACTGTTCTTGTTTATTACCTTCAAAGAATCTGAAATCAAACTTATTACTAAAAATATATTAGATTAAAATTAAAAATAATAAAAATAAAAAAATAATAAAATCGCATTGTCACAACAGAAAGTCGGTCCGCACAAGGAAGACAAAAATTACGTATCTGATTGCTTCACTTCAAATAAGGAACAATTTTATTGGCGTCGTAACAACAAATTGACAGAAAGGTGGTCCAAAGTTCGATAAAACAATGACCAATTCATTGAACAAAATGTTTCACTCTTCGAGTAGAATTAATGTTTTTTTTTCACAAAAAATGGTCACTTCATACTGATACAGCTAGTATAATATACAGCTAGGTGGGCGACGTGACTTGAACGTGAGCGCTGAAGTAAGAGGATGGGAAATATAGCGGAGCACAAAGCGTGGCGGCCCGTGCGCGAGCGCCTTAATGTTACATGAATAGAGTATGGTGTATGCGTCACCTGGCCTGGTTAAGTCAGCGCTTTGTGACTAGTTACCAATCCCCCCCTCCTAAACCTAACAACTTCCGCTAGTGTCTGGATCCTTTTCCATTCGTTCTTCTCTCTTCTTCTTTCAGTGCGCGTCAGTGTCGTACAAAGGCCCTACGCGTAAGCCATTTACTTTATCTCTTACACTGGTGGCGAATCACGATGACGACGAGCTTCTACTTATGACGAACCTAAATAAGAGGTCTGAGGTAAACGTGTCACAGGGGTGGAGACATACTGCTATAACTCCAACGCGCGCACCTTCGCGTGAACAGGCTCGAGTTAGGCTCAAGCACATTATCCGTCTTTGAAAGTAGATCGAATATTCGAAAATGATTCGGCACTTAGCAGTAAGTTTTGAGTAATTTACGACTCCACTCAACAATACGCGCACCGCTACATCGTTTTACATTGACAACACTCTGTTCCTTTACTTTTCTCGGTTGGACATTGCTTCGGGGCTTTTACAACCGGAATCTCGCGCTCTAAATGGCCTATATGACTCCGGAGATATGATAATGTCATCTAATTATCAATAACCGTTGAATCCGCAATCTGATTAAAACAACGCGTCGATGAGCCGCTGGAAGGTCACAAGGGCATTCGTCAGATGGAACGGCAATCTGGTGGACTGCCAGAGGCTTGATCCGGCTACTGCTAAAACCGCGAACTTCCTGCTTTGGTATCAATCGATAATTGTACATACGCTTCCTTGAAATTCACTTCTGAGAAAGTTTTGGCCTTCGCAGTTTGATGTGTGCTCTTTGGTTTTCCTACTGTCTTTGTTGTTCCTCTCAAAACTATCTTATTTTTCCGCGAATGATACAATGTTATGATGCCGGGTCAATTATCAGCATAACACTTTCTGTTCTAACACCTCTCAGTCTGATGTTTTTTCCGGGCTTCCCCGGTATCGATGTAACCTATCCGATAATTCATGGCCTCGCTTGTCCTTTGCTCTCCATATAGGACTCCTGTATTATTCAATTATATATGTATTTTCAATACTAGATTTTTTAAATATTTTATTGCTTTTGACGCGCGATTTGTCTTCTTCACTTCATTTTATCGGCCCCTGCTCACTCAACTGCTGATCCTCATTATCGACCGTTTTCATAATTTTCGAGATAGCTCCTTTGGCCCTTGGCTCAATGTTAGGTCTCAAAGACATCCAGAGGTTGATAAGGGAGTATTTTGCAGTCTCTTACAGCTACGCTCTATCTGCCATACCATTAGCACTACATAGTACTTCTGCGATTGTTGGAACAGTCATGGTACAATATCCATGGGATGTATGGTATAATGTGTTTGGACAGTTCAACGCACGGGTCCTATTTCTCTGCAATTATGCAACTCTGAAATATGAACCGAAACATCTTTCACCGTTTTTCTCAATATCACGAGCACTTCGGACATTTTCTCTGCAGAATCCATCGCTTCTGCATCATCTTCGCGAGTAGGGGGCGTTGGCCTGCTGTTTCTACGCTGTATCCTTCTACGAAGCACAGATTTCGCCGCTGTAGCAGAACTCTCCGGCCTCTCTGGCTCGGTCTCTATTATCGGTACTTCCGTAATAATCTCCGCCAATCTCGGCATAGTCGCTATCTCCTTGTTCTTCGGTACATTCGTACTTCTTGGTCGGTCTTACCCGAATTATTGACGCCAGCTTCACTAAATTTTTCATCGAAGCAGGGGTCACGCCACACGATTTCCTGTTTTTCCTCTTCAGAGCCTTCCCTGGTTACGGACGATCTCAGCAGATTGTCAGTCTGTCCCTTTTTATGACTGCCGTTTCGATGCGAGTACCTCTCCTTGTAGACATCTTCATGCTCATGTGTGATTCACCCGACCTGTACTCGTAAGTCTGCTAGGTATCGCCGGAGTTGTCTGCGTTGCCGGTGTCATCCTGAAACATTCCGAAGATAGCAGAGCCGGAGTGTTCTTGATGTCGGTAATAGTAATCACAATTACTGTACTGCGAGCAACTCGAATGATGTATTTTTTTTAACCTTCAAAGCTTTTTAATAGTCTTTATTTTCTGATCAACAATCAAAAAATGTTTTTGAGAAAATCAAATTTGATAAATAAATATCGTTTTTTCTCCTTTTTTATATTTTAAATACTGTAACGGCTCGTATGTCTACCTCTAGCACAAGGACGGCGGACACGGTCGTTGCAGAAATTTGTGCCCGGCTGAGCTGAGCCCTGAATCACTTCAGCGAAGGAAGGATGGTACGCGAGAGGCGGAAAATCGTATGCCGAACTCTACGGAGTAATCGATAGGGAGTTAAATAAATGTCCCAGAACTAGGGTATAAGATACGCGCAATAGTTCGCGATAACACGCAGAGTGCAGATCGCAGGTCGAAGTTCCAGGGTACTTTTGAGAGGGCATGAAGTATTTCAGGCTGAGCAGGAAAATAATTCAATAAAACAGTATATTTTTTATAAAAAATATAAAAATACGTTTATTCAAGAAACTTCCTTCTATCTACAAGGTTTCTGAAACAAAATAACATAAAACGAAATAATTACTTAAAAGAAATAAGTATAGCTATATATATATATATATATATATATATATATATATATATATATATATATTATAACTACTGGATTCGCGCTAGTTTCCGCATCGCGTAGTTTAGTCCGGCGCTATTTTCCGCACGTATACTCTGTGCTTATTCTTCACGCGGGGAATTTGAAAATAAGACAGGCAGAATCTAAAAATAGGTTATTCTAGGGTGAGTTTAGCTCCGCTGGTATTTTGAGGAGCGGCTCACACCCAGGATCAAGAGTTAAGGGGAAAAGTGTCTAGTCAGGATAAGAGAACGGCTGGTCTTTTGAGGAGCGCCACGCAACCAGGATCACGTTCACTTTAGGATAGGTAAAACTATTAGTCATCTGTCTTTTGAGAAGCGCCTCGCAACAGAGATCAAACTAATAGTTTCGGGCGGGATTTTTAGTGTTAGGATTGATTTGAGCTCTGGATAAGTTTTAGCTCCGGGAGGCGTTTGTGTGACTCGACTTCGGGGCAGTCGGTTCACCGGGCGAACTCTCGATTTTGCCTTTTGCAAGCCCGTTTATACAAAAACGGTGGATTATTACCGTCGCCGCTCGTTCAGTTTCGGATAAGCCGCCAAATTATAATAATTATATTAATAATAATAACGATTAATAATAATAAAATTCATAACAATCATAATAATTAAAATTTACAATTTATAATACTTATGTTTGCAGCCGGTGTGCTGCGTACAAGTCATTTTATACACGTACAATGGTATATATATGTACATATATGTTGTATATACTGGAATGCGCGTGCCAGTATAAGCCTTGCGCGTTCGCCTATCGCAGTATTCGCTGCTGGCGCGCACCGTTCAACAAGAGAGTCCGGTAGTGTGTGCGGCGTATATTAGAGGGGGATAGCGGCCGCCGACCTAATACACTTGACGCGGCTCTCTCTCTCTCTCGCCGCGCGCAGTGTATCCCCTCTATCGTATGCTTCGGATTTAAGCTTAGAGAGAGACTATGTATTGCGTTCTCTTTCTACGGTTCGGTTTTCGGTGGTCGCGTCGACTACTTTCTACAGTGGTCGTCGCGACCTTTGCCCGCTTTCGGTATGATTACCGCGATAGAATTTATTAAATTTAATTTTACATTTTCATGTATTGTGTCTTTTTACATTTTCATGTAAGAGTGTGATTTTAGATTTAAGTTATTATTTTCATAGGTGTGATTGGAATAGATTATTATAATTTACTATGTTCGCGTTATATATGTGTGATAAATTTGTGTGTCGGTCGTAGTGAATTTGCGCGGCCATGTTTTTGGCCGTCGCAACTATACTACTAATATCTACATTGTATTCCTCTATTTGCTTTTTATATTTATTATTGTTATTGTAACACTTGAGAATATAGCAGGATGCTTCAGGAAGTTTTATGAATATATATATATATATATATATATATATATATATATATATATATATATATATATATCTATAGAAACTATGTACAGTGTTGTTATAAATATAAGATTTGCTTGAGACGCTGGCTCAGAGTGAACTGACTTACAAGTATTATGGAATGGCTTACAAAGTCGTCTAGATACTTTAAGTTAAGATCTTAAATGTTATAGAGGGCGCGACCTTTGCTAACATATGTTATTTATAGATATCTAACACTCCCATTTATAAAGCACAAACGCCAATTTCATTTTGCAAAGATGCAAAATACACCTTCGGTAATCCCTTAGTTAATATATCTGTATTTTGTTTTTATAACATATATACTCGATTGCATAAAACTTATTATTATATGTTTCTCGTACAAAATTGAATTTTACATCGATGTGCTTCGTACGACAATGAAATTGCGGGTTTTTAATTATTTTGATTGTACTTTGTTTGTCAATATAAAGTATAGCAGTCTGTAAATTTTAATCAGTTCCTTTCATAATCGATTTAGCCATATTCATTCTTGCATTGCGCTACATGCGTCGATGAATTTGGCTTCAGTTGTCCATAAGGCAATTGACTGTTGTCTTTATGAGCTCCATGCTTTTAGATGGATCACCACAGAGCCAGGATGGGCTGTCACATAACCGGATGTTGATTTTCATGTGTTACAGTCACCAGAAAAATCTGAATCGCTATATACTAAAAATCTAGTATTTTTACTTAGCTTATTTTTTCCAGAAATTAAACCATATTCTAATGTGCCTTTTATGTACTTAATTATGCATTTTACGCCATTCCAATGTGCTTATGTTGATCTATATGTTGTCTGCATATCCACTTAAAACTTCCACTGAAATTGATATGTCAGGTTTAATAATATCTGTAAGGACCATTAAACTACCTATAGCTTCTTTGTAAGGTATATTGTTTAATATTTCGCTATTCTCAAAATTTTCAAACTTTGTTTGTGGATTATATGGTATACTTAGTGCATGCGCATTTTGCAAATTAAAACATGTACAATTTTTTCAGCAAAATGTTTTTTATTAATAAATAAATATCCATCTAATATATATCTCATTTCTATGTCTAGGAATATGTTTCGATTGCAAATTGTTATTTTTAAATTATTTCGTAAATATTGTATCAACATTTCAATTTTTTGTACATTTTTGCACGCAATTACGCCATCTACATATATAATTAGTATTATTTTTTCAATATCATCTTTATTCACAAAAATACATGGATCAGCATTTGTTTGATATAAGGAAAACGAATTAAGACATTTTACGAGTTTTTCATCCCAACATTTAGCAACTTGCTTAAACCCATGTAAGCAGTTTTTTAATTTACATAATTTGTTTTGATCATTTACTAAAACTTCCTGTTTATACATATATATAGTTTCGGTCAATTCGCCATTTAAACACGCAGTTTTTACATCAAATTGTTTAAAATGCATCTTTTCCCTCACAGCGACTGATAAAAACATTTTAATAGAAGTGTGTCGAGCGAAGGGACTACAGGTCTCTTTATAATCAACGCCAGGACGTTGCTCGTAACCTTTAACTACTAATCTCGCTTTATAAATCCTTTTATTGTTTTCATTGTTATATTTTGTTTCATATACCCATTGATTTTTCAAAATTGTACCGTCGCGTGGATAGTTTACAGGTTCCCATATGTTATGTTCATTTAGAGAATATATTTTATCTTGTATTGCTTTTTTCCATGATTGAGAATTATGGCTTAAGAGAGAGTATTACTTTTTTCCAAGATTGAGAATTAAGAGCTTCATACAAATTATTCTGATCATCAGACTTAGTAAAAAATAACCTCCTGCATCAAAATTATTTTCAGATATCAGGGGGATTCCGTATCTTTCGGACTGTCTATTTACATTACGATCTCGCAAATTGTATACATCTCGTTGCTCGTTATTGTTATTGTTTACTATATGATTATTGTCCCTAGTTTCATGACATTCATTATCGCTCATGCGACTCACAATATCGCCAGGTACGTTACAAGGTTGTTCAGTTATATCAAAATAATTTAAATTATTTTCTACAGAATTTTGATTTCTCTTAATGATTGAATATTTTTAAATAAGAATCTGAATATTCTACAATTTTAACATTATAATTTCTCAAGTGATCTTTAAAAACTACATGTCTATGCAATTCAATCTTATTAGATTCTGTTATTAATATTCTATATTCCTTTACGCATTCATCGTAGCCTACAAAAATTACACTTTTAGCTTTTCGTCCCATCTTAATCTTTTTTGTTTTGGCATTTGTATATATGCATGAGTTCCAAAAACTCTAGTGTGAAAAATATCCCTTTTTAAAATTAGGAGTAATTAAATAATTCATAAGGAGTTTTATTTGGAATTTTTGTTTTTCTTGTACGATTTAAAACATATGCAACCATATTGATAGTTTCCGCCCATAGTTTTTTATTTAAATTAGATTTTATTATGTTTGTCCTAGCCAATTCTACGAGGGCTCTATTTTAACTTTCTGCCTTCCCATTCTGTTCAGGTGTGCAAGCAACAGTACTTTCATGTTTAATTTCGTATTTATAAATCACTAGAAACATTATTGGAGACATTATTAGAAACATATATGCATTTATGAATTCTAAAGCATTATCCGTTTGTAAGGTGTTTACATTCTTTCATAAAATTTTCAAAACAATTAACAGTCTCGTTTTTATGCTTAAAAAATAATTGTTCTTTCTTCTTTTGCTGTTATTTCATTATTTTTATAAAATATACATTTTAGATACGTTGATTCTAAAAGTATACCTTTAGCAAGAACACAACCCATCGAAAATAAATTAAATTTAATATTTGGTACATACAGAACGTTGAAAAAATATTTTTAATCCTGTATTTTCCATTAAACGCTTATATTTCAAGTTTACCTTTGCCTATAGCATAAACAACATGTCCATCGCCTACACGAATTGAGACCGGATTGTCTAATTTTTCATAATTTGTATAGAGGTTTCGAAAATCCGGAATCCAAAAGCCAAGCTGATCTGTTGTTTACGTTTGAGTAAGTTAATGAAACCAAAGCCTCACCTGTCTTACTTTCATATAATTTTTGTGCCCTTTTTGTTAATAAAGTTACATTTTGATCACCCTTTTGCGATTTTCTTCTACTTTCTTCCATTATTAATCGTGCTGTTAAGTTGTCTATAGTCGTTTTTTCATTTTCCACCGATTCCCATGCCGACATAAAATAGTTATACTCTTCTGGTAAAGTCATTATTATTTTTGTTATTATCACACTTTCGGATATTTCTTCAAAAAGTACCTTTAATTTGCAGCACAAATCCTGTATTCTTGATATGTGGGTTGCTATATCATCTTTGGAATTTTTATCATAGTTGAATCATTGTTATCGCAGCAAATGAATGCTAGTGTCGGATTTATTTTCATTCACTTTATTAAGTTTATCCCACATCTCTTTTGCACTAAAAGAATTTATAATATGCAGCATCGGTACGTTGTCTATAGATGTAACGATGTACTTTTGTGCTAGCCAGTCATTTTTTATCCAAGCGTCAATTTCTCTTTGAACCGTTTCTGCTATCAATGCAATTGGTTTTTTTATTTTTACCTTCTACAATATCCCGTTTGCCCTTTTACATAAATATTATTTTTAACATATTGAAATTTCCACACTGCTCAGTTTTCACTGCCTTTTAGGCTACAAATTTTTCTTATTTCATGTTCCATTTTGTTATTTTTTTTATTCTCTGTTGATATTATTGTTGAATTTAGTTATATACAGATGTTATAAATTTGATTTATTACACACAAACATATGTTTGCTATTAATCAAGCATGCCATACATTTAAACCAATATTTATATTTATTTTAATACTTGACTTTATAGTGAACCCATAACCCGTTTTTCTGTTTATTGCAAAAAAGGAGTATGCTTTAGGAAGGTTTATTAATATATAGATGTATAAACTATGTACAGTGTTGTTATAAGTATACGATGTGCTTGAGACAATGGCTCAGAGTACAATCATAATATAGTTTAATAACACAACATCGAAATTACGTATAAAGAATCAGAAACAGTATCTGTAAAATTATTTAATTACTTTTTACACCGTGCTGAGTTTTTAGATAAAGTTTTCCCTCTTCATAGCATTTGGAACATTGCAATACCATATGCTCTACTATGATTCTGGTGATGCATTCATTGCATTCTTTATTTGTTTCATTAAATAAATATTAACATTTTATTAACAAAAAGCATCATAATTATTATAAACAATTCGCCAACAATTCATAAAAATATGTACATTAAGACGCTTTTTCCGGAAGATCGATAGATGTCCAGATCAGAGGTAATGGAACCGAGGTCCACATCACGTTATCATGGCTGCGACTGATTTTTCTAAATTTAATCTTACTGCTGAGCTATTTATGCATGTAATACTTGGTTCTGTTAAAACTTTGAACCTTCCCTATGATATTATTCTGGTCTGTCTACCGTTCTCTACATTAAGTGAAGTTACAAAAACCGAGGACCATTCTAAAATACTTAGCAGAAGGAAAAAATTATCAATTTTAAGACACGTTACGTTCGAACCTCACATTATAGTATGTATTAGAATATAAACTTAGTTTCTGACATTCATTTTTAAATGGCGATATAAGTAGTACGAAAAGTCAAATGTGTCGGATCTAGTATTTATTTTTTAGTTTTGGCATTTACCAGTCAAATTCAGTTAACAGGCGCGATCATTTGTGTAACATTATAATTTTTTGATCAGTGAAAAATGAATCATGATTAATCGTTTTTTTGACATCTCCTTTTGCAATATTTTGATTTGACAAAAAGTATAGCAGAAACTTATCAATTGCTTCAAGAATATTATGGCGAACAAACTCCATCAGTTACCAAATGTAACGAGTGGTTTCGGTAGTTTAGAAGTGGAGATACTGATGATAATGACAAAGAACGTTCTGCATAACCAAAAGAGTTTGAAGATAGTGCATTGCAAACTTTATTGGACAACAAATCAGCTTAAACGTAGAAATTGTCAGCTGTGAAAAGTCGTATAATATATGTTGACATCTGGAAACAGTATAACGTTTTAATACCTCCGACTTTTTGCTATCATCACTTAGTTTTCATCGTACTAAGATGTCAAATTTTGAGCCAAGTAAGCGTCATTTGCAGAAATTATTAATTTACTTCTTGCATTTAAAGCAATCTGCAGCTGAAGCACATCAGCTACTCATAGAAGCATATGGTGATGTTAATTTGAGTGAGAGAAGTTGTCGGGAGTGGTTGCAAAAATTTAAAAGTGGTGATTTTGACGTGGAGGACAAAACACGCAGTGGAAATCCCAAAGTGTATGGTGACACAGAATTGGAAGGTTTACTAGAGGAAAATCTGTGGCACTGACAAGAGGAACTTGCACAAGAGTTAGGAGTGACTCAGCGAACTATTTCACAACGTTTCAAAACTCTGGGTATAGTCCGAAAGCAAGGAAATTATGTTCCTTAAGAACTGAAAATAAGACACGTTGAGCTTCGCTTATTCGCTTGCGAACAATTGCTCAAAAGGCAAAATCGCAAAAGATTTCTGCATCAAATCGTGACGGGAGACGAAAAGTGGATTCACTGCGACAACCCAAAGCGTAGGAAGTCATGGGGTAAGCCCGGACATGCCTCTACTTCGATGGCCAAACCAAAGATTTATGGCAAAAAGTTATTGCTGTGCAATTGGTGGAATCAGCTTGGAGTAATCTATTATCAACTACTCCAACACAATCAAACCGTCACCAGGTAACCTTCCCATCAACATCTGATGAAATTGAGCCGAGTATTGAAGATTAAACGTCCACAATATGACAAAAGGCACGCTAAAATCATTTTTCATCATGTCAACGCTCGGCCGCATGTTGCAAAAATTGTAACGGAAACGTTAGAAACACTAAATTAGGACATCGTACCCCACCCGCCGTATTCACCAGACATTTCTTTTTCAGACTACCATTTATTCCGGTCAATGACTTATGGTCTGGCTGAGCAGCACTTCACTTCTTACGAGAAATTGAAGAAGTGGATCGATTCGTGGATCGCCTCAAAAGTAGTCAATTTTTTAGACTTTTAGTATCCATTTGCTGCCCGGAAGATGGTCAAAAGTAGTAGAAAGTGATGGGCAATATTTTGATTGACATTATTTGTACCTTTTTTTTACAATAAATTCCTATTTATTTAGAAAAAAGGGGCGGAAACTTATTTATACCCAATACAATTGAAATAACATTTGAAGAAACCATGCCATTTATATTATAAACTTATAGGTAACGCAATTTTAGCGAAGCTTTATATGATACTCATTATTCAAAAATCATTGTATGAAATTCGGGTTTTAATTGGCATTATATAGCACGTGCATTGGAATTGGTTTTCATAAATTTTATTGTAATCGAAATTATGTGTATGAATAGAAGCCGTCAAAATTGTACATTTAGTTGCGATTTTGGATAAAAAATTATAAAAATTTACATTACGAAAACTATAAAATCTCCCATAAGCTAATTCCTTAATAGATAAAATTGTTATAAGATACTATAGTTATGCGAAACATAAATACTAGCTAAGTAATAATGTAGTAAATCAGTTCTACCTAATAACATCAATATATATTTTTATGAATATTAATACATCAATATACAAAAATAATAAAAATTAAAAATTAAAATTAAAAATTATAATGACAGTCAGACTGTCCTTGTATAAAATCATCCCTGAGATTAATCTGAAAATAAAAATAATAACGGAAAAAAATTTTTGCTAGTAAAGTGCAATCTGACTGTCTCCACTACCCTTATCAATTTCATAAAGAATGATACATGTTATCTAATTTACTTAATATTAACTTTACATTATTAGGATTTTGTGAAATATAAATACTTTCAAGACTCTCGTTTTCATACTTATTCTTAACATCATTCTCCAAAATATCCACATTTCAACATCAAAAGAATCTAAAAACTTCAAATAATGATCTTTAGACCAGAAGTAATATGTGAACTACGTAAACTATATTTATGTTCATAAATTCTCTTTTTTAAATATCTACTTGTTTCTTCAATGTAGCATTCATTACAATCCATACATTTAATTTTGTAAATAACTCCAGATTTCGAACATAGATCATTCTTATATTATCAATTATGAAATAACTTATTTAAATTGTTACTATTTAGTTTTTTTGTTAGTATTTTCGAAAATTTCTTTTAATTCTTTCTGACAATCCTCTAACATATGGTAAAATAATAATTTTGCCACTATTAACATCAACTCTTACCTTATATCTATTTCCGGTATTATAAATGTCAAACAATCTCTTTGCAATTAATTTATTAATAAATTTAATTGGATATCCATTCTTAATGAAATGTTTCCTTACTATCTGCAAATTATTCTGCTTAAAATCCTTATGTGACAATTTTAATGTTCTGTCAATGACAACTTTCAATGACCCAATTTTGTTTCCGAAATCGTGGTGTGAATTAAAATCTAGAAACCTACCTGTCAAAGTAGGCTTTCTATACCAATTAAGCTTCATTTTATTATTATTATATCTAATGATATTGATGTCCAAACAAACTCAACTAGATTATTGACTTCAATTTCTTTTGTATATTCAATTCTGACATATACAGAATTAAACATATCCACCATTTCATCCACAAAAATTCTTGGACTAATTGTAAAGATATTATCAACATATCTCTTAAATATAATTGGTTCAAAAATTAATTTTGATAAAGCAATACTTTCTAATGTTTCAATAACTAAATTGCCTATAACTGGTGACAGAGGTGACCCCATTGGACATTCGTGTTTATATTCATAAAAATTATTATCAAACGCAATAATTGTGTTATTAAAGACTAATAGCTAACATATCAAGAGGGAGTGTTAATATATTAACAGCCAATATATGAAGAGATAGTGTTCAAGTTTTTAGCTGCGTAGGTAAAATCTTATGTATATTTAATTGGTATATTGGGCTCAGGAGGCGCAGACAGACGATAGAGGACGGTAGAGGGACAAACATAATATCATAGGGAAGGTTCAAAGTTTTAACGGAACCAAGTATTACATACATAAATAGCTCAGCAGTAAGATTAAATTTAGAAAATCAGTCGCAGCCATGATAACGTAATGTGGATCTCGGTCCCGTTACCTCTGACCTGGACATCTATCGACCTCCCGGAAAAAGCGTGTTAATGTACATATTTTTATTAATCTTTGGCGAATTGATGCTTTTTGTTATTAATATGACGATTTTTGTTATTAAAATGTTAATATTTATTTAATGAAACAAATAAAGAATGCAATGAATACATCATAGTAGAGCATATGGTATTGCAATGTTCCAAATGCTATGACGAGAGAAAGCTGTATCTAAATACTCAGGACGGTGTAAAAAGTAATTTAAATAATTTTAGAGACACATTTATACGTAATTTTGATGTTATGTTATTAAACTATATTATAATTATAAATATAAACGCAATATAAGCTAGATATTAATAATATCAATACTGGTGGTAGGGGGGTTAAATAACTAGAAAAATCAATCAGAAAAGCAAATAGAGGAATACAATGTCTTACCAGGAATATATACTTTACTCAACGGATGGTTTTCTAAATAATTCGATAAACTCAAGTAATACTAGGATACAAGAAAGGTGCTGCTATATATATAAGGAGCCTCCATAATCTGCACACAGAAGTGTATACCTGGGAGGATTCAGATATAAACTTGCCTTCGATCTTTCTGGCAGTATATGAAAGCTCCATCGAAAAAAACAAGAACAAAAGTTCTTTAGGGCTATTCAAAACCGATCATTCTATACTTTCTTCTTAATAATGAAAACACCAATCGGTGACATCATGCACAGTATGACGGAATGAATGAAGATCGGAAGGTGAATACTGTGAATACGGTCAGGCGAATACGATGCATGGAGTAATAATTTACATCGAAGAGTCTTGGTGAAGATATTCACTAGTTTTGTACCATAAGGCTTACCCATATTATATAGCATGATTAATTCTTGCGAGCCTTTGTCTTCGAATTTTTTCCGTACACTAGAACATTCTTTTGCATCAAGTTCAAAATCAATATTTTTGAAGCGTCGAAACCAGTCTATACATGTCTTATCTGACGGAGAATTATCACTAAAAGTCTCCAAAATAGTTCTATACATCTTTATCTGCAGATTTTTTAAAATAAATTAGTACAAGAAATTCTGCGCAAATGCACTTTATTTAGATATACTTGCTTTAACAAAAATAAACATTTTTATAACTAATGAAAAATGACTTTTTTTACATTAAAGTGAAATACCATACACTATAATTTAAAGTTACATGGAGTATTTCCTGGCGTTTGCGTTATCGTTTGAAATTCAGTACACGGAGTACTGCTACCGCTATCGTTGAAGAACGGCGAAAAGTTATTCAAGGTACTAATATCATATGAATAACGGTCAGTTTGTTTCGATTATCTTGTATATAAAAATTAAAAAAAAATGTACAGAAAAAAATTAAAATAGTGGATATACAGAAAAGTTACGACAAGCCAAATATAGAGAAAAAATGTGATCCATGTAACTTTGCTCTTTCTTTCTTGCCTTTATTCGTTCCTATCAAGGAAGAGATTTAGGATCTAGATGTAATGTAAATATTTCTTTCGCTGTAAATTAAAATCCAGCTAATTTGACTATACAATAAACTTCATGAATAATGAGCTATTTTGTGAATGGTGAACCCGACAAGAAAATATATTTCTTTTACTATAATTATTACAGAAATAGGAACATGCTTTCTTCTTAAATCTTAAACTATCAGTGGCAGGGATAAGCAGTGGCCTTAGTTTCAGGTTTGGAATAGGTACCACCTGGATACAGAGATCTGTCGTTGAGATAATACTTAAACTTTAATTTCATCTAAAAGGAGTGTCCTTTGCCTCTAATAAGCAATGCACAGTAGTCTGAAATCCAGAAAAATTGAATGACTCGGACATACACCTGATTTTTTGAGCAGAATACGATTCTTGTTAAAAATTATTGTGAACCGAATAAGTTTAAAACTAGAATAGTGCTTTTTTCTATGTAATACATAAACATTTTATGATTACTATGTTAAAAAAAAGAAATCAAAAAATTTTTTTTACGTATTTCTTAATAAAAAACATCAAAATGGTAATTGTCGTGGTTTTATTTCACGATTCCCATTAGTGTCATTTAAGTTATACTTACTACTGTTTTGAAAATTTTATTTATGTAAAACTATGGTGAATTAAAGACGTTTTGATTTCAACCATAATTGACAAATTTATTTTCATACAAGAAAAATCACAATTTTTGCACTAGAAAATATTTTTGAATAAATACTGATTTATGATCTTCGATGTTACGATTTATTTCATTATACAGCTATCTACACACGACATCTCCAATATGTTTCTCAATATTATTTAAACTGTCATGACCAGAGGAAGTTATGTACAAGGAATTATGCAGTTTGGATAATTGTAAAGAGTTTTTGGCTACAAATCAAAGTCCATTAGACAATGAGCAAATGCTCATACGCTATCAATTGAGCAGCATGGAAATTGAGAAAATGGGTAAGGAATTTGACAATGTTCTATAAAAGAAAGGGAGGTGCTTGTCTATCGAGGCGGAAAATGGTTTGTATTTGATTTAAAGATATGTTTACCAAGAGCACTCGTAACTAATTTACAGGAGTATATTTTCTTTTTAGTTTAAATCTTTTTATCTAAAATGACGATATCTATACTTATATACAAGTACTGATTCTTCCCGCAATTGTATAGTCCCTTCCATTTTCAAATTACAATCAAAATCGCTGATCGTCTTGTTAATATCCAGGCCTCTCGATCGAGACTTTTGTATACAATTTTTCCTGATTATTAAGGCTTTTCCGCTTATTTTCTAATTACTACAAATCCGCTAGTGTGAACTGTCATATTTATTACACCCTGTATACGAGATGTTTTCAAATAATAAGGGGTCTCTTCGGTTTATTCAAAAAATATTTGTTGATTAATCAATATTTATATTGTCCGCTTCAAAGTAACCCCCCCCCCCAGATATAATACACTTATGCCAACAATTTCTCCAATCATCAAAACACTTCTGATAATTATTTTTTGGTATAGTCTTACGTTGTACTTATCTTCTCAATTGTTGAACATGGACGTCCTTACATAGGTCTTTTCAATTTTGGAAAATGAAAAAATCACAAATCACAAAAGTGCCGAATCTGGTGAAAATGAAGGCTGAAGCATGAATGTGATTTTGGTTTCGGTTAAAAAATCTCTCACAAGCAAGAGTGAATGAGCAGGTGCATTATAGTAATGCAAAAGCCATAAATTGCTTTTCCCAAAGTTTCGGCCATTTTTTACGTATCGCCTCTCGCAAACGGTTCATAACTTTAGGTAGTACTACTTATTGTCACTATGGTGAGAATTCCTGATACACTACGCCACGGTCATCGAACAAGACAGTGAGCAAAACCTTGACATTTGATCGAACTTGGCCTGCTTTCTTCGGTCTTGCTTCTTTTGGGCTCTTCCATTAGGACGATTGGGTTTTAGTTTCAATGTCATATTCTCAGGATTTGTCACCAATTAGAACCCTTTTCGGAAAATCATTATCATTATTTACTTTAAGCAACTTCTCCTGAGTTATGATCATGCGAAGATTTTTTTTTATGAAAGTTAAGCTGTTTTGGAGCGGCATTTCCAATGTCCCCTTATGATTTGAACACATCTCGTACTCTATCCTATGCATATATCTATAGTAAAGAATATTTTATTCAATGATTTTGTTATTTAAATATTTATAATGCATTGGAAAATATAAACAGTATTTTACACACACACACACACACACACACACACACACACACACACACACACACACACACATACACCTATAAAGAATGTTTTAAAAACGTAGAAGAGGTTTATTAGCATATATGCAATAGTAAAATTTATATTATACCTGAAAATTCAAAAGCCCAAAAAAATTCATTCTTATTAAAGGGTTTCGTCTAGACCAAATATAAACTAACATTATTGTAAATGCATGCCCTAGAAACAGTAAATTCACAAAGAAAGCAGAAATCTATTTAGTATATAAGGAAAAACATGTAAAATTATATGTAAAAAATTTACTATTTTTTAACCGATTTTTGTCTTTTATAACTATTTGAAAACATCATATTCTTATACTAATGACTGATTCATTTTAAAAAGATGTTTATAAAAAGTTCTTGAAGTAAATGGATAAATTATAAACATGTAATTATTTAGTATATTTATATAAATCTGAGCAGACGGTGAATATTTATAATTAAAACTATTATTTACTATAGTTTTCCAAAATAAAATTAAATGTGAATGTAAAATAAATCAATCGTTTGTTAAAAAAATTCTCTAAAGTTGAACTTTTACTGAACCCAATAAAAATAAGTTATGTATAGTATTTTTTGTAAAAAAATATCAGGTATGTGAATAAGTCTTTCCCGTTTTTTTTCAAATTTTGAGCCTTTATTGTGAAAAAATGGTTACAAATGAATTATTGAAAGTATTGGCCAGCGCTAGCTACAACTTTTTCCCATCTTTCTGGCAACATACGAATCCCGTTGCGAAAAAATTCGACCGGTTTGGCCTCTATCCAGTCATCCACCCATTTTTTGGCTTCCTCGTAGGAATGGAAGTGCTGGTCAGCCAGGCCATGCGTCATCGATCTGAAGAGATGGTAATCAAACGGAGCAACGTCTGGACTATACGGCGGGTGGGGTAGGACTTCCCATTTGAGCGTTTCTAAGTATGTTTTCACCGGCGGTGCAACATGTGGGCGAGCATTGTCATGTTGCAAAATAACTTTGTCGTGCCTGTCGGAGTATTGTGGCCGTTTTTCTCGCAGTGCGCGGCTCAAACGCATCAATTGTCGTCGATAGACCTCGCCTGTGATCCTTTCATTCGGTTTCAGAAGCTCATAGTAAACCACACCTAGCTGGTCCCACCATATACAGAGCATGAGCTTGGCGCCATGAATATTTGGCTTGGCCGTCGATGATGATGCATGGCCGGGTAGTCCCCATGATTTTCTTCGCTTCGGATTATCGTAACGTATCCACTTTTCCTCGCCAGTCACGATACGATGCAGAAAACCCTTTCTTTTATGTCGCTGAAGCAGCTGTTCGCAAGTGAAAAAACGCCGTTCGACGTCTCTCAGCTTCAGTTCGTACGGCACCCAATTTCCTTGCTTTTGGATCATTCCCATGGCTTTCAAACGCTTGGAAATGGTTGTTCGGTCAACTCCCAATGCTTCAGCAAGTTCTTCTTGCGTTTGACAAGAATCTTCATCAAGCAAAGTCGCCAATTCTCGATCTTCAAAGATTCGCGGCCGCCCGGAACGCTCCTTGTCTTCCACGTCGAAATCACCGCTTTTGAAGCGTCGAAACCATCCGCGAACACTTGAATCATCGACACAACCTTCTCCATAAGCCTCCTGAAGCAATCGATGCGTCTCGGCAGCAGATTTCTTCAAATTGAACCAATAAAGTGAAACTTCCCGCAAATGACGTCGACTCGGCTCAAATTTCGACATTTTCACGATATCAAAAATTTATGATGCGAAAAAATTTTAACTAATGTGTTAGTATGGAATTGTTGACATATGAATAAGCTTTGATTATGACATATGTAACTATTGAATACTCGCACAGTATTGGTGGCGCCATCTCTTACAAAAAACGGGAAAGACTTATTCACACTCCTAATAATTTTATTACTTTTCAAATTGAAACTATGAAATTTACGATGTATATGATTTTAATTAATCTTTAACGTAAAGAAACAATACTATACAAGAATGCATTAGAAAAAAGAATATGCAAATCGAACTACATACGATAAACAAAAAATTTGATACCAATTGCGTTATAATCAGTTCAAAATTTACAAATACAAACTCATAAGTATATGTTTTGCCGTTGAGAATTTAAATTTAAGTCACATTCGATCTTATATACTTATATATCAAAATCCTATATACGAGATGCAGAAAAATTTAAAACCTATATAAAATAATATAAAATAATTAATACTATGAGACGAATGTAATGGTAAAATTGTGGATGGAGCATACCTAAATCGAGACTAGCATTGCTGCAATTATTGCATGCATTGATCACCGCTTAGTAGTTCTTTTCTATTTAAGTTTTTGTATTATGTAGATACTTGGTTAAGGAAAACGAATCTTTGCAATAACAAATTTTTCAATGTGATTATCTTTTACAGAACATTATAGTCCTACGTAAAAGTATCTATAATGCCAGTTGTAGATTTAGATTAGATACAAAAACTCCACTGCATCTTTACTCTATCAAATAGTTTAACCGTCCAATACTTTGTTTAAAGAATTGTTTAAAAAAGCAATTTTTCTTAAAAGAAATTTTTAAAAAAGCAATTTTTCTTAAGTCTATGTTTTTCTAAAAAGAGATTTAGTAATAAAATTAATTTATTTTTATTAATCTGAAAGTCTTAATGTTTATTAAAATTAGTATATTTACTAATTTTTATTTTTATTTTAAATTCTACAGGAGTTACTGTGAACAAGGTCAGTCTAACTATCGTTATTTAATTATATATAGTTTTAAACATTTTTGTAATATTATATTAATGTAAAACGATATTAGTGTTCACTATGGGCAAAAAATGTATAAAGAATTTATAGAATGAATATCTTCTTCAATATCTTATCTAATACACCGTAATGTTTCGTCCCTGGTGTGAGCATTTCGTGCTCCGGTTCAACTCACCGCAGCACCTGACCATTCAACTCACAGTCAGGCGATTTTCGCTACACCAGTTACGAAAAGTTTTCTTCGCGTTTTCAACATGCAGAAGCGTTGCTCCGGTTCAGCCCACCTCGGCACCTGACCACTCAACCCGCCGTCCGGCTTACTCAAGCAAGTTTCTTTCAATTAGTCGATTTTATTTACACTATAGATTTGGTCTACACTTAGCCCGCGTAGACCCTTGGTCGCTCAGCCCGCCACCAAGTACCCACAGTGCAAATATTTATTTAAACTCAAGTCTAACTCTCCCTCAACCCGCCAGAATTGAGCCATTATTTATTAAACAATAATTTTTAATTCATTGGTCTTACAGTCCAATCAAATCCATCGAAAACAATACGCAACAATATCAATACATATCTACATTAACATTAATACATCAATACACAAAAATAATAAAAATAAAAATTAAATTAAAAATTATAATGACAGTCAGACTGTCCTTGTATACAGTCACCTCTGTAGACTAATCTGAAAATAAAATATTTGCTGAAAAAAAATTTTTTTGTAAGTAAAGTGCAGTCTGACTGTCCCAAACACCCTTACCTAATTGAAGATCCAGTCCAACGTTTCGAGCTCACTACGGCTCCTCATCAGGGACTAAACTCAACCTTATATTCTAATCTATATATATCTTATCCCGATTACCAAATTTAGAAAATTAAATCTAAATTCCCCCTCTACACAAATAGTTCAAAACCAATTAATTTAATAAGGAATGATAAATATTGTCCAATTTACGAGACTCCAACATTAAATTCACATTATTCCGATTCCTGGAAATGTGAATACTTTCAACATTCTCCCTTTTATACTTATTATTAATACCATGTTCCAAAATATCCACAGTCACAAAATCAAAAGCATGTAAAAACTTTAAACAATGCTCCTTTAAACCGGAAGTAATATGTGAGTTACGTAAACTATAGTTATGTTCATAAATACTTTTTTTTAAATATCTACCTCTTTGTGTGCGACGAGCACATAGTCTTGCGCAAATTATATTGTATTTAAATTCAAATTATTATATTGAACTCACGAAGTTGCGAGCGGCGCGGCGAGGCGAAGGGGGAGCGCCAGCAGCACCACGAAGACGCACGAGCGCTTTCGGGCCTCAGGCGGCTTGAACAGCAGCGGCGACGGCGCTGCGCGACGACTAAGCGCGGTACAGTGCGGTAAGGGGAGAGCAAGCGCTCTCTCCCAAATCTCAAATAGAGCCGCAGTGACTGCAGAATTTCAGTGTGCCAGCGGCCTCGAGACTGGCTGATCCAAAGGGACCTGTCGTCGGTGCGATAGCGAGCGACAAGTCTCAGCACACTCAGAGCGGGACGCAATCGCGTAATATAGAAATAGGATTAGAAATTGTAATACGCTCACGCGGAGCGCTAAATTTAAGCTATGTTATAAATGTAAATATTTTTTTGATAAATCATAAAAGAAATGTTTTTTTATGATTCACTGTTTCAGCGGACAACGGCGCGCGGCAACTAAACAAATTAGCCGAAACAGCGGTTGGCGCAGCGTTGCCGACAGATTCTAATTATTGTTAATTATTTATATATTTTTTAGTAATAAATATTTTTATTATTTTCTTTTGTAAATCAGAAAGATTCATTTGCGTCCCAATCCCAGCAAAGTCGTGAAAAGACAATTAAAATAACGGGAAAAAAAATCCAATTCGAACTCTGGCGGGTTGAGCGAGAGTGAGAATTGGATTTCTCTTCACAGTGCGTAGTTGAACAAACTTGGTAGCGTGTTGAGCGACCAAAGGCGTAGGCGCGTTGAGCGTAGACCGAAGTACAGTACGCACCGTAAATAATTAAAATATGAATCAATAAATGAGCTTGCACGAGCGAACCTAGTGGCGCATTGAGCGACTAGGGGCCGAGGCGGGTTGAGCCGAAGTCACCCGCTTATGAAAGTAAAACATAGCCTTTGGTGGGGTGAAAAGAACTCGATGGCGGGCTGAGTGATCGCGGCCAAGGCGGGTTGAGCCGGAACACGAATTAGCTCTCACCAAGGCACTATGTTACATGTCTAATATAGTATTTATTACAATCCATACAATTAATCTTGTAAATAAATATCATTGGTTCAAAAAGCAATTTTGACAAAGCTATACTTTCTAATTTTTCCATTACTAAATTAGCTATAATTGGTGACAAATATTTATTAATTTGTATATAAGCAGTTCACAAAATTACAATTAAAGTATATTAAATAATAAGTCAAATTTTTAAATAATAAAATAAAAAATGAGGTTTAGATTTTATTGTAGAGCAAGGTTTTTTAAATTGAACTCTTCTTTATTCAAAATATTTACTAAACAAAATATATAATTATAACAAAACATCAAAAATATAAAAATACAAAAAAAATTAAATTGTGAGAAAATAACAATAATTTTTCAATGTGGCGCCGCTGTTCCTTTATTTTGATATGAGGATTGTTTGCTCGCCACGATCCGCTGTAATACAATTATTCATAATTTAATTATAAATTTATTATGATACATTTAATATAAATTATTTCTAAGTATGTAACCCCGCGTGACTTTACAAAAATATATTTAAATTAGTTAGTCAATTTAAGTTTATTAGATTTTTCGCGTCTCGTGTTCGAACCTCGCGTTGTGTGTGCGAAAACGTGCCGTCCGCTACCGCGCTGACGACAGGTTTCGCCTCAACTAACCGGTTTTGAGACCACCGGCACACTGAATTTTACATCCAGAGATAACGATCTTCACTCTGGGACCGTTCCCTTATCATCGCTTCGCACGACGAAGCTCGCGGTGTGCCGCGCCGCGCCGTAGTACTTCCGGCGATTCCCCGCTCCGTACTCACCGCACCATGTACTGGCTGCGGAGCTCGCGTCGGTCCGTAGAGAGAATCACTTTTTGTATATCCTCGAGTTCTTTCAGCGATGAAGTTTTCATCTCCTCAATTCTTGAAAATCCATGTTCCTTAATGGGTCTTTTCGGTTTTGGGAAAAGAAAAAAATCACTGGGTATAAAATCTAATGAATAGAGAGGCTGAGGCATGACTATAGTGTTGGTTTTGATTAAAAAAACTTACAAGCAACGATGAATGAGCAGGTGCATTACCGTGATGCAAAAACTATGAATTCTTTTTCCCAAAGTTCCGGACACTTTTTGTGTGTCGCCTCTCGCAAACCGTGCATAACTTCAAGGTAATACTCCTTATTGGCCGTACGAGCTTGTGATAAGTATTCCTAATGTACTACACCACTGTAATCAAAGAAGACACTTTCTTTAGTCTTCCTTTCAGACTTTTTCATTAGGACGATTGGGCTGTCGTATCGACATCATAACGAGAAACCTACGACTCTTCACTAGATAATACCTTATTGAGAAAATCAGCGTCATTAACGCTCGGCCACATGTTGCAAAAATCGTAACGGAAACGTTAGAAACACTGAATTGGGACTTTCTATACCACCCGCCGTATTCACCAGACATTGCTCTTTCAGACTACCACCTATTCCGGTCAATGACTCATGGTCTGACTGAGCAACACTTCATGTCTTATGAGGAATTGAAGAAATGGGTCGATTCGTGGATCGCCTCAAAAGACAAGCAATTTTTTAGACGGGGTATCCACTTGCAGCCCGAAAGATGATCAAAAGTAGTAGAAAGTGATGGGAAATATTTTGAATGACATTATTTATACCTTTTTTCATTTTTAATTTTAATTTTAGAAATTAAGTTACAAAGTGATATTTAGATTATTATTTTTTCTATAATCAGTATAAAGACTACAAGTAATAACAGTATAAAACCTAAGGAAATACATTTAAATAAAGTAAATTAACTCTATATTAAGTCGATCATAATAAATTTTGCTTCTCTTGAAAACCAGACGTAGGAAATAATATTAAAGTAATTAAATAAATTTAATATTACTAAATTAAATAATTTAAAATAACTTGTGGCAATCAATTGTAAAAGTCTACATTGTGTTTATCATTGTATAGTAATGATTCCCTCTGAAATTTCTAAAAAAGGGAGTAATAAAGGGGGTAAGATTTACACGATCAATCATATATATAATTTCATTAGATGAGAAATTGATCATTCTTGCCGAAAAAAAGAAATGTAAAGTGGAAAATTTGGAAAAAAAAAGAACAAGCATAGAAAAGAAATGATAAGAGAAAGGAAAAGGTTCTATAAATATTAATGAAGAAGATGAAACGATAACATAAAGATAGAATTTTAAGAAACAGTAAATCCTATACTTTATCCTGCAAATGAAAGTGTTAAATATTTATCAGAGGACTTAAATATTGAAGAAGGGCAATTAACTTGGAGCAAGAAACTCGTATACTTTAGTTATATTATAAATCTAGGATAATTAAATTTAATTTCATTCATTTATCAGATAGATAAATTAGGCGATTTGTTAGATAAAACTAATAAAATTAATTCAATTGTATTTAAAGATTCTTATCGTTTGAATAAAAAAAAATTTGTGAAGTTTGTTTAGTGCCATTAAGTATAGAATAAGAGCAAATGGATAACAATTAACTTTATAAATACAATTAAGTTTTTAATTTTCAATAATTATGATCAATTTCAAATGGCAGCAAAATTATCTATCTATTGTATTATATTAGGATGCTTGAAAACAATTTTGAAATTGTCATATAATTAGGAAGAGCTATGATAGCTACCACTTTCTAAATTTTCTAAATTTTGTGTTTCTTGTTTTCGTGTTAAGTAAGATTTAAGAATAAATATCCAAAATAAGTTTGTGACAAATAAGACAGCAGATTGCCTTATAAAGTCGAAAATAATACGATTTACGTCCCTAATAAATTTGCAATTATTGTAAAAGTAAATTCATTGTAAAAGTAAATTCTCAATAATAGGAAATAGTTAAGTTAGATGTAAGGTAAAGTTTGTAGATCTATGAGTGTAACAATTTGAATTAAAGAATGTCTATAAATGTTCATTATGTAAACTCAGCATATAGGAAAGAAAAAGGTTATGTATATTATAATGTTCTTTTGAGAAAAAAATTAAGAATTTGTACTAATCAATTACGTGAAGGTTTTTTATATAACCAATGTGAACGATGTATTATAATAAGTATCAGGTATGTGAATAAGTCTTTCCCGTTTTTTTTCAAATTTTGAGCCTTTATTGTGAAAAAATGGTTACAAATGAATTATTCAAAGTATTAGCCATCGCTAGCTACAACTTTTTCCCATCTTTCTGGCAACATACGAATCCCGTTGCGAAAAAATTCGACCGGTTTGGCCTCTATCCAGTCATCCACCCATTTTTTGGCTTCCTCGTAGGAATGGAAGTGCTGGTCAGCCAGGCCATGCGTCATCGATCTGAAGAGATGGTAATCAGACGGAGCAACGTCTGGACTATACGGCGGGTGGGGTAGGACTTCCCATTTGAGCGTTTCTAAGTATGTTTTCACCGGCGGTGCAACATGTGGGCGAGCATTGTCATGTTGCAAAATAACTTTGTCGTGCCTGTCGGAGTATTGTGGCCGTTTTTCTCGCAGTGCGCGGCTCAAACGCATCAATTGTCGTCGATAGACCTCGCCTGTGATCCTTTCATTCGGTTTCAGAAGCTCATAGTAAACCACACCTAGCTGGTCCCACCATATACAGAGCATGAGCTTGGCGCCATGAATATTTGGCTTAGCCGTCGATGATGATGCATGGCCGGGTAGTCCCCATGATTTTCTTCGCTTCGGATTATCGTAACGTATCCACTTTTCATCGCCAGTCACGATACGATGCAGAAAACCCTTTCTTTTATGTCGCTGAAGCAGCTGTTCGCAAGTGAAAAAACGCCGTTCGACGTCTCTCAGCTTCAGTTCGTACGGCACCCAATTTCCTTGCTTTTGGATCATTCCCATGGCTTTCAAACGCTTGGAAATGGTTGTTCGGTCAACTCCCAATGCTTCAGCAAGTTTTTCTTGCGTTTGACAAGAATCTTCATCAAGCAAAGTCGCCAATTCTCGATCTTCAAAGATTTGCGGCCGCCCGGAAGGCTCCTTGTCTTCCACGTCCAAATCACCGCTTTTGAAGCGTCGAAACCATCCGCGAACACTTGAATCATCGACACAACCTTCTCCATAAGCCTCCTGAAGCAATCGATGCGTCTCGGCAGCAGATTTCTTCAAATTGAACCAATAAAGTGAAACTTCCCGCAAATGACGTCGACTCGGCTCAAATTTCGACATTTTCACGATATCAAAAACTTATGATGCGAAAAAATTTTAACTAATGTGTTAGTATGGAATTGTTGACATATGAATAAGCTTTGATTATGACAGATGTAACCATTGAATACTCGCACAGTATTGGCGGCGCCATCTTTTACAAAAAACGGGAAAGACTTATTCACACTCCTAATAATAGATTTACTAATAAGCACGACAAAAAATGTCTAATTACATATAATTATAGCCCCCCCTTGTGATAAGAACCAGGTGAGTGATTCGGGGTATAATCAACTTGTTTGTGTGCGCGAAAATTTAATTGAAGTAAATAAATTTAACTTCAAGGATTTTCCACATCACAATATATATAGTTTTTAGAATTCATTTAAAACGATCCTTTAACCCTGTGTTTATTTCGTAAAGATCAATATTTCTAACGCAATAAAGGAACACATACAAATATTTTCCAAATGATAAGGTGAACGAGTTAAAAACTATATATTAGAGAGGTGCGTGATGAATAAATAAATACACAAAATCCACTTAATTTAATTAAACTTTAATTAACTAATAAAGCCTTCGTCTTTGGACGAACAAACAGAAACACCAAAAGGAAAGAGAGAAGAAAAGAAAAGGGAAGTAAATTAAATAATAATAATAATAATAATAATAATAATAATAATAATAGTAATTCATGCCAAATTTTTGCCGGTTGATTACCGCTTGGCTATATCTTCTTTATCTTTCGGATGTTCGAGGAGTACGAGTGCTAGGCAGGCAATATGTCGTCGAAGCGCATTAGAGTCAGTTTTTACTGTAAATACGCGAATGAGACCGTCTTTTCCTGGATACAGGTCGACGACACGACCTAAAGGCCATTTCGAAGCGGGATAGCGATCATCTTTCATTAACACCAGTTGACTTATAGTGAAATTATCCGTCAGTTCTCGCCATTTCCTCCGTTCTTGCATTTGTAAGATGTACTTACTCGACCAGCGCTTCCAAAATTGATCGCGAATACGTTGCAGTAACTGGAAACGAGTGAGTTGGTTTTCTGGGACCGATGGTGTTTCTTCATCTGGTATGAAACCTGATGCAGCATAGATCAGAAAGTGTGATAGAGTGAAAGCGTACAAATCTTCAATATCAGATGCGAGCTGGCATAATGGGCGCGAATTGAGGCAAGCTTCAATTTCTGCCAGAACGGTAGAAAGCTCCTCAAACATGAGTGTGTGCTCTCCAATCGTTTTTTTTTAATAGATGTTTAGTAGATTTTACTCCAGCCTCCCATAAAGCCCCATAGTGCGGCGTTGTTGGCGGAATAAATGTCCACGAAGTTCCTTGATTCGCCAGTACTTCTGAAACGTCCTTGAAAAACACAGATGCTGCCTTAAACATTGAATGAAGCTCAGGATCGGCACCTCCATATACAGTTGCGTTGTCCCTGAAAAGTTGATTACACAGGCCCCTTCGACTAACAAAACGTTTGAACGCGGAAATAAACGTTGATGATGTTAAATCGCTCACGAGCTTCAAGTGGACTGCTTTCGTGGCGAAGCAAACAAAAAGCGCGATATAGCCTTTATATGCACGCAGACCCCGCCCCTTTGAGGTACGTACTTGAAACGGGTCGGCGTAGTCTAAGCCCGTAGTTGTGAATGGGCGCGCTGGAGTCACACGCTGTATAGGAAGGTCGCCCATCAACTATTGAGCCAAGCGTGGCTTCTGTCTTTGACATATAACGCATTTGTGTATCACGGATTTAACTATCGTACGCATTCCTATAATCCACACAAAAAGCAACAAGATACTTACTGTGAGTGTAGGTCCGGCATGCAGTGCGTAATGATGTGCGTAGCGTGCAAATGATCAGCTAAGCGCAGAGAAATGAGGCAGTATTGATGGATGTTGAATATCACGCGGTAATTTTGTATTACTTAATCGGCCGCCGACTCCGAAAATACCGTCATCCTCGACAGATGGTTTTAATTTGCAGCGAGAATGGTGTTTTTGTAACGCTTTTCCGGTCTTTAATTGCTTGAGCTCCTGTGGAAACGCATGTGATTGTGCTACTCTTAAACGCGCCAACCGTGCATAAGCGAGTTCGACTGCATTAAGAATTGACGAAAAAAGAGTTTCTCCGGCTTTACGCCGCCGGACTTGCTTCAGTGGTCGTAAGCACTACGCGGGCACACGAATAAGCCTAGTAAGACTTGAGAACTTCGTCAAGAGCGCTGGCTCGTCAGTGGTTGACGTAGAATGCAGTACTTGCACAGTTCCTGGCGGCTGAGGCCAATTTTTTGTTTCAGATGCGAGCCACTGTGGTCCATGTCACCACATATCATTCGACCGCAACTCGACAGGCGTCGTGCCGCGCGTAGCTATATCAGCCGAATTTTGTTTTGTGGGAACGTGCGCCCATACTGCTGTAGGAAGTTCCGTTGGTATCATCGATAGGCCATTTGCTACGAATGGTTTCCAATGGCATGGGTGTTTTTCGAGCCATGCAAGGACAATGCGACTATCAGACCATAGGCGGATGGTCGCATTTTGCAGAAATTTTATTTTTCTTACGTGGTTTACGAGATTGACAAGAAGAGCAGCGCCGTAAAGCTCTAAATTCGGCATTCTGACCGTTTTTACTAGAGCGACCTTCGTCTTCGCGGTAAGTAGTGAATTGCGAAAGTTGTGGTCACCATCGTGAATTCGGAGGTAAACTACGGCAGCGTACTCGTGAGACGACGCGTCGGAAAGTCCATGAATTTCAAACGATTTGTTTTATTTTAGCCCGAGCCAACAATCAATTGATAACGTCGGGAGAATCGAGAGCGATTAATGGTAGAGCTGCCATTTTTCACTAATGTCAGTGGGCAAAGGCTCATCCCATTCATATTTCCTTAGCCATAAATCTTACATTATTATCTTTGCGTTCACGGTGATCGGGGCGAGCCAACCCAAAGGGTCAAGAAGACGCGCAATTTCCGAAAAGATCGATCTCTTTGTTAGATTCTCTTTACTGGCATTAAAATGCATCGAGGTGAAGTTAAAACTATCCGTCAAGGGGTTCCATTGAACCCCAAGCGCTTTCACGTCATTATTACCCTCAATTGTTTTTATTCTTCTGCTTTCGTCTAATTGAACACACGGGGGCAATAATTGTGAATTATTAGCGGCCCATTTATTCAATTCAATACCCGCCGACTGTAGAATTCCGATAAGCTCGTCCCTTTTTTCAGCGCAGTCGCGAGATCGTCTGCTCCGGCCAACGTATCATCAACATACGTATTGGACTCTAAACACGCGGCTCCTAGCGGGAATCGTGATCTTTCGCTGCGCGTTAATTGCAATAGGGTACGTATGGCCAGATAAGGTGCACAAGCCGTTCCGTTAGTAATAGTTGTTAACCTATACTCAATCACCGGTAAATTTGGCGAAGTAGACCAAAAAATCCGTTGAAGGTCCTGATTCTCGCGTGCGACACGGATCTGCCGAAACATCTTAACGATGTCAGCCGAAAAATACGTAACGGAAGCGGCGCCAGTTCAGGAGGATTAGTGAAAAATCACCCTGAAGTGGCGGGCCTGACATTAGAAAATCATTTAAACAGTACCTGTTACTTGTTTTACGCGACGCGTCAAATACACCACGAATTTTAGGCTTTTCAGCTGCGCCCATAATAACTGCATAATGCGGTAAATAACATGAACGCAAATTATTTAGCTCTGTTTTCGGAACAGGTATCATATGACCAAGCTTTAAGTACGTGTCCATAAAATCTATATATTAACATGCAAAATTTTTATCACGCGCGAATCGTCGATGTTGACATCTAAGCGAACCTAGTGCCATTATTCGTGTTTCAGACTTTATGTTCGGTAGTCCCTTCGCCAATGGAAGATGAACTTTAAAGCGTCCATCTAAGTCGCGTACGCAATTCTCTTTCAAAAATTTCTCGCATTCCTCGTTCTGCGGTTTTAATTTTCTTACGGTAGTAGCTACTTCTTCAAAGGTCCAAAATCTTTGGATGACTTTACTTAAATCATCGCTAACCGAGCAACGCAATGCTTTAAGCGACTGGTTGTGACAAGGTGCCGCCCGCCATGACGCTTTTCCTTTCATTGGACCGGAGATAATCCATTCGAGCGCGGTGTTTTGAGTGACTAATAAGGTTTTTGGAAAAGTCTCAACATCAGAGCGCAGGAGTTGGCCATAAATATGAGCCGCAGTCATTATGTCCACACGAACTGAACGACGAAATTCCGGATCAGCGAGAGAAAGATTCTTAAACTGACAAAAATCAAACTCGATCAGGGTACAAGACGGTAGTTCCGAAGTAAGTCGCGGCAATACGAAGGCATTTATATTCAGTGTAAATTCTGAATCAATACGCGATTGCATATTAAAGCGCGTCACGTATTTTACGATACCAGCCTTGCAGCCCCCCAGTCCCGTTAAATTTATAATTTGTAATCTCGATCTCTTTGCAAACCGAGTGACTGCACGAGCGATTCCGATATAAATATCGCTTCAGAACCTTGATCGAGCAGCGCGCGAACTTTAGTTTGTTTACCATCCGGGCCAAGAGCTATCACTTGTGCCGTCGCAAGAAGGATGGAGCCTATAATTGTATTCGCAATCGAACGATAAGTATTAATTACAGACAGAGGTTCAACGCATATTTGCTTTACGTGTGCTCTTAGTTGCGAGGTGGGACCGGCATCAGTTATATGAGGCGTGGTTTCTTTCAAAACCGCAGAATCTTGATTCTCGAAGCCGTTATGATGAAGCAACGAATGGTGTTTCTCTCTACATGTCTTGCAGCGATAAGTCGATGGGCAATTCTTACTTTTATGACGGCCAAGACAATTAAACAAAGCCTCATATGGCATACATCGTTTTGACGCTCTTTCATCCTTTTCGGCATAAAATCGTCACCGGTGCATAGAGCACATTTGGCAGCAACAGCTATTTGTGAAGATCTAACATGATTAATTTTATGTGAGTTAGAATTGTTAGTTAAATGAAGCGTATTTTTCTTTTCATCTTTCTCTGCATGAATCACAGGTAAAGATTGGGCCCGCCTTTCTAAAAACACGGCTAAGTCCTCAAATTTCGGAAAGCGTGAAGCGTCGTTCTGTTCAGAATCGGGCGCCAGTTCCGATATTTGACGAAACTTCACTATTAATTCCGACTCCCACGTCTTTCTCTATTCCGGATCTAATCGATCTTCTAAAGCATGGACAAGCCACATAACCCGATGTCACCGGCGCTCCCAAATCCGTAAGTGCTCGAACAATTCTTCGAGTTTCATCAACAAACGCACGCAACTCAACCGCAGACTCCTTTTTTAAATAAGGCATATTTGTTCACGAATCCAACAATTTGTTAACAGTTAACCGCGGGTTGTGAAAGCGATTACGAAGGGCCCCCCACGTTGATACACAATTCACTCCTAATATTGTTACGTTTTTCACTAGTTCGGCCGCCGAAACCTTCAGGCACGATTTCAAATATTGAAGTTTGGTGGTATCTGCGATACGCGGGGCGACATGTACGAGGGTCGTAAATATATCTGCGAAACTATTCCAGTCCTCGTATTTTCCCGAGACTGTGGGCAAATCCAATCGCGTTAGTTGTGCCGGATGGTTTTCATACTCTTCACTGTCACGATCCCGAAGTCGAGTAATGCGTTTTTCACTTGGAAAATTCGCGAGCGCAGAAAGAAGCCAGTCCAGAGTTTCCTCATAGTTGTGCTGCATAGTTTGAAAACGTTTCTCCGTGACGTACGGATCCTCCGACGAATCAGCACGCGTCGCAATAACAGCATGGGTATTACGTATTTCCGACCAAAAATTATTAATCATATCGATGCGCGATTGTAAAATAGATTTATTAAGCGTATGTAATGCTCGCGCTCGTAATTGACTACCAATCTGCTTAATCTCTTCATTACGAATATTTTGTAAAATCGCAAGCCGCGAAAATGTTACCGGCGCCATTTCAATACTGCCAAGTTTCGTAAAAATAAAGGTTAACACGTACGGAGTATTTCGCTCGCCGTATCACGCACACAATCACCCAATACCAAGTGATAACAAATTATATTCTATAAACTTCAAATAAATACAAGCATACGTAGCACTAACAATTTATTTTAATAGAGATTATTTCAATAATAAAATTTTAAATTTTGTAAATTCATTCATACAATCACGCAATCCTCACCCGGGGCACCATGTTTATTTCATAAAGATCAATATTTCTAATGCAATAAAGGAACACATACAAATATTTTCCAAATGATAAGGTGAACGAGTTAAAAACTATATATTAGAGAGGTGCGTGATGAATAAATAAATACACAAAATCCACTTAATTTAATTAAACTTTAATCAACTAATAAAAGAGCTTGTATCTAGCCGGCATAAAAAATCCCAGAAAAAGCCAATTGAATACAAGTTTCTTAAATAATACTAAATAAGTAAGTAACTAATAGGAAAAAAACACTTATCATTCTACGCATTGATTAATGTACCAATTCGCTAAATAAGTTTTAACCGCTACAAGTTAATATAATTGTGAATGGAGCTCGCGCATTGTCAGTGGATGCTAAACTCTCGCTCACCAGCGTGACGCTTACTCAAGTCCCCAGCGAAGGAATGTGTTGCGCAAATACGTGGGCGCATTCAGTTCCTGAGGGCAGAGGGGGTGGCAACACCTCAGGGGCATGTGTATGCTCCCAAGTAGCGCAGCACGGTTCCCCCTTCATAGCGTCGTTTTGTACGTTATGTCAAGACCTTTCGAATGATGTATAGTATTGCCAAATACGAACTCTGTAGCACTTTGTACATAGCCGTGAAATTCATAAGACAAAAAGGTGGAAGGCAGATATTTGACAACCTAAAAGATTGCAAAATTAATATAGTTTATCACAGGTTGTATGCTCAAATGTTTACTTTGAATGCATAGAAAAAATTATAGAAATTATATATAGAAAAACGATAATCACAATAAGAACAGCAACAACAACAACAATAATAATCATAAAATTAAATTTACGACAACTTGCTCATATCATATCATATCATATATCGTATTATATCATATCCCATCTCATACCATCCTAGCCTATCTTAATCTATCCCATCCTAATCAAAAAACATAACCAAGAAAACTTCTGATTAATTACTCTAAAATTCGAAATATATATTTTATATTATCTTGGAAAGGACATAGAATATGTTTTGTGCTGAATAGCATCTTACTCTCTAGACCGATTCTAGACCGATATACAACCTACAAATATAACGCAGGCGGTCTCACATTTCTGCTCGAAATGCACCGGTGACGCCATCTTTTGGAAAATGCAGGAAACTTACTTATATACCATATATATATATATATATATATATATATATATATATATATATATGTATATATCATATATATATATATGTATATATCATATATATATATATGTATATATCATATATATATATATATATATATATATATATATATATGATATATCATCATATCATATCATACAATACCATAGTAATAGTGGTAGTAGTGATAGTGTCTGATTTAGACGGCTTGTGTGAGTGCAGCTCTGGCTCAACAGGTTTCGGCCTTTGATTACTTAGAGCACTACCAAGTTCACTCATTTATTCTCGTGACATGTTAATATTATTAACATTAATACATAGTGTTTCGTGTCTACGAATACTATGTAGAAGAATCTAACTCTTGCTCTTGCTTAATATGCAATGTCTGAATTAAAATATGACCTTTTTAGATCCCTATTAATTACTTGGATCAGGATGTTTATTAAATAATTTGTTTTCATTTTGAAATACAGAAAAAATTAATTTCTTTATTTAACAAAAAATAATAAGTTAAAAATATATTAAAATACAAAAATAATCAATTTCACTCTTGCGCCCTTGCCCATGCTCTTTTATAGTCTGCTCATTAACTGTGCTGTGAGTAAATTATAAATTAAGAATTAAAATTAGTGTGTAATTAACTTTCATTAAATCAATAAATATTTTTATTGGTTTTAAAATCATTATACATTAATATTCTATACTAATTGAATATACACTACACTAATTTGGTAATCGAAAATGGATAATCGAATAGACACTTGAAACAAAGAATATATAAATGTCAGTATAGTTTACGAAGAACGAATGATACATCCGGAATAAAGGAACAGCTTATCTTGTTACATTCTACGGCATCTTTAATTAATGTCATTAGTAATTTTAAAAGAGAAAATAAATTTTTAAAATAAAAATCGCCTCACACGATGGGCCCTTAAGTTTCAAGGGTATGATTTCGAGATTGAGCATCGAAAAGATGTGATAATCTATGTGCCGAAGGAAGAAATGAATAAAACCAGGTGTGCTGTTTTAACTTGGGTGGACATAACGGAAAACCAATGATATTTAAACTAATTAATAAATATTTTTTATTGGTTTTACAGTCCAATCAATTCAATCTAACAATAAAAATAAAAATAAAAAATAAAAATAAATAAATAAAAATTAAAATTAAATTAAAAATTAAATTAAAATTATAATGACAGTCAGACTGTCCTTGTTTACATTCACCCCCGTAGACTAATCTGAAAATAAAATATTAGCTGAAAAAATTCTTTATTAGTAAAGTGCAGTCTGACTGTCCCCAACACCCTTACCTAATTGAAGACTTGTCCAACGTTTCGAGCTCGCTACGGCTCTTCATCAGGGACTAAGCTATCAGATTAACAATGCAAATAATAAAAATTGGTTTAGGAATCTAACTGACAAGGAGATACCAAATGAAGTAATAAACATCATGTCTAAAGGTGCCAAACATGGAATATTATATTGTAAAAATAATCTCCCGATCAAAGAAATCATCGCGGAGGTTGAAAGTAATCTTTTTGGTTTAAATGATGAAGGGAAAAAGGAATGTAGGGCATCTTTAGTTAATGTCATTAGTAATTTTAAAAGAGAAAATAAATTTGATAATTTTTTAAATAGTAATTTTATACATGATTTAATTACCGCGAAGAATTTTTTGAAGAATAACTCTAATATAATCTTCCAAAAGGCCGACAAAGGTAATGTAACTGTAGCTTCCAATAAAATTGATTGCATAAATTGTATAAATAATATATCAAATGATGATAGTACTTATTTGAAGATTGGTAATCCACATATCATTAAGCTACAAAATAACTTGAAAGAGTTATTAAATAATTGGAAAAGAAATTAATATATAAATGATACTACATATAAGTATTTAAAATGTGAAAATGGAACTGCGGCAAAATGTTATGGGCTTCCCAAGATTCATAAAGAAAATCTGAAATTTAGAATAATAATATCTTCCATATGTTTCCCAACTTATAATATTGCTAGATTTTTGTCTAATATATTGGTTAAGATAGTTGGAAGAACTAGTTCTTACATTAAGGATAATTGGTGTTTTAACAATGAAATGAAAGATATTGTTATTCCGCAAAACTACAAGATGATTTCATTGGATGTAGTATCTTTGTTTACAAATGTACCTTTAGAGTTGTGAAGTGATATTATACAGGAAAAGTGGCATGAAATTAATTTACATACTAATTAAATAGTAATAATTTGAGTAGATTGTTTAATAATTGCAAAGATAGGGATTATTTATTCTTAAAATCAGGAGTTGTTTACAAGATTAATTGCATGGATTATGATAAATACTATATTGGACAAACAGGTAGATATTTAAAAAAGAGAATTTCTGAACATAAATATAGTTTACGTAGCTCACATATTACTTCCGGTTTAAAAGAGCATTGTTTAAAGTTTTTACATTCTTTTGATTTTGTGAATGTGGATATTTTGGAACATGGTATTAATAATAAATATAAACGGGAGAGTCTTGAAAGTATTCATATTTTTAGGAATCGAGATAATGTGAATTTAATGTTAGAGCCTGGTAAATTGAACAGTGTTTATCATTCCTTATTAAATTGATTGGTTTTGGACAATTTGTGACGGGGAATTTCTATTTAATTTACTAAATTTGGTGGTGGGGATGGGTATATATAGATTAGAATATAAGGTTTAGTTTAGTCCCTGATGAGGAGCCATAGCGAGCTCGAAACGTTGGACAAATCTTCAATTAGGTAAGGGTGTTGGGGACAGTCAGACTGCACTTTATTAACAAAGAATTTTTTCAGCTAATATTTTATTTTCAGATTAGTCTATGGGGGTGAATACAAACAAGGACAGTCTGACTGTCGTAATTTTTTTAATTTAATTTTTAATTTAATTTTTATTTTTAATTGTTATTTTATTTTTATTTATTTATTTTTATTTTTATTTATTTATTTTTATTTTTATTTTTTATTTTTATTTTTAGATTGAATTGATTGACTGTAAGACCACTAAAAAAATATTTATTAACATTCTATCAATTTTAAAAATGTAAATTTTTAAAAACAAGCTATTACCAGTTGATATAAAAGAGAAATTCGTGAAAGTATTCATATTTAGAAAAATCGAAATAATGTAAATTTAGTGTGAGTCAAGTAAATTGCAGAACACTTATCGTTCCGTTTTAATATAAAATGGTATATCAAAAAAATATTTTCGCAGATCAGCCGTTGATCCATAGCCGAAACATTGCATTTGTATTCTCTATCAAGGCTGCTTAAATGAATTATATATTTTTTGTGAACCGTTGCATACGTGGCTTCTCCGTCAAAAAACAGATGCACCATTGTTTGATCACCAATCAGCCGATACTCTGCTGCAGCCTCTGCTTTTCTTGTAATATAAGAATGTTGGAAGCCAGTATTGATCAAGACACTGATTCTTTTTTCCGTGTTCTCAACGTACTTTCGTCCTCGGGGTTTGCATGAAACCGCGTTTATTTTCACAGAAGCTTGCAAGATTATGCTCTAGATTAACCAATTTCTCCGCTTCTTCGATTGGTTTACTTATCTATTCACCTTTCTTATCAGTCTTGTAACACATTACGTCAACATGAGAACGTGCACACTTCTCCCATTTAACATTAGAGCGGCATTTAAGCGAAATATGTCCCACTGGCATACAATAAAAACATCCTCTTTTCTTTTTTGTGTGGTTCGTCTTTTCGACAGGGGTCATATTCTTCGCTTTGTAACACCTAACGCTCGGATGTTCATTTTCACAAAATATTTTCACAACAATTCTTCTTTAACCTTAACAATCAGTAAATCGATGGCACTTGGAATTTCTATGAACTCCTTTGCTTTTCTTGATGGTTCGCGTTTTACTTTCTCTTCATAGATAACAATTCGTGATGTATTTTTATCATTCAAATCAAACTATTTACGGCCATCGTAATCTGTAGCTCGTTTCGTACTTCTGATCGGGGAAATTTAATTAACTGCGACAGTCATTTTTTTTACTATCCCTGTGGATTTTCTTCAGCTTCTTGATTTATTAGAGATCGACTTCTTTGCCACGTGCACAACAATTCCTCCGGTAACGATGACGCGTGTATAGAATAAATTACGGCTTCCGACTTGTCCGTCGTAACACCGAGCGAATCCAGTGCTCTTAAATGTATTTCTACTCCATTATATAAATAAGCTCGATAGGTGTAAATCCTTCGATTTTTGTGTACCATTTTAAAGGACTAACTGTAACAGCTGTCTCACGTATACTTCCATTCCTAGATCTTTGCAAACATATCTATCTATCTACTAAACACTTTGTCATAGTTTACAGTGGTCGGAGGATAGTTGTTTACAAGCTCGAGAACACACGAATCTAACACCATCGATTTAAATAAATAATGAAATTTCTCTTCTTTATCTAAATAAATGTTCAACTTCGTAAATTTTTCTAAAAAGACTCCAGAACAGCAACTAATCTAGCAGTTATCTACTGAAATAAGCTCGATTTTTGGTAGCTTAAAGAATCTCTTCGATGCAGTATGAGTAGATTGTGAGATGATTGACGAGGCTTCCCATTCGAGATTACGCTTATCATACTTAAATATCGCTACCTCGACTTTATTTTTATATACTTCGGCGTCGATATATTCTTTCTAAATGTCCTGGTCACTCATCAAATCGGTCGCATACATTTTTTCCAATAAATCGTGTGAACATATATTGAATTCGCTCATTTTCTGATGCAGTATTCAAAATGCAACGGTCAAAGTGCACTTCTTAGTGGTTCTCTCTTCGAGCATGGTATTTAGATCATTCAAGGCCTTAGTAATTGCCGTACATAACTTTGCCCTCTTCCGTTTTAGCGGTTCCATTTTGTTTGTTAGAATGTCACATACACGATATCTTTAACGTAATTTCACGGTCGCTAGATATTATATCACACAAATAAGATATCTCAAAGTTTGTTAGCATTCAGGTACTGATAGAAAAAAACAATTCCATTTACTTAAAAAGACAAAACATTTATTCATAAATAAACATAAAAATTACATTGTTAAAATGCAGCGTACGGATAGTTAAGAATGAATAGTGTTTTCACCTTCATACGCTCTCTAAAACTGATAATTCAATAGAGATTTTCGAAAATGACCTGTAAAATACGTAAACAGCTAAAATATATAAAATGAAACTTACATTAAATATAGTATTATAATACGTTTCTATTTGAAAAGTGAAAGTCATTGCTTAGGGAAAACTTAGATTAGTATCGGCATTTTTAGCACTTTATTTTGATCACTTCTTCTTGAAATAGTATAAGAAAGAGGGAGTACTATGAAAAACATAAGATGCTAGGAAAAGCGATGGCTGAAATTCAAGTTTGACACTGATTTGACGGTTTACACTTAACACATAATAAGAGAATTGAAAGCTATGCAAATCAATTTCTAGAGTATTAATATTCTTATTTTAGTATAAAATAAATTGAGAAAAAATAAATGTAAACAGAGATATTGTAGTTGGCATAACAGCATTCTCATACAATCATATTATGATTCGAAATCATAAATAAAATGTTTGAGTATGCATTATATATATATATATATATATATATATATATATATATATATATATCAGCATCTACCTTAAATCTTAATATAATATGAATATTTAAAGGATACAACCATGCATATCGCACCAAAAAGAAACATCATTATAAAATCAGCTGTTCGGCCACGAAATGATCCTTCTTCCAACATACGACAATACCTGTATGTAAATATTATATTAAAAAAGAAATTGAATCCAATTGTTCCGAAAAATAAAAACGTTGTAATTAGGCGCCATATCTAAAAAAAGAACAAAAAAAAACAAAGAAAAACAACAACTTAATATGAATCTTATAAATATATATTTAAAGTAATTACCTGATATTGTCTGGTGATTAATATAGGATTAAAATATAATTGAAACGGCGAAACTAAATCTAATTGCTGAAATGAAAGATTATGGTTTTTAATAAATAATAGAAATATTGAATAAACGTTTTCCAGATAAAGATTCTTGATTTTTATTTACCTAATGAAATTCTTTTTGATATTTTTTAATTTTAAATTTTTTCTTTGTTTGTTTCATTCTTTTTGATTATATGGTAGAACTTTAAAATTTATAATTAAAAAACCCTTTTTTATTTTCTTTCTATTTTTATAATAAATTATAGTTTATTTAAAAAAAAAAGTGAAAAGTTTATAAATTGTAAGATTTAAATATCTCAAAACCAAAGTAAAATTTGTTAATAAACATTAAGTACCTTTATGTTTTACAATTTACATGTATCATACGGAAAACCAAAAGGGAACTGTGCAATATTCAAAAATGTTTGCCACCAGAGAAGATATAATATAATATTGAATATTGATATAATATAATATTATACTTTCATATAATATAATATTGAATTTCTTAATATTATAATGAAAGTCAAAAGATAAAATAAAAGTAATCAAAAAATAATTATTCACGTCGCACAAATTTGTTAATCCTTTTTATACAGACTTTGGATCTACAGTTTCCTGTAAAAGTCCGGATGAAAATCCCTAACTTGATCGTAGGAAAAGAAAGTTAAGGTGGTGCATGGAGAAGAATCAGGTCACTTCGTTATAGGGACCTTCCTTACTTATCTCCGGACAGAAGGAAAGATCTAATAATAAAGAAGAGATTTTGTGTAATTAAATTTTTTATTTGTTAAAAATATCACTTACTTGGTTATTGTTCTGTAATGCCTCCTGAATAGATGCATGAGAGAGAGAGAGAGAGAGAGAGAGAGATAACAGCGAGAAATCTCGTACGTGGTGTCGGATTTTAAAGAACGGATTGAGTGAAGGCTGAAGAAGAATAGCTTTCCGAGTATGAAAGGGGATCCCTTTTACACGATGACAGGTGAAGATTTCTAGCGCTGGTTCTTTCTCTCATTTTCAGATAGTTACAGCTCATTTATATATGACTTGTAGTCTCATTTATATATGATTTGTAAGTTTTTGTACAATTAAAATTTAGCTATAAGTGTAATATTCTAAAAATTAATTAAGCAATCTTAGTATACAGTTTTACTACACCTAGACATAGGCTATTACCGTGCGAAGAGGAAACTTTTCATCGAAGTTGTTTCGACACACCTGGACATCGTATTCTTCCGTTCGAATACGAAACTCCCTATAGCAGTTGTTCCTACATACCTAGACATCAGTTATTACTGTGCGAACAGAATACTCCGCTGTTTGTAAACTTCTGAGATCTTTGATGTACTGTATGTTTAAGATTAGTCATGATCTTTTGTACATGCCACAAAAAGATCAGATCTAACTGCTAGAGCCAGCTATTGAGAGACAGCGGAAACTTAGTTACTCAACCATTTTCGAATCCCATGTAAAAGAAAATAACAGAGGAAATGGATTCAGCTTCCAAAACCATAACGTAGCTGAGGAAGCTGTCGACAATCTAGCGTACTCAAGCAACGCAATTTAATCATTCGATATTTTAGGAGAATTGTAATACTCTTAGTACGGCAGAAACCAAGTACATACTAAACGTACAAATGAGACTTAATCAACTAATTAATATCTTACTAGATAGTGGATCTGAAGTCGACTAAATAAAAGTAGGATTCATTCGTAGAAAGGTTCTATACTGACAATACTAACGAGATTTTCAAAACAAATACACCTTTATTCATAATTCATATGATAACCAATTATTATATTTCAGTACTTCGGGATACGTGACGCAGAAGAGAAATATGTGTAAAGAAAAATCTATAATTATTACTATCGCTTGCATTTACTTATATTTCAAATGGAACAATGGCTGCGGCGAAAGACCCCATTGATGTTAGCATGTCAACTCTCAGTATTGGAGCTCTGATCTATAAATTGTCGATGGACCTGCCTATATCGGTTACCGGTAATAATGAAATATCAATATACAAATATCATTATACATTAGATTAAGTACAATATAAATAATCAGAATCGATATAAACTAGTTCCTCTCGAGATTATATTTACTAGCAATCTTTTTATCAGGTTCCGAGTTTGTATATGATAATCATGCCATGTGCCACCTTTCGTTGAAACGAAAACCAAATTAATAACCAATATATAAATATATACACGAGCGACTTGGAGTCGCGCCGTACTTCGTATTTGCGGGTCATCGGTCCAATAAATTAGTTTAGTGGTAAGAGTAGTAAGTAAGTCCGGAAGGGGTATGAAGAAAATATAAGAAAATCCGGAAGTAGTAAGTAAATCAGGTGTTATCAGGTCCCGACGACTGGAAGAAAAGCGTGACGATCGATCGTCGGTTTCGGATGCATCTCCACTATCGTGAGCTGGTGTCCCGAATACCGCCCGGAAGAGAATCCCGTCTAAACCCTCCTTTTAATTTTAATAAGCGTTAATTAGAACATAAGGGTGTAGGTTAGTTAAGCGAGAACGATCGGCGAGCGAGACTCGAGTCCGACGACGAGGCATAGGTATAGGCATTGTATGAGGGGTACCGGCTGTATAGACTACCGAACAATTACGGAATAAACCTTATTAATCTGAAGTAGACGGTATATTCATTGGACACACTCGAACCCCTCTCATACCTTTACAGCTTGCCGAGGCCATTTCAGGGAGTGCTAGACGGTACCCACAAGAAAAAGAGATTTAGATACCCGACGTGAAAGCGTATAGCGTTTGGGTATTTAACCCATTAATGCCCAAGCGCTTCGATTTGTCGTCAACTTTGCGACGCGATTATTTTGTATGTTATCTTCATTGAAAAAATTCTGTTTTAATGAATTGCGATGTAAAATTTCATGCTCTTCCAAACTCCGTTGTCAAGATTAAAGATTGACCAAAAAAGATCGGACTGTTTTAAACCCAAATAACGTGAAAATTGGAGAAAAAAAATTATTTCATGTTATCGCGAATAAATTGGTCTCTAATTGTGGACAAAGGCGATCAAATTGCTACAGCTTTAAGAGGAAATTTTTGTTATCAACATAAAATCGCTTTATTTTATAAAATGGCGTTAATAACGTAAAAATTCCATGAAAAATATTACTTTTATTTTATTTCTGGATTTCTAAAACTATGGACATACTAAAAAAAAATATACAAGAACAAAAATGTCTTAGCATAAGTCAAGGAATACTTACAATTTTTGGAAACGTTTTTGGAAAAACAGATTTTTGGAATTTTAAAAACAAATCTAAATTGTCTCAAAAATTCCGACAAAATTGATGAGTGCTGATTAGAAATAATTCTAAGATATTTTTGTTCTTTTGCAGTTTTTAATTAAGTCCATAGTTTTCAAGAAAAAAAAATAATTACGGATAAAGCATCCCAATTTTTCAACCATTTTTGATTCTGATCATATTTTGTTATCGACGTTGAAAAAAACATTGCCTTTACATATTGCACATAATTTTTCTGACTGAATGAAATCAAAGGATAAAGATTACTTAAATGTTAGATTTATTATTCAAAATACTAAATAAAATTTGCCACGTTCAACGTTTCTCATACGTTTTTCAGGACGAAGACAAAATTATAGTTATATCAAAATTGATCGTTTCGAAACTTCAATTTCAGCATTATAAATAGAAAATAAATAGCCAAATTCCACGCAATTATCTTTATTCGTTATATAGTTACGTTTGTGTTTTCTGAACAATGAAAAGTTGTTTCTTCGGTTTTTAGAATGTCTGAAATTATTCAACAAAGAAGTAGCATTAAAGTAGCATTATGTGTGCGGAAATGAAATATCGGCCGCCGAAACGTTTAGAATTTTGAAGAAGGAGTTTGTTGAAATGTCAGTCTCAAAAACAAATGTATTTGATTGGCATAAATTCATCAAAGAAGGTCGAGAACGCGTTAAATATTAACCACATTAAAGACGACCAAAGACATTTACTGATGGGCTACACGTTGACAAAATCAAAGAATTGGTTTTGTAAAATCGTCGATTAACTACTACAACACTTGCTGAAATTATTGGAATTTCAAACGGGTCAATCAACACCATTTTGAAAGACATTTTGTGCCTGAAAAGAGTGAAAACTCGATTGGTGCCACAAAAACTCAATTTTTTGGAAGAACAGCGTCGAATAGATGTCTGTGAAACAATTCTTTCTGACTATCAGGGCAAGATGGAACGCATAATAATAGGATATGAGACTTGTGTCCACACTTACAATCTAGAAATAACCAATCAATCGATCGAATATTGTGCCAAAGGAGAGTGGAGACCGAAAAAGTCACGCCAAAGCCGAATGGATGAAGGAACTGATAGCCATTCCGGAATACGAGTATAAAAAATGTTTTGAAAATTGGAAAAACATTGGCATAGTTGCACTGAATTCGGGGGGAGGTTATTTTGTGGCGAATGAATTAGATTTAGAAGAATAAATAAGGATTTCAAAACTTATAAATAACGTCTTATTCATAGAATATATATAATAATATATCATATCATATCATATCATATCATATCATATCATATCATACTAATTTATAAAGTCAAAGCGTGTTTTTGTTTGTATACGATAACTAGAGGAACTACTGAACCGATTGTTCTGAAATTTTACATATAGATTCTATATTATCTTTGGAAGGTCACAGGCTATGTTTTTTACTAAAAATCATTTTACTTTCATCAATAAATTAAGTTAATGGTTTTAACAGCCAGTTTTATCAGTGGCCACTAGGTAGCGTCTTGAATCACGAACATCAACTCAAAGTAGTTCGCTCATAGTATTAATACCAGGCCAGCTCAAACGAATGATCATATCCAACTTTGGGATTCGTATCCTAAAGAAGATGTGACATTAGTCGGTATTGCCCTTTTTGTTCTTCAAGTTTATCTGATACTACTCTCACACCTTTATTGATATCTTTTGATTGTTGTAAATTCTATTTTCTCTTACGTGGGAAAATCTCTCTCTCTCTCTCTCTCTCTCTCTCTCTCTCTCTCTCTCTCTCTCTCTCTCTCTCTCTCTCTCTCTCTCTCTCTCTCTCTCTCCTTTTATGAAATGGTTTTGTATGCCAAATCATACTGAACATAATTTGTGGCAAATTATATTTTTGTTATTATACGCTTTATTAAGTTCAGAGTTGACAATGGCCTATGTTTTTTTAGTTTAAACAAAGGAAATGATGGCAAAATAGGCGTTTTTACCAACACATCGAGACTATGCATATATATATATATATATATATATATATATATATATATAATATCGTCATTTCAGCATAAATAAAAAGGCAATATCCAGCGTCAGCTTAAAAAATACGCTATTTGCATATCAACATTTTGCCGTTGAACACGATATCCCGTTAACTCAGTACTATTTATACTGGGAGTTTCATGATTCGGACGACAGAATGCGATGTTCAGGTGTCTTTGGACGATTTCTACGGGGACTATTGTATTTAGTTGAAAGAAAACGACTTCTATTGGGAATTTCGTGTTCGGACGCTAGAAGATGATATTCAGGTATGACGGGACGACTTCTAATGGAGAGATTCATGTAGGGACGTTAGAAAACAATGTCCAGATGTTTTGGAACGACTTCTACGGGAAGTGTCTAATAGACTTCTATGAAGATTCGTATTTTATCATTCGCATACAGACTCCCAGTAAGAGTCGTTCCGGGATACCTGGACATCGTATTCTACCCCCCCCCCCGCCAACACAAGACTCACTATATTAGTCGTGCCAAGACATGCCCTATAGTCCGAACATGATACTCTCCGTAAACGTCGTCTCGAGACATTTGGATATCTTTTTTTACCACTCGAACTCGAAAGTACAATTTTTCCCCTAAAAGCCGTATTTAATATGCATAAATATGTATATTAAATACGGTTGTACATTCTGTACACCGATACTGTATATACAGTAGCTGCGATAGATAAATCACGGTCAATTATTTATAGTAATATAGATTTGTATATATAGAGTCCTATTTACTTAGATATTATTAAATTATTTAAGAAATCGGTTCAATTATTATCTCGGGTGAAGCCGAGAGGGAAAATGCTAGTATACTTATATAATAATATATATTGCTCATAATATATATATGTATATATATATATATATATATATATATATATATATAATAGTATATCTTGTATATACTACTACGTACAAATATGAATAACGCTTTATTTATAATTTGGAAATCATTATTTATTCTTCTAAATCTAATTCATCCATCTCCAAATAATCTCCCCGCTGCAACGCAACTATGCCAACGCTTTTTCCAAATTTCAAAACATTTTTTATACTCCGGAATGGCCATCAGTTCCATCTTCGATTTGGTTTTTATTTCTTTCATAGAATCAGAACCGTATCCCCGAAGTGGTTTTTTGAGTTTGCTGAAAAACCAGATGTCAGACGGTGCTAAATCAGACGAGTGCCGTGGTTGCGGAACCATATTGGTTGAATTTTTGGCCAAATGTTAACATAAAATCAATGCAGAGTGAGCTGATGTATTATCGTGGTACAAAAAACAAGAATTGTCTTTCCATAAATCTCGCCTTTTGAAATGAATAGCTTCAGAAATCACGCATAACACTCAAATAATAGTTTTTGTTAATCGCTTGACTGGTTGGAAGGAATTCATAATGCACCACACTATGGTAATCGAAGAAAATAGTGAGCAGACGTGATTTTTTCGGTCTCCGCTATCCTTTGGCACGTTATTCACTCGTTCAATCGGTTGTTTCTGGATCATAAGGGTAGACCCAAATTTCATCTCCAGTTATTTTGCGTTCCGTCTTGTCCTAATAGTCCGAAAGCATCGTTTCACAGACCTCCATGCGACACTGTTTCTCCGAAAAATTGAGCGTTTTTAGCACCAACCAAGATTTCACTCTTTTCAGGCACAAAATGTCTTTCAAAATGATCTTGACTGATCCATTTGAAATTACAGCAATTTCAGCAAGCATTCTAGTAATCAGTCGACGATTTTGCAGAACCAATTCTTGGATTTTGTCAAGGTGTAGCCCATCAGTAGATGTTCTTGGTCGTCTTTGATGTAGTTGTCTTCAACGCCTTCTCTGCCTGAACGTTTCGGCGACCGATATTTCATTTCGCGCACAAAATTTAATGCTACTTCTTTGTTGAATAATTTCAGACATTATAAAAACCGAAGAGACAATTTTTTTTTGTTTACAAAATACAATTGTAACTATATGACAAATGAAGATAATTGCGTGAAATTTGGCACAAATAACTCTGAGACTACTGCCAACTTAAAAATAAAAACTTTTGTCCGCATCGATAATCCTGGGAAGTTTGAATTGAAAAGTCTTACTCATATTTTTACACAGTAGTATATTGTGACGTCGTTTACAATCTCGATGGACAGCAAACAATGTCGTAGGATTGCCACAGTCACACGAATCAATAGAATCTTGATAAAATAACAAGTCGATTAATATAAAGCGTTAGCGCTACACTAGAACGTGCGCAATCAAGAAGAGACACATACCGTGCGCTGACAGTAAGCGCATTGTAAACCATGCACGCTCAAACAGTCTCTCTCCTTCCTACACTCTCTCGCAGTGCAGACGAATTCCTCATCCGCATCATATGCGTGAACTGTGAAAAAAATAGACAATAGAGGGGCAAATCGACTTATGTTAAACCACTTGGAAAAAGACCTCCTCCCGTCCTCGTGGCTGATAATTTTTGGTACGGGATGCACATGCATACGGCGTACTCCACCTCGGATCCGTCGACCGCCACTCTGGTTGCGTGTCACACGCGAAATCGCATAGGTATATGATATAGACAGCACTTTACGCCACGTCGATGCTCCGGGCGCTATCATTGGACACGGACGGAGAAGATAATTGCGTTGAATCTTCATCGGAATTCCCCAGCTGCTAAGCTGAGTTTAACTCTGGCGAAGATGAATTTGCGACAGCATTGAACGACCAGACTATCGCGAGTGGCAAGAGCATGGAAAAAAGGAGGACGATTTTCTCAGTTGATCAGCGGAAAAGAAAACGGAGCCGAGATCAAAAACCTTAAGTTGCATAACTGAAATTTTTTAAAGTTTTTGATTTTTTACTCAAAAACAAAGCGTTATATAAGAAAAAGTTAGAGAATAACAAGTGCTTAGAATTGACCAAGAAGTATATATGAATTTTTTTGACACGCTTCGATGAATGTTTCCAATTGGTCATAAATTCACAATTGGGAAAAATAAAAAAGTTGCTCTAAACTCAGTGAAAAAATTCTTTGCTTGACTCTAAGCACTTTTTCTCTTATTGATTTTTTCGTCGATTGCTTGTATTCGAGAAAAAAATTCGTGAAAGTTTGGGCAGATTTTTACGCTTCAGGCGTCATTTTCTAGCCGCCATATTGAATTTCTGGATTCGGTATCAAACTGAATTTCATGTACAACTCATTTATGCACTCATAGTTGAGAAATAAAGTTCCGTCCTCAACGTTAACACAACAAGAAAATGGATTTAAAAAAAAAAAGTATCGAAATTTGCATTTTTTTTTTAAACGTCGTCATATTTGATTTTTGAGTGAAAACTTCGCAATTCTAATACCAGAAATGAAAAGTATAGAAAAAAATACTTGAGAAAAAGTATGTTTGCTTTGAATGTATCCGTGGAATACGTGATAGATTTATGGTTGAAAACAGAGATACGATTTCTCTGTTTTGGACGTTAATGGGTTAATATATATTTAGAGTATGAATCAATGAATAAATTATATGCTACTCTCGCTTCCCACATTTATACCGCACATATTGTGATTGTAATAACGGTGTCACAAAATTATATTAACATTTTAATAATATAATATTAAAATTGTGATATCGATGCCACAAAATTTAATAAAATATACGAAACCTATTTTTAATACCTATAATGAAAATTTATCATTTACTGGTGACAGTCGAATCAAGAAACAATGTTTTAAATATTACAATAATTACAAAAATAGGTAAATCCATAGGAACCTGATATCAAAATCCACATATTTAGATTTCTCAATTACCTCTTCTATCACCCTACATCACAAAAACTAGCGATAGTTTTTCACTTAATATATAAAAACTATTAAATTCTCAAACGTAGAATTTCATAAAAACAATATAAAAAAATTAAAGAGTTATGAATAAACATTAATTATTCAGAGCAATTCATTCACAAAGATATAAATAAGAGAACACATTACTTGTATCATGATAATTCAAATTGAAGATAATTAACAATATAAATTTATACAGTACATTTTTTGTAGATTTTTGATTAACAAAACGTAACCTATAAATTTCTTTGAAAATGTTCAATTGCAATTAAAAAAAAAAAAAAACAACTATGTATGATGTATTTTATATTGATTTACCACTCGGGTTTTTTCGGATTTTTAAATTAGAGGCAAGTTACATATAAAAATTCAAATCCAATTTTTCAAAATTCTTAGATTTTTCCTAAAATTGTTTTGCAGTTTCACCAATTCAAAGAAAACAACTGTCATACAATCAATTGCATTCTTCTTTTTCACGAATGTTTTCTGATTGTGTACGTTCTTGGTTGAAGTGAACTATAATTTCATTGTTTTTTAAGTTGGCACTGAATAATGTATTCTCACATTTATTGAAATAATTCTACCTTTCGAGAAAAGAATCAAATTCACAAATATATAAGTTGTAATATAGATATAAGAAAAACTGTGCAAAAGTAATCGGACGACAATGGAAACAAAAAATTAAGTAACAGAACTATGGTCTTACAAAAAAATTGTTCATATCAATGATTTTATAAGTAGCAAATGTTACTCATCCATCACACTTATTATATGTTTTTCATTCATCCCATTCGTTATTTTAAAGTAGCGTGAGTAACTGAATGAGTAGAATCAACCACAAGCTCCATCTTAAATTACAGTCAAGAATTGACTTCATTTAGTCAACAATCATCTCACTTTCTTGTATTGAGTTTATGAACTATATAAAATCTGGTATAGAGTATGTAGAATTACTGTTTACAAGATCATTAGCTACGTACAAATAGTGTTTCTTATGTAAAAAATCATTATTGAAAAAAAGATTGTTGGTGAAAACAAAGGCGGAAGACTAGAACGAAGGAGTTAAATAAGATCGAGTGAGGCGAATAAGAAAAAGTGAGGAGTTTAGAAAACGAAATCGAGAAGTGAAAGAAAAAGAAAAAAGTGGGTGCTCGCGCGAGCAATCCAAGAAAATCATCCCAATTGGTGGTGAACGTGAACGCATTGAAGCGCTATTGAAATAAACGCGTCGTAGTGTATGAAATTTGTGCGTTCTCACGTTTTCATTTTCCTTTGAATCAATTCCTAACTGCCTCATATTTTTTTGTAGTTTGGGTGGATGACGTTTTTGTGTGTGTGTGTGTGTGTGACGTTTTTGGAGTGGACGTTGCTTTGCAGCAGCTTTTAATATGGAAGCGACGATAGGTAAATTACAGTAAGTTATTTATAATACTATAGATTTTTACATATAGAGTGCTTTCACTTAGATATTATTGAAATTATTATCTTGAACGAAGGGGGACGCTAGTATACACACACACACACACACACACAGATATATATATATATATATATATATATATATATATATATATATATATATTTATATACTACATTACCCGAGGGCCTTTACGACACGAATTTAATGCATATGATAAGCTGATTTTGTTGGAGCAGAGTGTGAAAGCAATAAAACCAGATGTAGTAAGCATCTTCGCTTTTTGTCATACTCAGACGAATTACTGCTAATAGATGATACTTTGACAAGAAAGCGCACGCCGAGACGTTCGACTCACTCATGAAACGTTGTATATTGTGAACATATATGAATATACGTGCGTATATATACATTAATTGCGCACTTGCACACTTCGTGTTTTTTTTAAACATAAAATCGCTTTTTTATGTAAAAACTACAGTAACTACATAATATGAAAGATAATGTACGCATATTGAGTTGTATCACCTAATTTTATTTATAATTACTTACATAAAAAGTGAATTTAAAATATTATACTAAACTACAGTAACTACATAATATGAAATATAATGTACGCATATTGAGTTGTATCACCTAATTTTGTTTATAATTACTTACATAAAAAGTGAATTTAAAATATTACAATAAGCATCAAGGTTCGTTTTATTTCGATAATGTATATACGGTACTGACTGCTGCTTGTTGCGACATCACTTTGAATATGTCGAAATTAAAATTCTCACTATTGTATCTACGAAAATAGGGATAGCAGTTGCAGTGGGTTTTGTGCATTATAAATTTACTTCGACGTCTCATTTCGTTTAAAAAATACGTAGAACGGTGAAACAAATTTCATTTGATTTATTATTTTGTCCTACAAGTGGCGACACTAGAATAATGTATGTAAATGATCCCAAAAATTTGTAATAATTACATTCTTTGAAAGCACTAGCACCGCGTGGAACAGAAGAAAAATCGAAACATTCATGGCAAGAAGCTAATGCTTTGCATTGGGTAGAATCAGCTTGGAGTAATCTATTACGGACTACTCCAACACAATCAAACCGTCACCGGGGAACGTTACCAACAACAACTGATGCAATTGAGCCGAGAATTGAAGATTAAACGTCCACAATATGCTAAAAGGCACGATAAAGTCATTTTTCAGCATGACAACGCTCGGCCACAAGTTACAAAAATCGTAAAGCAAACGCTAGAAGCACTAAATTGGGACATCCTACCCCACCCGTCCTATTCACCAGACATTACTCCTTCAGACTACCACCTAGTCCGGTCGATGACTCATGGCCAGGCTCAGCAGCACTTCACTTCTTATGAGGAATTGAAGAAATTGGTCGATTCGTGGATCGCCTCAAAAGACGAGCAATTTTTTAGATCGGGTATCCACTTCCGAAAGATGGTCAAAAGTGGTAGAAAACGATGGGCAATATTTAGAATGACATTATTTGTACCTTTTTTTACAATAAACTGTTATGTCTTTATAAAAAACGGAAGAAACTTATTTGTACACCCAATATATAAATTACTTATTTTGAATAAATGGTTAAGGACTGATACATGATTAAATAATTTCCGTACCTCAAAATTCATTTATTTAAATGTACATGTTAAATCTAAAAATACTTTCAAAGAAACTAAATTATCACAATGGATCAATTATTATTGATTAATTGAAAATTATAAAAATTAGTAAGATGTTTGCATCTGTTATTAATGCCATTACATTTAAGAATATGCCCTTAAAAATCATGCAGAAAGCATTTTTTGTCTGACGTTCATAATTAGGTAACTTTTATCTTCCAAATATTTAGAATTAAAAAATGTATATTTGATAGTTTAGTTTAATAACAATATATTTATATATTTTATATGAATAACTTTTTTTGTCTTTTTAATTCTATTTTAAAATATTTAATGTATTATATATATTCTTAGACGGAGAAAGAGAGAGAGAGAGAGAGAGAAAATGAGAAAAGTAAAGCCCAAGGGGATTAACAGAGATTACGCGATATTAGTGGGTGTTGCCTATAGCCCGTGTGCGCGTTCATGCGATATCTAACCTTTTCTCACTGTTGCTGACTTGTCCATCCGCACGCATGTTGTTCGGAGCCTAGCGTAGCAATCTATTTTATTATAGACAATTTTTGTGCTAATTGTAAAAAAAATTATAGCAGAAAAGTAATTTAATATATATATATATATATATATATATATATATATATATATATATATATAGTGACCAATCAAACGGCCGGTCCGCGGTTGCGAAACCGAGCATTCGCGCGTGAAGGCGGAAATGCGCGAAGCGCGAGCCGCGAGAGTGCGCGACGTTTGACCACGAAGGAGGAAGTAGACAGAAGAATTCCTCTTCTTCTCCGAGCTGTCGAGGAAGACTGTTCTATCGAGACGAGAAAGCATCAAAACTATTTAACTCTCTCTCGATCCTGTTGCCATCCTTATCCCGACCATCCCGACGCACGAGCTACGTCCACATCGGCAGATTTTCCTGCAGCTACGCCTGATTCACGACCGTCCTCACGATCGTCCTGACCGAGTGTCGTCCCTGAGCTCCGAAAGCTCAGCGAGAGTGAAAGAGAGCGAGCAAGAAGATGATCGCAAATCAAGAGGAAACCATAGCACGCGAGGAAGCAGCGGCGCCGAGGACTCTTCAGCAAGTAACCTCTTACTAAATTACATGTGAATTTCGCATCCTGGCATGAGCTCGCGCCACCGTTGTACGGCCCCGCGCGCGCTGACCGAATCACTCCGATGAATAGTCCACGAGGACATAACGTTAGTGGGAAGAGAGGCAAACACTTAAGGGATAAGAAGATCATACAAATCTCTAACTCCGCCAGAGGCAGTAACCTGGCCGGAAGTAGCATGCTAGGTACGCCAAATCAAGAGGAAACCAAAGGTCACGGCGACTAACCTTCTGACCAAGTAAGGCCAGCATCACCACCAAAGATTTCACTAGAAGACGAGACGGTACAGGCGATTTCCCAATTGAAAGGCTGATACTAACCTTCTGACCAAGTAAGGCTAGCATCACGCCAAAGATTTCACCAGAAGACGAGACGGTACAGGTGATTTCCCAATTGAAAGGCTGATTTAAACAGTTAAGTGCGAGCATAAAGACAGTGATAACCTCGGTAGGCAACACGAAAGCCACTAAAGTACGGAGAGAATCATTATCGCCAAGAAGCCGTCCTAAGAATCCAAATTCGTAGAGAAAGAAATCGACACAGAAAAGTTCGTTCTCCAGTGGCTAGACGCGAATGTACGGGTAAACCACCGGATAAGGATACACTCGACACATATAGGAAAGTTGATCCATCGCTGAGGTGTTACAACTGTGGAGAATTGGAATATAGATGTACCAATTGCCCAAAGTGTTCGGGAAATGCCAGGCGTGGCGACAAATAGGGGTTCAATGAACATTTCCCCCATCGAAAATTTTCGCCGAGAAATAGCTGCGAAGCAGATGTCCTTAGCTTCCACAACAATGGAAGAGACAACTGAGGCAGATCCATCTTCCACAGAAAATAGTAGGTTGGACCCAGATCAGATAGCAGCCAGGCCAGAACAAGCCAGTTGGTGGATTCCTAGGCGTGTCAGAGACTTCCGTATGAGAGGATTGTATGCTACCAAAGTATCACGCACAGTAATGGGCAGAATTGGTCTTCAACTGGCCTCAGCCTGTGGACAAGAATTTCATCCTGCCTCTGATGTTGGCGCAAGAGGTCCAGGAAATTCTCCGCTTTATGCAACGGGTCATGTTACACTACTGTTCGAGTTGGTAGGAATTTAGGCAACGTATTGGTTGTTGTAATTCCCTCCTTAGAAGTCGACTGCTATGTCGGAGCCAATAATGCGCGAGTTTGTGGAACAATCCATGATCCTGCGGATAATACGCTGTACGTAAGAGCAGCTGAGAAGCGAGTCAGACTGGAAGTTGCGGTAGTGATAGTAAAAGAACTGCAACGTTTAGCACAATGACGGCTGTCCACACTATAAAGTGTTGAGCATCCTCTGGTGGGAGAGTTGAGCTCCAACGATAATTGAATGTTGGATTTTGTCTACGAAACAACGCGTTTAGCTTCTATTGACCTCGCAGACATAACACGTAACCAATCAGCGGAAGTGAAAAATTTGCTTGATCAGATCTTACCCGAAGGGGAAGCGGTACTGGAATATACAATGTGGGCCGAACATATTATTGATGTCGGTAATGCCGGTCTCATACGTCAGCACAATATACAGTTTCCAAGAAAATTCAAGAAGAGATGCTTACTCAAACGAAAGAGATGTTTGAAATTGGAGTAGTCAAACCATCCATGAGTGGTTGTTCTAACCCAGTAGTCATTGTACGTAAAAGTTATGGAAAATATCGATTTCACATAGACTTGACAAAAATTAACACAGTTACGAATCCAGATGCTTATCAACTGCCTCATATGGGTCAAATCCATAGGCAACTACAATCGGCGAGATATATCTCAACGATAGATTTAAGCAGTTCGTACCATCCGATAGCGCTTCAGGCGAAATCTACACCGATTACAGCGTTTACAGGGTCAGGCATGGGATTATTTTAATTTCATACAATACCGTTGGTCCTGTCGAATGTAAGGGCGTCGTTCCAGCGATTGATCAACCGCGTAATTGGACCGGAACTTGAGTTGAAAGCTTTCTCGTATCGAGACGATGTTATTATAGTTACAGAAAAATGCGAACACCACTTAGAATGGATTGAACGTGTGTTCGAGCGAGTTAAGAAAGCTGAATTCATAATTAATAGAAACAAAAGCCTTTTTGATTATACTGAGATAAAATACCCCGGAGTAGTCGTTAATCGTGAAGGATTCCGTCCAGATCCCGAAAAGATTGAACTCGTGTTGCGATACCCTGAACCGCGAAACCTCTAGCATCTGAGGCGACTTATCGGTATGGCGTCATTGGATCGAAAGTTCTTAAAAAACTTTGCCGCGATAGCCGAGACACTCACAGGCCTAACACGAAAAGACCAAAGATGTGGATGGCGCGAAGAACAGCAAGCATTCTTCAAAAAAATCATATCGATGATCGCTACAGCCACTGTCCTTTCTTGACCAGTGTTCGAAACACAATTCACGATACAGGCAGATACAAGCGAGACTGGAGTCGGTGTAATAATACTGCAGCAGATTGATAGATAGGAACATGTGTTGAAGTTTGCGAGTAAAGCACTATCTCAAGCTGAAAAGAATTATTTAGTCACTGAGAGAGTGTCTAGCAGTCGTATGGGCAGTGGAAAAATTCCGAGCATATATAGAGGGATACCACTTCCAGATCGTAACTGATCATTTAGGTCGTCAGTCGATATGTACGATACCGACACCTACAGGCAGCCTCACACGATGGGCCCTTAAGTTTCAAGGGTATGATTTCGAGGTTGAGCATCGAAAAGACGCGATAATCTATGTGCCGAAGGAAGAAATGAATAAAATCAGGTGTGCTGTTTTAACTTGGGTGGACATAAAGGAAAACCAATGATATTTAAACTAATTAATAAATATTTTTTATTGGTTTTACAGTCCAATCAATTCAATCTAAAAATAAAAATAAAAATAAAAAATAAAAATAAATAAATAAAAATAAAATAAAAATTAAATTAAAAATTAAATTAAAATTATAATGACAGTCAGACTGTTCTTGTTTACATTCACCCCCGTAGACTAAACTGAAAATAAAATATTAGCTGAAAAAATTCTTGGTAGTAAAGTGGAGTCTGACTGTTCCCAACATCCTTACCTAATTAAAGACTTGTCCAACGTTTCGAGCACGCTACGGCTCCTCATCAGGGACTAAGGTATCAGATTAACAATGCAAACAATAAAAATTGGTTTAGGAATCTAACTGGCAAGGAGATACCAAATGAAGTAATAAACATCATGTCTAAAGGTGCCAAACATGGAATATTATATTGTAAAAATAATCTCCCGATCAAAGAAATCATCGCGGGGATTGAAAGTAATCTTTTTGGTTTAAATGATGAAGTGAAAAAGGAATGTAGGGCATCTTTAGTTAATGTCATTAGTAATTTTAAAAGAGAAAATAAATTGATAATTTTTTAAATAGTAATTTTATACATTATTTAATTACCGCGAAGATTTTTTTGAGAAATAACCCTAATATAATCTTCCAAAAGGCCGACAAAGGTAATGTAACTGTAGCTTCCAATAAAATTGATTACATAAATTGTATAAATAATATATCAAATGATGATAGTACTTATTTGAAGATTGGTAATCCACATATCATTAAGCTAAAAAATAACTTGAAAGAGTTATTAAATAATTGGAAAAGAAATGAATATATAAATGATACTACATATAAGTATTTAAAATGTGAAAATGGAACTGCGGCAAAATGTTATGAGCTTCCCAAGATTCATAAAGAAAATCTGACATTTAGAATAATAATATCTTCCATATGTTTCCCAACTTATAATATTGCTAGATTTTTGTCTAATATATTGGTTAAGATAGTTGGACGAACTAGTTCTTACATTAAGGATAATTGGTGTTTTTACAATGAAATGAAAGATATTGTTATTCCGCAAAACTACAAGATGATTTCATTAGATGTAGTATCTTTGTTTACAAATGTACCTTTAGAGTTGTGAAATGAAATTATACAGGAAAAGTGGCATGAAATTAATTTGCATACAAAATTAACAATGAATGAATTTATTAAAGCAATTAATTTGGTTTTTAATAACACAATTTTTTCATTTGATAATAAATTTTATGAACAAAAATACGGATGTCCAATGGGGTCACCTTTGTCACCGGTTCTAGCTAATTTAGTTATGGAAAAGTTGGAAAGTATAGCCTTGTCAAAATTGCCTTTTGAACCAATGATATTTAAGAGATATGTTGATGATATCTTTACAATTGTTCCGGAAGTTTTTGTCGATGAAATGGTGGATGTTTTTAATTTTGTACATGACAGAATTACATTTACAAGGGAGGTTGAGGTTAATAGTCAGTTAAGTTTTCTGAATATTAATGTCATTAGATGTAGTAATAATAAGGTGAAATTTAATTGGTACAGTAAGCCTACTTGGTCAGATAGGTTTTTAGATTTTAATTCACGCCACCAATTCGGAAACAAAATTGGAGCATTAAAGGGTGTCATTGACAGAGCAATAAAATTGTCACATAAAGATTTTAGATAAAATAATGTACAGATAGTAAGAGAAACTTTTATTAATAGTGGTTATCCAATTCAATTTATTAATAGATTAATTGCTGAGAGATTGTTTGACATTTATAATACCGAAAATAGACATAGTGCAGGAGTTGATGTTAACGGAGGCAAAATTATTGTCTTGCTATATGTTAGACGATTGTCTGAAAGAATTAAAAGAAATTTTCGGAAATATAACATTCAAATTTTCTTTAAAAATAGAAATAATTTGAGTAGATTGTTTAATAATTGCAAAGATAGGGATGATTTATGCTTAAAATCAGGAGTTGTTTACAAGATTAATTGCATGGATTGTGATAAATACTATATTGGACAAACAGGTAGATATTTAAAAAAGAGAATTTATGAGCATAAATATAGTTTACGTAGCTCACATATTACTTACGGTTTAAAAGAGCATTGTTTAAAGTTTTTACATTCTTTTGATTTTGTGAATGTGGATATTTTGGAACATGGTATTAATAATAAATATAAACGGGAGAGTCTTGAAAATATTCACATTTCCAGGAATCGAGATAATGTGAATTAAATGTTAGAGTCTGGTAAATTGAACAGTGTTTATCATTCCTTATTAAATTGATTGGTTTTGGACAATTTGTGAAGGGGAATTTATATTTAATTTACTAAATTTGGTGGTGAGAATGGGCATATATAGATTAGAATATAAGGTTTAGTTTAGTCCCTGATGAGGAGCCGTAGCGAGCTCGAAACGTTGAACAAGTCTTCAATTAGGTAAGGATGTTGGGGACAGTCAGACTGCACTTTATTAACAAAGAATTTTTTCAGTCTACGGAGGTGAATGTAAACAAGGACAGTCTGACTGTCATAGTTTTTTTAATTTAATTTTTAATTTAATTTTATTTTTAATTGTTATTTTATTTTTATTTATTTATTTTTATTTTTATTTTTATTTTTATTTTTATTTTTATTTTTAGAATGAATTGATTGGACTGTGAGACCAATAAAAAAATATTTATTAATTTGTATATGGGCAGTTGATATAAGTACAATTAAATTATTTTGATATTTAAAGTAGTTGAATAAAGTCCGGAAAAGACCCAACAACTATCCAAAATGGAAGGTAGTTAGTGGTCAGCTTTATTGCTACGGCCCTCATGAAATTATAGAGGCAGCCATAGGTGACGCAGATGCCTGGAAAATCGCATTATCTAAAGAAGAACATAGCGAGATTTTAAAAAAAGTGCGATGATCTCACTACGACAGGCTATTCGGCATGAGAGAAAACATAAGCTGGAGTAAGAAAGTATTATTATTGGCCCGGCTATTATAAAACCGTTGAAGAGTATGTAAAAAACTGCCTTATATGCCAGCAGTGTAAGGTAGAACAAAGGCTACCAATGGTCTAATGGATCAGAGAGTCTTGTAAAGACCTTGGCAGATAGGTACAGGAGACATAGTGGGGCCCTGCATTCGCACCTAGACAGGCTGCGAAGACGCTCTAGTGCTGCAGGATCTTTTTACACGTTGGGTAGAGTGTATAGCGCTCCATGTGGCGAATGGAGCGGCGATCCTGAAAGCCTTGACAGAATGAATCGTATTCAGATTCGGAGCTCCCGATGTCTTCCTGTCGGATAATCGCATAGAGTTCAAGAATAGAATTATCAATGAGTATCTCGAGGATGAATTCATTCATCATTCATTCACACCGCCATATCATCCGCAGGCTAACCCGATGGAACGAGTTAACAGAACTCTGAAAACCCAAATTATAGCGTTTTGTGGGTGAAAACTACAATTCTTTGGATGAGAAGTTGATAGAATGAAACTCCTCTTTCGCAATACCGCACTTACCTCATCCATTGGGTATCAGCATGGACTCTTAACTGGCCAGACCTAGATTTGTTGTCGAATGTTTGCGGATGAACTACTGGTAGTCGAGTTACTCGAATGATAGAGTCCAAGAATCCAGCAGAGCAGCATAACATGGTCTATCGACTACGCCAACCAAGGATGGATCAGATCCTGGCCCCTGCGAAAGCTTCGTCTGACACCCCTTCTCCGGCTCTGGCAGAATCGTCACCGGATGTTTTAACGGTTAGAAACATTTCCGTTCCAGAAGAAATAGAAGATGTCACAGTTATGGTTCTCGAGGAGTGAATCTGGAATATCGTTACCACAAAAGATAGCGTTCTTTCAGGAAAAGACGAGGCTTGTAAAAGAGACTTTCGCCAAAACCCGGGTCTTGGAAAGGGAGATTTTCAATAGACCGATGATTGTGAAGAAGAGAAAATCGTTGGGAGCTCTCACAATTTACCGCTTCGATCGGCAAGAGAGAGCGGAAAGCAAAGGCTAATTAGCTAACTATCGCAATCTGAGCATATCAGCTGGCCTAGGCGCCGGTTCGACGGGCCAACGAGACCATAGAAGAAAAAGAAAAGATGGTCAAAAAATCAAACAGAACCTGTAGAAGAAAGACAAGGAAATGAATAGACTCCTGCAGGCAAGCTCCCTCGAGATGCGAGTAGATGTAAGCATTCGTACCAAAATTTCTTCCTGTCAAATACCGAAGCCGCCCCGCCTGTTTTGCCTAAACCCCTAGATCGGTCACAGACTAGTAGACCGACCTCTCAAGCATGTTTGAGAAAAAGGTCGACTATTCAGAATAATTGTGATTCAAATCCACACAGAGTACATTCGAGATCCAAAGGAGCAGACGTAAACCCCGGCGACCCTCGCCATTCGATGGGTTCGATACAAGAGCAATTAAGAGTGCCTCAAGCAGAGATACCAAACCCAGAGCCGCCTCAGAAAAAGAAGGTGGAGGTCTCAGTGCCAAATACGCCGGGGACTGGAAAATACCCACTATGTTTTGTCTGTGGCCATCCGGAAGTGAGAAACCATATAACGTCTTCCATGGTGGGAACACATAAAGATCACAAGAAAGCTTACGTTTTCTCCTTAAGATAAGAGTAAGTCTTAATTTGTGATAAATAGCTCGTAAGGTAGTGCTTTTATACGAGGGGGTCCCAGAAGTACCTAGTCCAACAAATAAAACTCGAACATTTTGGGAAAAAATACATTTATTTTTCAACATATACTTCTTTAAGCTCTGTACATTTTTCCCCATTATGTTCAATAAGTTCAATACTCTGGTTATAATCAGAATTGTCAAGCTCCTCATAATAGCCATTAACTGCCGACAACACCTCTTCATTGTTAGAAAATCTTTGACCAACGAGCCATTTTTTCAAGTCTGGAAACAGAAAATAATCCGCGGAGCCTAAATCTGGCAAATAGGGTAGATGAGGTAGCAATTCGAACTTTAATTCATTAATTTTCGCGATTGCAATAAAGGATGTGTGAGCTGTTAATAGAACAACACATTCTTCTTAGACAAATGCGGCCGTTTTCGCTTGATTTTTTCGCTCCAACGTTGCAATAAGTTCGCATATTACTTGCCGTTTTTCCTTTTTCAAGATAGTCAATGAAAATTATCCCACACGCATCCCAAAAAAAACCAATGCCATAACCTTGCCTGCAGATGGAACGGTCTTTGCCTTCTTTGGAGCCGGTTCTCCTTTTTGAGTCCGTTGTTTTGATTGTTCTTTTTTTTTAGGTGTGAAGTGTTGGACTCATGTTTCATCCATGGTTATGAAACAGCGCAAAAATTCGGCTTTATTTTTGCGAAATATTGCCAAACATTCACTTTAAACATCTTCACGACGCTGTTTTTGTTCCATTAAGCGCAAACGCAGCACCCATCTTGCGCATAGCTTTGTCATCTCCGATGTACCGCACTTTTTGAAATGACTACCATGTGGGCTACCTCACGCACTTTCAGCCGACGATCATCCAGTACCGCTTTATCGATTTTCTTCAACATTTCTGAAGTCGTCACCTCGTTTGGTCAACCAATGCGATGCTCGTCTTTGCAGCTCATACGGCCTCGTTTAAACTCTACTACCCAATATTTTACTGTTGCAAACGAAGAAGAAGTCTCATCCAGAGTAGAGTCTAGTTCAGCTTTTATATTGGTTGAACGTGTGTTTAATGCTGTGATTTTGACAAAATTTTGAAAATAATTCCGATGTAAATGACGTACCTCTGTCGGATATGAATCGAAAAGATGCGCTAAATGAGTTTACAAATGTCTCTAGTTTCTTGAGGGTGGTTGCCGCTTTTACGTCTTTAACGGCATATAATTGTACGAATCTGGTTAAATGATCTCTTGCTGCTATAATGTATTTCTTTTTTTTCGGAGTTGATATAAACGGACCTAAGTGATCGATGTTAATTATTTCAAACTGTCGCTTTCCAGACTGGATGGGATGCAATTCTCCGTCGCCTCTTCCTCTCTTACTTTTGACTAAAATACACTCAATGCAGTTTTTAATGTCAAACTTTAAATAATTTCGCCTTTGTGGAAAGTAATAATATTCTTTCCCGCACTCGGGGCGCAAAATACGATTTTCTGCAGCTGTCTAGAGTGTTTATGGCCGCTTCCTGACGAATCAGAAAACAGAATTTTACTTTTCCTCCCTTAGGAGGAAAACTGAATGAAAGTAACCGTGTAGTCCGGCAGGATTCTCAGTTTTCTGTGCCTGCGTTACATTTACGATGTTTAGAGTTACGAGAATATGCACCAATCGACTGCGGGTTTGACCTTTTTTTGCACTTTGAGTTAGATATTGAAGATTTTAAAATGAAATAAGATTTTTATTCTATCTAAAATTTATTATAAAAATTTGTGTTTTTTAAGAATTAAAAATTATCTATATCTTTTTTTTAATTAGTTTGAAGTTAAAATTCTATTTATTATGCTATTAAATATTTTTAAATTTTTATTTGAGCGTAAATTATTAACAAACTTATAATCTTCAATTGATTAGTCTTATTTATTTATAAAAAAGGTGGGGGGGTTTCACACCCTGCACTCCGACCACCCAATCCTACATCTCTTCTTAACATACTATATTAATTTCCAAATAAGAGGAAATTATTTAATTTAATTTTATTCAATTCAAGTAAATTGCAGGTATAACTTTAGAGAAAACCGATAATATTATATTTTTTTAAACCCAACGAATTACATTTTATGTTAGGGCAACTTAATTCAAAGCGAGTATCATTTGGACCTTTAGATTTTATACCTGCTTGCTCTATCTAAGCATGGCTAACACATGGAGGGGGGGGGGTTTAACATTCTTTAATTCTGTGAGTTTGCCGTTCAATTTTTTGTGCATTTCTTTGAGAAAGAAAAAGCGCCCTCGTATGGGAAAATAGTATGTGATATACGGGAGCAAAAGCGTTTTCGGACTCGGGTAATTTGACGCCCTCGCTTCGCTCGGCCGGCAAACATACCTTCATCGGAAAACGCCTATTTTGCTCCCTTGTGTCACAATTTACTATTAATACGCGCCAAAGTTTTTTCTAATCCAAAATCACTTGCGCAGTCATGAAATCGCACGATAGATTTTCGTATTGTTTCTCCTCCGTGGTACTCTTGATCAAAATAAAAGTTTTCTTTTTATTTAATTTCATATTAATTTATTTAATTTAATTAAATCAATTTTTCTTAAATGAGTAAAACAGAGCTGAATGGTAAGAATAATATCTTATCAAAATAATAGAATACAAGGACTGACATTGAAAGCTAAAAATATAAAATTTATAATAATTATACAATTATTTATAAATTAATAAAAATTTATTACTTTCTTCCGGCCAAATTGAACCGAACTTTGATAATGGTAAGTACTTCAGATAAATCTATTCCTCATACTGTAACGGGACGCAGGATATTAGAAGAAATAAACGAAAGCCATATCTAGTTCTTTAATCACCTGGCACCCTGTTACAATATATATATATATCAGAAAGAAAAGGAAGTTAAGGAAAAAAGATAAGTTTGTGGAACATCATGGAGGATTTATTATGTATATACAAGTGTTCAAGATGATATGTTCATCACGATGGTTAGCATGGAACTGTTGAAATTTACAAAATGTGAAAACTTAAAGAACACTATACCTGGACGTTTCAAAATGCACAAATTACTTATGCTGGTTCTTAATATAGTTACAAGGGGAATCCCTCAAATTTGACATCGACAAGAGATATGACAGATTTTATATCTATGATTCATCAGGTAGCTCGATAATAAAGCTACCCTTTGCATGGTCAAATCCCATTGTTTATGACTAGTGCTTCATTCCAAATGGATTATTTTTATAAGCTAAATTTTCTTGTACTTTAATCACCTTTAGAGTATATATATAATGCATATACAAAAAATAAATTTAACATAAAATTTTAACGATTTTCTAATACTACGGAACAGATCCTACAGTCCAAAAAGGTTAATCAAAAATTAACCTAACCCGTTGCAGAATCCTTACCCCTTTGATAACAGGGACTCTGTTCAAGGTGGATATCATGTAAAACAATTAATCTAAGGGACGTATCCCTTAAGTGTGCAAGTACCCTGTTACAATGTAAACTATCTATTAAGTAGTTAGCATCATTAGCTTCTTTGTTATATAATATAGTAGTTTTAGTGCATATATTATCCTTAGGAAAAATATGAAATTTTTGTAACGGAACATTGACTACTACCAAGAAATCAAATTTAAATTTTACTGCTATTTTACTTTCTATAATTTTAATAGCAATCAAGGAAAGTACCATAAACATTAAATCATACTTTAGGTAATGAATTTCTTTTCTTTTTGAACAAATATATTCTTTGATCATGAATATGATATATGCTAAGATATTATTTCTTTTAATCGTCAACAAGAGAAGTTTTATTCTACAAACAAAAAACTTGGTAAAATATAATATAACGATAGTGCATAAATTATTGGATGTTAATTAAATAGCACCCTACATTTTAAAACCAAAATTTGTATACTTGCTTGGCAGTTTACTCAATCACAATAAAAAAAATTGGATTCCCTTAACTTGTAAATAATAGTTTAATATAATGTAATTTCATGAAGGAATTCTACTGGTTTATATTTAGCATTTTTTAATAAAATATACATTCATATAATAAAATATATATGATTCGTTAATGTATGATATGAGTAATATATATAATAATACATATATTGATATATATAATAAGTTTTAAAAGCGAAATACCTATACTAAAACAACATCTATAAATATGTAATAACAAATATCATCTATAAGTATCAAATTAATATTAGTTTTATATTAATATTAAAATAATAACATAGATTGTAAATATTAAATATGAAATCTATTCATATTAGAATTATATAAAATATAATCTATTGTTTTTCAATTTGTTATTATCAAATCAAATCTGGAGAGCTTTTATGTAAAAAAATTGTAAAATTTACTTGTTTTACAATATTTCTAAAATAGTGAAGTAAGTTTACTGAATAATTATATAAAATTTTAGTAAATTTTTTAGCAATAATGTTCTAAATTAATTTATTAATATTTAAAATTCAGATACTATTTTATGTGAGTGGCTATACAAACATTAAAAAAATTAGATGAATCAATTATTAAATTTATAATAAAAATAAAAAAATACTATTTGACACTCAACAATTAATTTTATTAAATGGGTTCCATCCTTACAGAATAAGTCAACTTGCTACTATACTTCCTTCTGTTTTTGTATTTGTTGTTTTAACACAATGTTTCTCCAATATAATAGGTCATATGATTCCTAATTATACTTCATAGTATACCAAAGTATTTGAAAGGTAATGTTGCACTAGCTTTGTTTTATATTTTATTTATATTTTTATTTATTTATGATTAATAAGTAATTTTATAAATAAATATATAAATGCATAAATAAATTATAAATATAATCTAGAAAAAATATATAACATCGACAATTACTTCATGATATATAAATACAATCAACAAAACTGCTGTTCTTCATAAAACAGTGTTAAAAGTGTAATTTTAAATAATTAATATCTAACATAAAAATACATACAATTCTTCGACTTATAAGTTCTCTAAGAACTTCTGATTACATACCTAATACTAAATTGTACTCTTAATAGTTTCGGCAATCTAGTAAAATAGGTAATTGCAAATTTTGTAAAATTTAATTAAAATTAAAAAATAATATTGTAGTAATTTTATCATAAACAACTTAGATTTTAAATTACTACAATGTATTGACTTCCGTTTGCAAAATTTTGAGCTTCTAAATTTTATTTATAGATAAATATAATCTGGGAAAACGTATATTCCATATTATGCATAATAATAGTATCCATTTTATTAAAAATATCTCAGATCAAAATAAAAACTCACTACGGCAAGAGTGGTAATAATACAAGCTGTTGTATATGCTCGTGTAACAATAGGCATGTGCAGATACTCTTGGCGAAAAGTTTGATAAGCCATTAATATTAGTTTCTTGCTCGAAATTTTATAACAGGCAAGAAATATTACTTTCATGAAATAAAATAAATTTCAATTTACAAGTTAAATACTGAACTCTAAATAATATTATATTAATTATAATTTGAAACACATATAGTTCTATATTTCACATATAAACGAAGATTTTAATTTGAAGTCTATAATTATAGAGGGTAGAGAGGAGTGGAAACTCCGCTCGCTTTACGTGGAAAATGGTTATGAAAAATTTGCCGTAAATGGTAGTTTAGATCCCTCCGATAGATGTCGCTTTCTTGGAAATCCGTCGATAGTTCTGAGTACAACATAGAGAGAAAGCAAACCCAAAGTGGAGGAGGGAAAGAAAAGAAGCAACAGTCGGGGACCACAGATTTAACTTTCCCTCTCCCCATGCTCAAAACATACCAATACTGATTTTTCTTCAAATGCATGCTATTGAACGAGTAACCTAACAGAGTTTCGTCATCTTGCGGTCAATTCGGGCGTGAAGACCTGTCGTATAATTTGACACGATTTTAGCGGAGTTTCCACTCTTTATCTCTACCCTCCATAAGAGTAGTGGTGGGCCCTACGGACTATGGATTATAAATTATAATACAATATTGAAATAAATATTTTAAGTATAAACACCTATTTTTTAATTTAAGAAATCAGTTTAACCATATACATCATGTACTATCATAGATGAATAGAGATTGCCAGAGACATAGGTGGATCTGGTTCCGTCACAGCGCCAGCTAAGTCAACTTTTTTCTCCGGCAGAATGGCGAATAAGGTCTGTTTACGATCGGTAAGGGTAGGACACTGTAGGATAAGGTCCAAATAGAAAAATATAGGCGGATATATACGTGTGCAGGCAGCGATGAGTAGTTCAGGCTTGTGCAAGAGGGGGAGGGGGCGAGAAAGACTAGTACAGTAGCTGGTGTGGCAGCTGCAGCTGCAGTGTCATAAAGAGGAGAGGAGTAGAAAACATTCGAAAGTGAAGGAAAGTTGATATCTGGCAATATTCAGGATGGCATAATTGCAAACAATAATTGAATTGTACTTTTGTCGACTGCCCATATACACTATATATAAATATTTTTTTATTGGTCTTACAGTCCAATCAATTTAATCTAAAAATAAAATACAAATAAAAATTAAATTAAAAATTAAATTAAAATTATAATGACAGTCAGACTGTCCTTGTTTACATTCACCCCCGTAGACTAATCTGAAAATAAAATATTAGCTGAAAAAATTCTTTGTTAGTAAAATGCAGTCTGACTGTCCCCAACACCCTTACCTAATTGAAGACTTGTCCAACGTTTCGAGCTCGCTACGGCTCCTCATCAGGGACTAATCTAAACCTTATATTCTAATCTATATATACCCATCCCCAACACCAAATTTAGTAAATTAAATATAAATTCCCCCTCTACACAAATTGTCCAAAACCAATCAATTTAATAAGGAATGATAAACACTGTTCAATCTACCAGACTCTAACATTAAATTCACATTATTTCGATTCCTGGAAATGTGAATACTTTCAAGACTCTCCCGTTTATAATTATTATTAATACCATGTTCCAAAATATCCACATTCATAAAATCAAAAGAATGTAAAAACTTTAAACAATGCTCTTTTAAACCGGAAGTAATATGTGAGCTACGTAAACTATATTTATGCTCATAAATTCTCTTTTTTAAATATCTATCTGTTTGTCCAATATAGTATTTATCACAATCCATGCAATTAATCTTGTAAACAACTCCTGATTTTAAGAATAAATCATCCTTATCTTTGCAATTATTAAACAATCTACTCAAATTATTGCTATTATGATTTATGCTTAAAATCAGGAGTTGTTTACAAGATTAATTGCATGGATTGTGATAAATACTATATTGGACAAACAGGTAGATATTTAAAAAAGAGAATTTATGAGCATAAATATAGTTTACGTAGCTCACATATTACTTCCGGTTTCAAAGAGCATTGTTTAAAGTTTTTACATTCTTTTGATTTTGTGAATGTGGATATTTTGGAACATGGTATTAATAATAAGTATAAACGGGAGAGTCTTGAAAGTATTCACATTTCCAGGAATCGAAATAATGTGAATTTAATGTTAGAGTGTGGTAGATTGGACAGTGTTTATCATTCCTTATTAAATTGATTGGTTTTGGACAATTTGTGTAGAAGGGGAATTTATATTTAATTTACTAAATTTGGTGGTGGGGATGGGTTATGTAGATTAGAATATAAGGTTTAGATTAGTCCCTGATGAGGAGCCGTAGTAAGCTCGAAACGTTGGACAAGTCTTCAATTAGGTAAGGGTGTTAGGGACAGTCAGACTGCATTTTACTAACAAAGAATTTTTTCAGCTAATATTTTATTTTCAGATTAGTCTACGGGGGTGAATGTAAACAAGGACAGTCTGACTGTCATTATAATTTTAATTTAATTTTTAATTTAATTTTTATTTTTAATTTTTATTTTATTTTTTTATTTATTTTTATTTTTTATTTTTATTTTATTTTTAGATTGAATTGATTGGACTATAAGACCAATAAAAAAATATTTATTAATTTGCAAACAATAACATAATAAATGCACATATACTTCCGCTTAATTTCGTATATACATATATACATATATATTCTTCGTAACATAACACATGTCACACATATATTGTAATATTCTTTCTGCGATTATGCTAATTCGTTATACATACACACATATATATATATATATATATATATATATATATATATATATATATATATATAGTGAAGGAGGTCACAATGAGTAATAGCCTCTGGCCCGGGTGCCCCGGAAGAAGGTGTTTAAGTGCGCGACTAATCGCCATTTTCCTTCTTTCGAGGTGCTGTTGAACTCAGTCGCAGTACGAAGATCGAACTGAAGACGGAGAACACGACTTGATACGCGCGCATGCGAAGTATATGTAAGTTGAGAGAAATACGCATGCCGCCGGCGCGCGACAGAGCGAGTGAGCCGAGCAGTGCCCAGGGGGGCGGAGAGGGGGACGGTAGAAGACGCATAGAGAGCAGACTTGATTATTGCTTATTGAGTCGTCGAAGCGCGAAGAGAGTTTTGTTCGGTCTTTTTGCCCGTTTTCCTTGAAGCACCGTGAGTTTTCAGAAAAAAAAATATAGAAACAAGATACAAACTTATGAAGTGCTGGTGAAGTGCTTGCGAGGCTGAAACGTTCCGTAATCGCGTCTCTGATTAGCTAGTTGGCCGTCCGCCAAGCCTGCTCCGAGAGGAATAGTTCTGACGACCGCGGCTCACCCGAGCCGATTATCACAAGCCCGGGCAAGAAGATCATCCACCAGCGCCTTCCACCGATAGTCCGGTGACAGCAGAGTCGGCAGCGACAGACAGCGACGGCAAACGACTGCGTAATTGTAAGCCTGGGCCACCGGCCGCGGTGCGACGGCGGCGAGTACGCGGGCGAAATAGGTGCGCGCGCGGGAAGATCCATCGAGTACGAGAATGACGGGGTACTTGTACGAAGAGAAGAGGCTCAACAGCAAGTGAGCGGAGACCGCGAGCTGCCGCGTTTGTGTGTGTGTGTCGGGAGTGCGAGAGAGAGAGAGAGAGAGAGAGAGAGAGAGCGAGAGAGGGAGAGAATCGAACAGTGAGACCTGGGAGGGTGATTGAGTGAGAGAGATAGAGTGTGTGTGCACCGCGTAGCCGAGGTGCGTGTGCACCGTCGGCCCGAGAGTGGGTATGCGCGAATACGGGTGTGAGTGAGAGATAGAGCGAGAGAGAGAGAGAGAGAGAGAGAGAGAGAGAGAGAGAGAGAGCATATTCGGAATTATTATAACGTACATGAGATTTATAATAAACGGAACTTATTGAGATATTCGAGACGTATATTTATTCAGTGCCGCCCTCTTTTTCTTTTTACGCATACTTTCATAATCGGATGGTAAAATACGATGTCCAGATGTTCTGGGATGAATTCTTCGGGCAGTACCGTCTTTAGTTGGTGAAAAACAATGTCCAGGTATGTCTAGATGACTTTTACGGGAAGTTTGCTATTCGGAAGGTAGAATACAATCTCCAGATGTTTTAGAATGATTTCTCCGGGAAGAACGTCTTTAATTGGTGGAAAACAATGTCCAGTTATGTCGGAACGATTTCGATAGGAAGTTTCGTATTCGGGTGGTAGAATACAATGTCCGAGTATTTCCAAGTATTTATGCGTGTGTGTGTGTTAACTCCTTAATTCTATCATTACTGTACAATTTTTTAAGTAAAAAATGTGTAAAATATAGTAAGTACAGTAATCTATTATAAATAATATAATATATAAGAAAAGTAAAAGATTTTCTATAACAGAAAAAACCCCAATATAAACTATTAAAATATAGAATATAGAATTGACAAAATGATTAAAATATCATATCAAATTTTTACAAAATATATAGTATGTAGCTTACTAAAATATTTCAAAAATTCCTTCTAATTTGTAATGTAATGTATTATTTATAGTCTAAAAAAGCTTTTTTGGTCTCAGTTTATTTTAAAAATAGATACGGTAATTAAACTAATTAAATCATGATAAAATATTATTCCGAAAATTGCGTCAATAAAGATGTATTGTAAATTATTATTTACGCAATACATTTGGAAATATAAAAAAAAAAAATGTTCATGAGCGATTGTTTTTAAAGTTGACAGATAACCGCATCATATAATATATCTTTCTTTCAATTTTGACTCATGGTAATTAATTTTAGATCGTGAACCATCAAGAGTGCGCCCGCTTCAGCAACTGACCGCGGCACGGCGCCCGTTCACTTCAGCTTAAAAGTCGTCTTGCTTTGTTATATGGGCTCTGGCAATCTCCCCCTATTATCTCTGCTTTTACTATATTTATATTAAATATCTTAAATAAGTCATGAATAACATATCAGTCATTTAAACAGTCTACTTTTCATTATAATCATTCATTTAATAATTGATAGTTTTAAAATTGTAATTCAAATTAAATTTTAGCCTTTATTGTTCATAAGCGTATGTATATTTCAAATTACAAATTTCGATTATAAATGTCTAAAATATATATTTTTTCCGAAGCTTTTATTATAATCAATTATATATCTGATATACTTTTTAAATTAAGAAATTAATTTTTTAACTATTCACTAACTTTAATTATTTTTTAATTGGATGTAAAGATGGTGATATTGTACAAAATTATTATTTTCAGTTCCTTAAAGTATGGATTCTATTTCTAAAATTGAAGCTGGTACAAGTGTAAATATTAAAAGAACAGATGGTAAGTATTGATTAATATATTGACCTATATACTTCATTTATTGTTGATTTGGAATATTAATAATCTAACATTCAATCGATATTTTAAGTTTAATTATTTTTTCTATAATTTGCATTAAGAAATATAAATTATCCATTTAATGACAAGTATAATTTTCTATTTAATTTAGAGTATACTTTTTATGCTACAAGAATGTAATGAATAATGCACAATACTACACTACTTTTAGCAAAGACAAGATTAGTTAAATAACCTGAGAACTTTTACATGTAATTTTTTTGATATGGTTATCGTACAAAATACATTATTTCTATTTATTTATTTTTTTTAATATTTGTTCTTACATAAGAATGTCTTATGATACTACATGTTTAATAAGCTTTTATAATACAGTATGTTTTCATTGCTTAAATTGAGTTTTCTTTAATACATATACTCAATGTTATTTTTTTCATATTATAAATTTTATTATTTATGATTAATTATTTATTCTATGAGGAGGCATGTGAAATTAACAATATCTCCTTCATTTTAAAAGTAATTTCATTCTACTTCTTCTTTATTTTAGTTTAAAATAAAATTTAAGTATTTCTTTTTTTATGAAATTTGAGGACCATATCTGTTTTTCTTAAGAATGAAAATAATGAATTTAAAATTCATCAATTATGCATGTATAAATTAGAAGCCACAGCCATAAGAAATAGAGATTTTGTTTCAGTTTTGAGTTTTTTTTCAAAGTTACATATTTTCAAATTTGTTCTAAACCATAAAAAATTAATGCTTAGTATTATGGAAAATATAAAATTCATAATTCTAATAAATAGCTATATGCTTTTCTATAAAATAAAATTGAGAAAAATTGATCTGTAATGTTTCAGAAGAGATTTTTTTTTAAGTGTTGATCTAAATTGATAATTTCTTGTAATACAACCTTTATTGTATTCAAATACTATTTTACCTAAGTGTTGAATTCACAAATATTGATAAAATATAAGAAATCTTAACAATTCAATTTAATCTATTCTGAACCTTTTGTCCTAAGTTATTTATTGGGCTTATCAATAAGATGACAGGGAACCTATTCTTAGATCTACAGATAATAATAACATTATTTAATAAAATTGAATTGTACTTTTGTCGACTGCCCATATACAAATTAATAAAGACAGTCAGACTGCACTTTACTAACAAAGAATTTTTTCAGCTAATATTTTATTTTCAGATTACGGGGGTGAATGTAAACAAGGACAGTCTGACTATCATTATAATTTTAATTTAATTTTTAATTTAATTTTTATTTTTAATTTTTATTTTATTTTTTTTTTATTTATTTTTATTTTTTATTTTTATTTTTATTTTATTTTTAGATTGAATTGATTGGACTGTAAGACCAATAAAAAAGTATTTATTAATTTAAAATTATTTAATCATTATGAATTAAAAAATTTTATATTATTTTTGAGAATATATTAAACAAAAAGGACAATAAATATATTAAATGTGTACAATTAAGTAATCATCTGTGGAAATAATGTCTTGTGGACTGTAATGCGAAAATAGGTGATTTTATACTTCAACCTTATTTTTATTTAATTAATTGATTTGAATAGTGATAGTATATTTAATAATGCTGGTATAAATTGATTATATATTATTTTCTGAAGTTTACATATTCATTAATTTTTAATATTGTTTTTCAAATGGAATATAAAATTTCCAAATTCAAAGCAAGTACAATCGTCGAAATATCCATATAGAAAATATTGTTTTTATTTAACTAATTTCTGAATATTTTAGCTAATTTATTCTTAGAAAAATTAAACTTTATTATCAAACAAGTTATTTTTAATATATTCTTTAATATAGTATTACTTTGTTTTTCATATGAATTTAAGAGGGCTAATTTTATCTGTATTTTTACAATTATGTGCAACTATATTTTTACTGCATTAATCAAGTGGAAACATATATAATAGGATGTTTTAAGAACTTATTTACTATGAGAGTAGATGTTTAAATGATTATAAAGTTCAAGGGATTTTATTAGAATTACAGTCTCATATGACAAAAATAATTTTTAGATAGATACATATACTTGAAAAAGTTTTTTATTTCTAGGAAATCCTTGTATGTCAAATATAATGCAGATAAAATGGTTAGTATATTTTACATCCTTCACCTAGAAATATATAAAAAAAATCATCTAGAAGAATTCTTCAGATTCTTCATGAAGGAGGGGGGGGGTAAGGTATTTAAATTTTTATTTGGCTATTTTTTTGAGTTTTTTTTTAAATGAATACTTTATATTTCAAGAATATTGTGTCGAAATTTCAAGTTAATCGGAGCAAAATTGACAAAGTTGTGAGTATTTGAACATTTTTTGCTTCAAATAGGATTTTTACATATTCGTAATTCGTGCGAATGGCAGAAAGCTGCAGCTTCAGATGCTCTAAACTCTTTTAAACTCAGCTATACAACACTTCCTACTGAAGTTCTTAGATCTATTAGATCCATTTATGAGGACTTGAGTAAATACGAACTCTTGCAGTGATGTCTTGGAGGTTTCACGCAAAATAATAATGAGAGTCTCAATCGGCTAATCCGGAAAATCTCTCCAAAGTCAGTGAGTGGTACCTTTACAATTGTTGAAATTGCAGCCAATGTAGCTACATGTACTATCAATGAAAATTCTTTTGCTCTATTAGCCATTATGAAAAAGATGCAAATCAGTACAGGGTCAAGTTTCCACGAATGGGCGCGACAAGTTGGCGAGTTGCGAATAAATAGAGCAGAGGAACAAGCGTCACACGACAGTAAAGAAGGAAGAGTTTTACGTAGACAAATACAAAAAGATGCTTTAGACCATGTAGATGAAAGCGTTTTGCTATATGGACCTGGTATTGACGATTTTATATGAACCTGAAAGAATTAGAAAATTTTATTGTGAATTTTTTAGTTTACAAAACTTTTAAGCCCTTTTCTTGAAAACTGCCATTTTTGAAGTCGGTGTACATCCTCACACAAAATCTACTTAACCGATCGGTTTGAAATTTTGCACAGTACATCTTTACATAATTCATCAGATAACCTCGTCGAGTTTTTTGGTTATTTTTATTAATACTTAATTTTACAGTAATAAATAACCCGATTTTTTTATAGCAAAAATCGGATTTTTGGCTTCTTAGGGCTACCAAAAATTTTAAAATTAAAAAAAAACTCGATAGTGTTACCTGAAGAAACATCGGAGGAAAATGCACTTTGGTTTTTGTGATTCCGATGATTCTGTGGTGCGTAATCGTGTACATCGCAAAACAACTTTTTCTCGAGGAGCTTCCGGAGATTCACTGTCATTCGCTTAATTTTCAATATTTTTCAATGAAAATTTAGAAAAATATTGTTCAAATGGTACATTATTATATGCAAATTGACTGGGTAATCCGACTGTATTTGTGTCGCGAGAAAAAATTCTTAAAAATATGCCTGTTTTCTACCGAATTAACCTTACCCCCCACCCTTAAAACAACATTAAGAAAAATCATCAGATTATGAAGAATATATACTGATGCAAATTACTATAAAATCTTCTAATTTATAATAATTTCAAAACACAACATGCATCGAAATACATAATACAGAGAAAACATTTTAGAAGAATCTTTGATGGTTTCTAATACAAGTAAAGCGATATGAAGCAATAAATAAATATAGTTATTGGTCTTATAGTTCTATAATATTAACATTTAGACTGTCATTGTTTATAATGATATGTAGAGAATCTGAAATATAAAATTGTTATGAGTATTACGAGAGATTCTCGTGAAAGTAAATATTCTATGTGTATCATGCGTGTGATTATTAATTGCACGAAAATATATTATTTGTGCCAGTTTGAATTTTAGAAGTTCTATCCTGTTATATTTATTGCACGTGAGTGCACGCACCGCGCGAAAATAATACGCATGGAAACGCCATGATTATGTGCGCGAACACTCGCCGCTTGAAAATTGCTGCCTACTCTGATTGTATGCATGAACGTTCATCACAAAAGTTTTGAATCGGACGTGGAGCAGGTGAATGCCCGGAATGTAAGAAAAACAGCTTGCGAGGAAAGAAAGTCTTGCACGAATTTGTAAGATTCCAGTGTTCGCCGGCGGCTTTAGCCGGCCTTGAAAGGGATATCAAGCTAGAATAATTGGGAAAAATAGAAGTCCACGACGGAGATACAATATACTGCAATTTTCTATATAAATAATTATACAGAACATCACGTGGTCGTGGACTGAATGAACAAGGCTCGAGGTGGATCAAGTCTGAGTCTCGAGTACCAGAGATTGCGAACTTAATACGCGGGGCTATTTGTTCTATCAATAACTCTTTTTTATAATAGGTATGGGTGGATAAATTGATGGAAAGGACATTGAGATCATGAGTTAATAAGTGGGCCTATTTGTTCTATTGATAACTCATGATATCAATGCCCCTTCCATCAGCTTATCCAACCATGCCTATTACAAAACAGAGTTGGGGTGGATAAGGAAATAAAGAATAATTGTTTCTACAAACACTTTTACAGTTTTGGTCACTTTATTAAATTATAACTACTATTTTCATAAGATATACTATACGATACTGTACTATATTAAGCTCTATACTAAACTAAACTATGTATAACTTTTCTATTTATCGATTCGGACAAACGTTTTTATTTTTAAGTTGGTACTACTGTCAGAGTTATCTATGTTAAATTTCACGCAATTATCTTCATTTTTCATACAGTTACGCTTGTGTTTTGTGGACAAAGAAAAGTTGTCCTTCGGTTTTTATAATGTATGAGATTATTCAACAAAGTAGTAGCATTAAATTTTGTGCGCGAAACGAAATATCGGCCGCCGAAATGTTCAGAATGTTGCAGAAGGCCTTTGGTGAAAAGTCAAGTGTCAAGAACAAGTGTTCTGATTGGCACAAATTGTTGAAAGAAGATCGAGAACACGGCGTTAAAGACGAACCACATCAAAACGACCAAGAACATCTACTGATGGGCTACACGTCGACAAAATCAAAGAATCAGTTCTGCAAAATCGTCGATTGACTACTAGAGCACTTGCTGATATTGTTGGAATTTCAAATGGGTCAGTCAACACCATTTTGAAAGACATTTTGTACCTGAAATGAGTGTAATCTCAATTGGTGCCAACAACGCTCAATTTTTTGAAAAAAAAACAGTGTCGCCTGGAGATCTGTGAAACGATGCTTTTGAACTATCAGGGCAAGATGGAACGCATAATAAGTGGAGATGAGATTTGGGTCTACGCTTACGATCCAGAAACAACCGATCAATCGAGCGAATATCGTGCCAAAGGAGAGCAGAGACCGAAAAATACACGCCAAAATCACTCAAAAATCAAGGTTATGCTCACTATTCTCTTAGATTATCGTGGTGTGGTGCATTATGAATTTCTTCCAACTGGCCAAACGGTTAACAAAGAATATTATTTGAGTTTTATGCGTCGTTTGCGTGAAGCTATTCGTTTCAAAAGGCCAGATTTCTGGAAAGACAATTCTTGGTTGTTGCCTCACGATAATGTACCAGCTCACATAAACATTGATTTTACGTAAACATTTCGCCAAAAATTCAACCAGTATTGTTCCGCAACCATCATGCTCGCCTGATTTAGCACCGTGTGACTTCTGGCTGTTCAGCAAACTCAAAAGACTACTTTGGGGATATAGTTTTGATTAGATTGAAGAAATAACAGTCGAGTCGAAGAAGGAACTGATGGCCATTCTGGATGGAATAAGAGTATACAAAATGTTTTGAAAATTGGAGAAAGCGTTGGCATAGCTGCATTGCATCTGGGGGGGGATTATTTTGAGGGAGATGAGTTAGATTTAGATAAAGAAATAAAGATTTAAAAATGTAGAAATAAAGTATTACTCATATTTGTACACAGTAGTAAATTTAGTTATGTTTCAATGTTATAATTAACACAAACAATCCGATGGAAAGATAATTCTATTTATCTGAGAAGTCTTAAATAATATAAAGTAACTATAAGTTTACACAAAAAAGTTTATGTTCAGCAAAAACACGCCTGTCACAAATAGATTCGATTGGCCAAACAAAGCATGTTGAAGAAAAATTTCTTTTAGTCATGGAAAGTAAAATCAATTAGCGTTATAATTTATATTCTATATTACTCTAAAATTACTTTACATAAAAGTATAAAATAAAGCAAGTATGGTGTATTATAGTTTTTAATAATTTAAAAGCTCTTTTTAACGTATTATATTTATGTAAATGTAAAATTGTTCTAATCATACTTTACAGTTAAGTACATTTAAATATGGGATTCTTACAAAAAATGTATATCTGCAGATAGTAATAAAATGATATTATATAATCTAAATTATATATAATTATTTCTAATTTAAAAGAAGGAAGTATGAAAATAAATTTTTATATAGTCAATTATATGTGAATAATTATATGTGAATACGCGTATGCATTCGTGAAAGTTTCAGAATTCAAGTTGGATTAATAATTTTTGTCAAAAGTTTATTTTATTAATTAAATACCAGAAAAAGTAATTATATATAGATTTCTTAATAATAAAATGACCTTTCAGCAGTATATTGAATTATTTCTGATTTAAACTAAAGAAAGTATTGAAATCCATTGTATAGCAAAGTGTATACGAGGTTGGACAATTAAGTAATACGACAAAATTCAAAAATCGAGTATATTTAAAAATTAAGGTACATCGCTGGAATAACCTTCAAAATAGAGACATATTTCACACTTATTCCAGCGAGTTTTCCAGTTTTCGTAACAATGCTGGAATACTTCTTGTGTGATCTCTCTGAGTACCATCGTCACAGATTTTTAGCTGTCTTCAACGGAGTCAAAATGTCGATCTTTGACGAATTTTTTCAAATGGGGAAATAGGAAAAAGTCGCACGATGACATGTCCGGTGAATAGGATCGTTGTGATAACGTTGCGATGCCTTTAGACGCCAAAAACTGAGAGACATTTAATACACTGTGATAGAGGGAGCATTGTGATGCAGAATCCAAGTCTTCGCGATCCCTGTACGCACACTGAGCACCCTTTTTGTAATTTTTCGAGCACATTGCGGTAGAATACTGGATTTACGGTTTGTCCAAGTGGTACAAACTCTTTGTGAACCATCCCTTTGCAGTCGAAGAAGCAAGTGAACATGGTTTTCCCTTTGGACTTGCTCATTCTCGCCTTCTTTAGCCTTGGCGCTCCAGGGGACAGACACTCTTAGCTTTACCGTTTAGTTTCCGGGTCATATTGAAAGAGCCAACTTTCATAACCAGTAACAACTCGATTGAGAAGAGTAGGATCACTTTCAACCCGCTTGAGACAATTTTGAGCGATGTTCATTCGCTGTGCTTTTTGCTCATTTGAATGGTTCTTCGGTACCATCTTCGCGCACAGCTTTTTTATGGCGAAATCTTTGGTTAAAATCTTTCTAACTGTTTCCCAGTTAATATTCAACTCGTCAGCCAACATTGGAATGGTCAGTCGCCGGTCTTGACAAACAAGGGCATGGATGCCTGGCGCATTCGTGTCGGTTTATACTTGAATTGGCTTTCCACTCCGCGCCTCGTGTTTGAAGCTCTCACGGAATTCTCTAAAATCGGCATGCCACCGAAGCACCTGATTACGACTCAGGGCATCACTACCATACACTTTACGCACTTTTGTATAAGTTTCTCTCGCGGTTTTACCGAGTTTTGCACAATAATTTATCGCGCACCGTTGCTCTAAATTTTTCTGTTCCTTTTTCGTGACATGCACTCTTCACGTGTTGTTATAAAACTCTAAACAACTGGCGAAGAAATGATCGTACAAGGGCCGTCAAGGTTTCGATCAAGAGAGTAGGGATCTACTATTACGATGGCGGAGTTACAGCTTGGTAGAGTCGCCACAGGCCGATAAATAAAATCGGTTGCATTACTTAATTGTCTGACTTCGTATAAATATGCATAAATACCAACTCACGTATGTTTCGAAATTATTACTTAATATTATTGGATGAAAAAGTTGTTTAGGAAAATTAGAGAATAAAAACAAGCCTTGTTCAAAAATCATACTTATGCACTAGCTTATGTTTAATATGGAAATACATTACTATGAATATATAATTTAAAAATTATTCGAATATATACTTGCGGGCCTGCTTTAAAAAAGTTTTTGGAAAACAAGAGAATACCAGATATTAAATTTTATCATTTTTTGATTTCCAAAATGCTTATTCACATAAAATTACACCTAGGAGTTGTTCACTCTCTATATCATAAGGTTCTCTAAACCAGCTATTTCCAAATCATTTGAAATTAGTCAAAAGCAATTGTAATAATTAGAATAATATATGAAAAAAGTATTTGAAATCATTTTGAAGGATTTTTTTTGTAATTTCTACGCATTCTTGAAAAACAGGTTTTCATATATACATAGTCATCTATATTAATAACTACACCCAATGATTTTAGAATTCCTATCTATCATTGAAAAACAAATAGGTAATTTTGAAAAATTTTATATTATTAGGAGTGTGAATAAGTCTTTCCCGTTTTTTGTAAGAGATGGCGCCACCAATATTGTGCGAGTATTCAATGGTTACATATGTCATAATCAAAGCTTATTCATATGTCAACAATTCCATACTAACACATTAGTTAAAATTTTTTTGCATCATAAATTTTTGATGTCGTGAAAATGTCGAAATTTGAGCCGAGTCGACGTCATTTGCGGGAAGTTTCACTTTATTGGTTCAATTTGAAGAAATCTGCTGCCGAGACGCATCGATTGCTTCAGGAGGCTTATGGAGAAGGTTGTGTCGATGATTCAAGTGTTCGCGGATGGTTTCGACGCTTCAAAAGCGGTGATTTCGACGTGGAAGACAAGGAGCGTTCCGGGCGGCCGCAAATCTTTGAAGATCGAGAATTGGCGACTTTGCTTGATGAAGATTCTTGTCAAACGCAAGAAGAACTTGCTGAAGCATTGGGAGTTGACCGAACAACCTTTTCCAAGCGTTTGAAAGCCATGGGAATGATCCAAAAGCAAGGAAATTGGGTGCCGTACGAACTGAAGCTGAGAGACGTCGAACGGCGTTTTTTCACTTGCGAACAGCTGCTTCAGCGACATAAAAGAAAGGGTTTTCTGCATCGTATCGTGACTGGCGATGAAAAGTGGATACGTTACGATAATCCGAAGCGAAGAAAATCATGGGGACTACCCGGCCATGCATCATCATCGACGGCCAAGCCAAATATTCATGGCGCCAAGCTCATGCTCTGTATATGGTGGAACCAGCTAGGTGTGGTTTACTATGAGCTTCTGAAACCGAATGAAAGGATCACAGGCGAGGTCTATCGACGACAATTGATGCGTTTGAGCCGCGCACTGCGAGAAAAACGGCCACAATACTCCGACAGGCACGACAAAGTTATTTTGCAACATGACAATGCTCGCCCACATGTTGCCCACAATGCACCGCCGGTGAAAACATACTTAGAAACGCTCAAATGGGAAGTCCTACCCCACCCGCCGTATAGTCTAGACGTTGCTCCGTCTGATTACCATCTCTTCAGATCGATGACGCATGGCCTGGCTGACCAGCACTTCCATTCCTACGAGGAAGCCAAAAAATGGGTGGATGACTGGATAGAGGCCAAACCGGTCGAATTTTTTCGCAACGGGATTCGTATGTTGAGTGTCTAGATATAATTATCGGACAAGATTTGTTTTTATTGCACACTTTTAATAGTAATTGTTTCATTAAATAATAATAAGTTATAATTTCGAAACATATATGAATTGATGCATATTTAAACATCTTGACTATACAAAAATGGATTTCAACACTTTCTTTGATTTAAATCAGAAATAATGGAATATAATTCTGAAATATTTTTTTATTACTATCTTCATGTATAGCTTTTTTATGGATCCTATATTTACGTGTGTTTAATTGTGAAGTATAATTAGGAAAAAATTTATATAAATATAATATGTTATAGAGAAGAACTTTTAAATGATTAGAAAGTATAATATATCATACTTGTCGTATTATTCACGGCAGTATTTTGTAATACATATTGTAACATGTATAGGATAAGATAAGCTGTACGTCTTAATAACTAATACTAATTTGGAAAAAGGAGGGAAAAAATGAGGATTGGGTATAAGATCTTAAGGTATTATTAGATACAATATATTAATATTATTAACCGGTTTTCCTTACTAAGAAGTCAGTAAAAATTTTATTACTTTTTACTTATCGCTTGATTTAATAAAAATATATATCATGCAAGCGCTGATCGTGTGAAGTTTACCAGATTTATTGGAATAGTTTAAATCTAATTCGGAGTTCATTCTGAAGCTCAATTAGTGAGAAGAAGAAGGAAAATAGGTTAAGTCACTCGACGTTGGGTTGTTCTTTGTCAACTTCGATTATGTAAAGGTTAAGTGTAAATTAACCTAACACGTTGAGGGAGCCTTCCCCTCTATTACCGGGGACTCAGTACCGGGTGGTTATTTGATTAATAAAACAGTTAACCTCAGGGACCTAGCCCCTATAGTGTCTAAGGAGCGCGTTACAGAAACGTTCTGTAGACGTGTTTCTTTTGTGTTTTATAAAAGAAAATAAAATTATATAGAATAATAATATTTTTGTTATTTTGATAATTTAAATATATGAAATTTAAATTAAGAATAAAAACAATTTTATTGATTTAAAATTTTTTTAGTTAATTTTGATTTGCGTCCTATAAAACTTAACATGAATTGTTTTTCTATATCACGCCAAAAGACTAACATCCAAGGGGAAGTTTTTCACTTAATACTTGTTTAAGTGAAAATAATAATTTTTTTCTCCCCCCTCGTTATAAAATCTCCCAAGACTGACATGACCGAGACATGCAGAAGAGTGTCTCACAGGTCGTATAACGGGATTCTAACCCAGCCTGTTTGGTTAGTATAGAGACGGGTCTACTAGACAAAGTACCTGACGTTTCGTTTTTTTTTTTTTTAGAAAAAAAACTTATATTTCGTTAAGTTTACTTTTTTTTAATAAATACACCACACAGGATGACGTATGTAAAGTGCCCGCGAGGTTATTTTATTAATATTTACTGGGAATAAATTGATCACTTCGATCATTTCAATTTTCCTAAAATTTTTTAGATTATCTTTGAGGAAACCCTGAGCCTATTATAACTCATACGAGTGAAATAGGAGATATTCATATTAATTCTCCTGGGCTGTATATTCATTCCATAGTTATTACATTGATATTTCTTTTGTTCTTTTATTGAAACTTAAGGTAGTATTCTAATTTAGACCCTCGACAAAAACGCTATTTTTGTGAAATTTTTCTGAGAAAGCTATTGAAGATAAGGATGTAGAATTTGAAATACTTAATAAATACACTCTTGAAGTACATAAAAATTTTTTTTTTATTTATTTTATACATTTTTTATACATGTAAAGTATGGTCAAAGCCAACACCTCAAAAAGTAGGTAACGTTGTCGTGGTCGTAAAAACTTGCCGACGGATGCTCTGAAACAAAAAAATTGAATAGTTTTATGTTCAGTATGACTCCAGAAACCGATCTAACTAGAACATTTTATGTACGTGCAAAAACAACTAAATTGGCGGCTAAAATACAAGAGAAAAGAATTGCTTTTTTTCCGTCTTTTTTTGCAATATAAATATTGTTAGAATTAAAATTTTAAGTTGATTGTTGTTAGGACGGTTGATACAAACATATAGAATATGTGTTATAGAATATATTATTTTCAAAAGCATGCTGAAACCTTCATTAAAAATGCAGGCGGCAGTAAGGCATACAATTTTAAGAATTTTTTTTCCATTATAGTGTAATGTCCTGCACTATATATACATACTCGTATATAATGACGAGTGCCCACCCGGTTCTATGCGCGACGATTTCGCAAAAAAAATCTAATCGCAAAAAAATCTATGTCAGAAAAATCCTAAGTCCGAAAATGCCGAAAAAATTCTAAGTCCGAAAATGCCGAAAAATTCGAAGTCCGAAAATGGTCGCAAAAATTCTAAGGGTTATAACTATCGGATCGATCTGACCTAGTTGAAATCCCGATCGGCAGTGATTGTTCGTTTCGTTGGACTCATATTTATATGTGGTTCGGACAAAGTAAAAAAGACCGTCCAAAATTTTCGTGAAAATTCATCTGAGCGGTCGTAGGGAAAGCCAATGTAGGAGTCAAATTTCGTTTATAATATAAACTCCTTCGTTCGCTTTCTTAGAATATTTAATTTTTAGATATAACGCATCTGCTATGATCAGGAACAACAAACTTATAGCAACATTATAAAATATGATCTTTAATTAATTCCTTAACCATTTTATTACGTTTATAATTATTAATTTTACATAATCTCTTATTCTATTATTCAATTTATTCTAACATAATCAATATTGTAAGTGAACTAACATTATTAGTCTTAATGGTTCGGCTTTTTTATACGTTTATAATTATTGACATAATCTCTTATTATTGATTAAACTAATCTTTATACTATGTGCTCGAAATCTAATTTAATTAATACCTTAACCGTTTTGTTACGTTTATAATTATTAATTTTACATAGTCTCTTATTCTACTATTCAACTTCTTCTAATATTTTATGTATTTTATAATGTATATAACTACTAACATTCTGAAGTAATATTATTAATCTTAATGTTTCAGTTTTGTTCCACGTTATAATTATTCACGTAATGTTTTATTATTAACTAAACTAATCTTTATAATATAAGTTAGAAATTTCTTAGTCTATTATTCGATTTATTTTATATATTTTACAAAGTATATTGTTATTAACATTCTATTAACATAATATCGTAATTGGACTAACATTATTAATCTAAATGGTTTGATTTTGTTCTACATTTACAATTATTAAACTGATCTTTATATTATACTCTAGTAGACGTTAAAACTTTGTTAATCTATTATTCTACTTATATGAATTAATAATTTATTAACCATACTTAACACAGTAACTAGTCTATCAAAACAAAAGTACGTGCACATGTATATGTATCGATGTCATACCATCCTTTAATTTATGATCTAGTCTCTACGTTCATTTTCAATTTTAAAAATTACAAATCGAATATTAACGTCGATCGTAATGAGAAATTTCGACAGTTAATATTTGGCGTCGATTCGGGAACTTTCCTCCGAGGTCAGCGTCGACGCTCAGTTTCCGACAACAGGGTGTTTGGTTACTCTCGGTGATAAAAAAAGGCGCTTCTACCAAGCTATGAAAATTGGTTCAATATTCGTGTATATATATATATATATATATATATATATATATACACATATATATATCCTTCATAACATCGCAGGACGCGACAATAGACATGCTTCGGTGCCATAGCCGAAACAGTGTTTCTGCCCAAACATCTCTCTAGCAATTCCGTTTTTATTAGATCTTCGTAGATCGGTTTCAGCACCTCTTGTACGTTACTAGCAAGAGCAGGACGATGTTTATAATTTTTTAAAGCGTTGTTTGTTTCGGCCTTCTTATACTTGCACCAGCTGTCTGAACAGTACGTATGCTGTGGTTTGGAGTCTGTTTTTTTGTGTTAATTAAGATTTTGTGTTAATAGCCGGACCAGATCTCTTTTCGCATGCCTTCTACTGAATTCGAATTCCTTTCAATTGCAAGACTGTAGTTTTTAGATAACTCCTTCATTAATTTGATACTTAGATCATCAGTCTTCACTATTTTAATCACGACTTTTGGTTTCTTCACAACTTTCTTCGGTGCAGCTACTTTGAAACCAAGGCCTCGCAACTCATATTGTGAAAATTTCATTTGCATATGGCAAACAGAATACACTGTCCACTGCGAGAGCATTGAAAACACAGTAAAAAATGAATAAAAGAATAACTACCTGTATTATCAACTTTCACATCAAAGTGATCTAGTACCTCCTTCGTCAGTGAATTGGTTTCCGTGAAAAGAACGTTTTCTAGTTCTAGATGGACGACTAGAAGTTTTCTGTACACGATAGACTCTCTTCGTATCCATTGAGAATAGATAGATGCTTCACTTTTTAACTTCGAATCACGACTGATTCTCGACTATTGAAATACAGAACTGAAACACAGAAGCAAAATTATGAAGGGAAGGTAATATTGAGAAGCAAATGTATATATTTTGATGAAAATATATATAGGTGTAATGATTTACAATAGGGGAATAGTTGCTGCATCGAAGGCCAGGTAGATGGCTTATCCGGCGCGCGCGCTGGGCGGGTCGGAATAGCGCGCTCGGGTAAGTGCGTTCGAAAGGTGAAAAAGTATAGTTAGACTACCTGAATCTTTCTAAAATTTTGAGCTAACATTCTTGAAGATATTTACTTTCGAAAAATGTAAAAAAAAAACAATTGCACAGAAATACCTTTTAGCCGTGGATGTTCCGTTTTGGTGACCGTGTGTACGGTTGGCCTGGATCCAACCATGACTTTTTGCGCTTAGGATTGTCATAGTAGATTCACATTTTATCACTAATCACAATAAGCTACAGAAAGCTCCTTTTTTGCCTGGAAAGCAAAGACAGTGCGATGGTATGTTGATTCATAATGGCACTTTCGGTCAAATCGTATGGCATCCATTTTGCTTCTTTATAAATCTTTCCCATCGCATGTAAGGGTTTGCCAACTGCTCTATCACTAACTCCCAACTTATTACCGAGTTTTTTATTTGTTTGAGCTGAATATTCTTCCAATAATGCTTGCAATTGTCTATCTTGAAACTTTTTCGGTTGTCCAGAACGTAACTGGTCATTAACATCAGTATCTTCACTTCTAAACCATTGAAACCACTCTTTACATGTTGGAAGCGATGGACCTTGTTTGGCATAACCTTCTTGAACCAATCGATAAGTTTCTGCTACATTTTTTATCAAATCAAAATACTGTAAAAGGATATGTCGAAAAAATGACTTATTACTGATCAAAAAATTATAATGTTTACACAAATGATGTCTCGTGTTAACTCAATTTTATTGGTAAATGTCAAAATTAAATAATAAGTACTAGATCCGACACATGTAAATTTTCGTACTACCTATATTGCCATCTACACGTGAAAGTCAGAAACTAAGTTTGCCACCTAATATAATAATCAGTATTTCCGCCTTTCTTATCATCGAAAATATTATAAATATTTCGCGATAAATTTTCACCATCCGAGTGTGCCTGAGGCATATTGCTCTCTTTCGTACTACTTATATCGCCATCTAAACGTGATGATCAGAAACTAAGTTCGCCTCCTAATACTTGTTTGGGTCCCACGCGTTGTCCCATCCACATTAGGTGCCGCAGCGATCGGTCACTACGCCCTTTAGTACGTTCAGATGAATCATTTAATTTACTTTTCGAGGATAAATTGGTGACTAAAATATGTCATTGGTTCTCGGACTATATGAAAGTTCGTCTTAGTGAACTTAAACCAGTATTAGTTAATTTACCCTCATTCAAATTTATTGATTTCCACCGTAAGAATGGTGTATTATTTAGAATATTGATTCAAATATTTATGATTGTCTTAGGTTTTAAGATTTATTATTATATAAGATATAGTCAATACATTTTGAAATATTTCTTCTACTTAGCTTTTTTGTTATCTATAGTTCGAACGTTATGCATATATATGATCTTATAAACTGTTAAATTATTTTACTTTAGAATATATATCTTTAAACGATATCCAATAAAAATTTTTTTTACAAATTTAGGTAGAGTTCATTCAGCAATTGTATCAGGTGTTAATTGGGAGCAACATAGTGTGACGGTAGAATGGTTCGAAAATGGGGAAACCAAAGGGAAGGAGGTAACGTAACATTTTTATTTTTTGAGATTTATGTGTATATATATATATATATATATATATATATATATATATATATATATATAGTTGTCAAATATCACCCTTCCGACTTTTTGTCTTATGAATTTCGCGGTTCTGTACAAAGCGCTACAGAGCTTGTATCTGGCAATGCGACGCTATGCATGATTAGTTTGGATATTGCATTCAAGTTATAGACGTGTAAACTTCTATAACGAGTTCACTAATGCCGAAATTCGTGCTATTTTCAAGTTTTCCTTCGTAAAGGCAAATCCGCTAGAGAAACGTTCCGAGGAATAGTTTCAACAATTCAGAACCGGTGAAAACGATACCATGGATAAGCCAGCCGGCGGAAGACATGTGACAACGAATACCGATCAAATCATGGAATTTATCAAGTCAGACGGGCATGTGGCATCTCTTGACATCGCCCAGGAGATGAGAGTTAGTCACCAAACCATTTTAAACCATCTGCAGAAAACTGGGTAGAAAAAAACTTGATGTTTGGGTGCTGCATGATTCGACGGAAAAAACCTTCTGGAACGAATCAACGCCTGCGATGTGCTGCTGAAGCGGAACGAACTCGACCCATTTTTGAAGCAGATGGTCACTGGCGACGAAAAATGGATCACATACGACAATATTAAGCGAAAACGGTCGAGGTCCAAGGCCGGTGGACCGTCCCAAATAGCGACCAAGCCGGGATTGACGGCCAGGAAGGTTTTGCTGTGTGTTTGGTGGGATTGGAAGGGAATGATCCACTATGAGCTGCTCTCACGGGAGAAACTTATGCAAAAGTGGTAGTGATGCCCTAAGTCGTAGTCAGGTGCTTCGGTGGCATGCCGATTTTAGAAAATGCGATGAGAGCTTCAAACACGAGGCGCGTAGTGGAAAGCCAATTCAAGTATAAACCGACACGAATGCGCAACGCATCCGTGCCCTTGTTTGTCAAGACCGGCGACTGACCATTCCAATGTTGGCTGACGAGTTGAATATTAACTGGGAAACAGTTAGAAAGATTTTAACCAAAGATTTCGCCATAAAAAAGCTGTGCGCGAAGATGGTACCGAAGAAGCTTTCAAATGAGCAAAAAGCACAGCGAATGAACATCGCTCAAAATTGTCTCAAGCGGGTTGAAAGTGATCCTACTCTTCTCAATCGAGTTGTTACTGGTTATGAAAGTTGGCTCTTTCAATATGACCCGGAAACTAAACGGTAAAGCTAAGAGTGTCTGTCCCCTGGAGCGCCAAGGCTAAAGAAGGCGAGAATGAGCAAGTCCAAAGGGAAAACCATGTTCACTTGCTTCTTCGACTGCAAAGGGATGGTTCACAAAGAGTTTGTACCACTTGGACAAACCGTAAATCCAGTATTCTACCGCAATGTGCTCGAAAAATTACAAAAAGGGTGCTCAGTGTGCGTACAGGGATCGCGAAGACTTGGATTCTGCATCACAATGCTCCCTCTATCACAGTGTATTAAATGTCTCTCAGTTTTTGGCGTCTAAAGGCATCGCAACGTTATCACAACGATCCTATTCACCCGACATGTCATCGTGCGACTTTTTCCTATTTCCCCATTTGAAAAAATTCGTCAAAGATCGACATTTTGACTCCGTTGAAGACAGCTAAAAATCTGTGACGATGGTACTCAGAGAGGTCACACAAGAAGTATTCCAGCATTGTTACGAAAACTGGAAAACTCGCTGGAATAAGTGTGAAATATATGTCTCTATTTTGAAGGTTATTCCAGCGATGTACCTTAATTTTTAAATATACTCGATTTTTGTATGATTTATATAATTGAATTGTACTTTTGTCGACTGCCCATATACAAATTAATAAATATTTTTTTATTGGTCTTACAGTTCAATCAATTCAATCCAAAAATAAAATAAAAATAAAAATAAAAATAAAAATAAAAAATAAAAAATAAAAAATAAGAAGACTTGTCCAACGTTTCGAGCTCGCTACGACTACTGTGAGTCCCTGATGAGTAGCGAGCTCGAAACTTTGGACTGGATCTTTAATTAGGTAAGGGTGTTGGGGACAGTCAGACTGCACTTTACTAACAACGAATTTTTTCAGCTAATATTTTATTTTCAGATTAGTCTACGGAGGTGAATGTAAACAAGGACAGTCTGACTGTCATTATAATTTTAATTTAATTTTTAATTTAATTTTAATTTTTAATTTTTATTTTATTTTTATTTTATTTATTTTTTTTTTTTATTTTTTATTTTTTATTTTTTTTTTTTATTTTTATTTTTATTTTTATTTTTTATTTTTATTTTTATTTTTATTTTTATTTTTATTTTTATTTTTTATTTTTATTTTTATTTTTATTTTATTTTTGGATTGAATTGATTGGACTGTAAGACCAATAAAAAAATATTTATTAATTTATATATATATATATATATATATATATTGAGTGTACACATAATTTTCCGCCATTTTTTTTAAAGAAATAAGAATTTATGGTAAAAAACAGTAAAAGTAATGTCATTCAAAATATTGCCCATCACTTTCTACTACTTTTGACCATCTTTCGGGCTGCAAGTGGAAACTCCGTCTAAAAAATTGCTCGTCCTTTGAAGCGATTCACGAATCGACCCATTTCTTCAATTCCTCGTAAGATGTGAAGTGCTACTCAGCCAGAACATATAGGTGGTAGTGTGAAGGAACAATGTCTGTTGAATACGGCAGGTAGGGTAAGACGTCCCAATTCAGTGCTTCGAACGTTTCCTTTACGATTTTTACAACATGTGGCTGAGCGTTGTCATGCTGAAAAATGACTTTATCTTGCCTTTTAGCATATTGTGGACGTTTAATCTTCAATGCTCGGCTCAAATACATCAGATGTTGTTGGTAATGTTCCACGGTGACGGTTTGATTGTGTTGCAGTAGTTCATAATAGATTACTCCAAGCTGATCCCACCATATGCACAGCATTAGCTTCTTGCCATGAATGTTTAGCTTTGCCATCGAAATAGAGGCAAGCCTGGGCTTACCCCACGACTTCATACGTTTTGGCTTATCGTAGTGAATTCACTTTTCGTCTTCCGTTATGATTCGATGTAGAAATACTTTGCAATTTTGCCTTTTGAGGGTGGCTTATACTTGGACCATGGAGTTGCCTCTCCATCGTTGTAGTTTCGAATTTTTGTAGGCAATTTTTTTTGTATTTTGCTGAAACTTCCCTATGTAACTTGTTTAGTTTGTACGTTTGTTCCAAGTATTTTTGCGGACTATTCTGATCCTCTTTAACTAAAGGTTTTTTTATACTTTTTTTCCGTTTACTCAGCTTATTATGATTGTCCTTTCAGATATCGTCCAGACTGTATTGATATCTTGTTTCTAATATTTGCTTAATAAGTGCCCTGTGAGAGTCATTTGTTAGACTACTGTGTACAAATATGAATAAGACTTTTCTAATCAAACATCCAGGGTTTGTCGATTCGGACAAACGTTTTTATTTTTATGTTAGTAGTACTTTCAGATTTATTTGTGCCAAATTTCACGCACTTATCTTCATTTGTCATATAGTTACAATTGTATTTTGTAAACAAAAAAAAATTGTTTCTTCGGTTTTTATAATGTCTGAAATTATTCAACAAAGAAGTAGCATTAAATTTTGTGCGCGGAATGAAATATCGGTCGCCGAAACGTTCCGAATGTTGAAGAAGGCTTTTAGTGAAAAGTCAATCTTAAGAGCAAGTGTTTTTGATTGGCACAAACTGTTTAAAAAAGGTTGAGAAGGCGTTGAAGACAACTACATCAAAGACGACCAAGAACATCTACTGATGGGCTACACATTGACGAAATCAAAGAATTGGTTCTTGATTGACTACTAGAGCGCTTGCTGATATTGTTGGAATTTCAAATGGGTCAGTTAACACCATTTTGAAAGACATTTTGTGCCTGAAATGAGTGTAATATCGATTGGTGCCAAAAACACTCAAGTTTTTGGAAAAACTCTAAAATAATATTTTCTTTTCCCTATTATTACACTTTATTTCCTTAATATAAACAACGTTTCGGCATGTTTTTATTATTTCCTCTATAATCCATGTTATTTCTTATTCATTGTGGTGTTGATGTACGATGGTGATAGATATGGCCTTTTGAGTGATAAATATAAAAATTATTATGCATGAAATTATACAGACTAAAAATCTCCTTTCTTTAATTTTTTAACGTTTTCACCTTTAGCACTTCAATAATAGCTAAATAAAAAGTGCTCTCTATATATAAAAAGCTATATTATTATAAACAATTTACCGTAATTTACCTATCGTCGCTTCTATATAAAAAGCTGCTTCAAGCAGCGTCCACGTCAAAAATCGGATATTTTTCCGACCATTATATATATATATATATATATATATATTTCAACGAGCACCAATGTATATAATGATTTTGTTTAGCAAATTTTAGGGAGTGGGGATAGAAGAAGAGTCAGTTTTGTGCCTTACTTCTTAAGGAAAAATGTACTGATTTTCAGATTTTTCTTTTTGCTTCTCTCTTGATTTTCCTTTGTTGTGAGGAATCGCCGAGTTTTAGTATTACTGGTGATTCGGTCAGAATTATAGAATTCAATATATTTGAATTGATCATTCATGGATAATTGATTTTGTTTGCTGTTTGCAATTTATATACTATTACTTAGGAGAGCTATATATAGACAAAGTAGACAACACAGAAGATTTCGGGTCCGCAACGAATGTAAATTCAATCAAGAGTGCTGGATACCTCTGACGGAAGTCCGAATCGATCACAACGACTACTAGAGAAATTAATTGTGGTGGTTTGTAGAACTAAACAGAATGTTTTGCACTACCGACTTTTCAGTGTGTGTAGCAATCTTTCCGGTCAAGGTTGCACAGGTTTGGGTTTCCAAGCGACAATGAGTCATACATATACGCATGGGCATAATGAGATAAGTAACAAGATGTTAACGGTATCGTGTATTAGCCTTGTATAGAAGCTCAGCATATATATATATATATATATATATATATATATATACATATATATATATATATACATACATATATATATATATATATACATATATATATATATATATATATATATATATATATATATATAGTATAGCCTCTGCTGAGATTTGAATTGTATTGTCCAATATATTCAAAACGACGAGTCCGAACTTCTGAACGTTTCTGATGAGTAACTTATAGGTTGCAGCTATCGCCGAGCCTATCGCTGTAATTGTAATTATTCTGCTCACCTGCTTTTCTTCAAAATTTTTATATTTATGTATTTTGGGTTGCTGATTGCGAATATCAAAGTGGTTTTGTGCATATTTTGAACTTTCATAGAATCAGAAAAATCCTTAAAAATGCTGGTTTTGCAAATTGGTTTCGAAAACTACTGTACATATCAAAACATATTTTTAATAAAATTTGTAAATTTTATAAAAATATATATTTTTATGCCATATACTTTTTGTGCTGCCAGCATTTCTCGATAAAAACCAAATGAAAAGTAACGTCCGAATTTGTTATTGACTAATTTGAAGTGTATTCAAATTATACAATAGCAAATGTATTTCTCCACAAATATAGCAAAGAGTATTTATGCGTATCGACAAGGTATGACAAATACAAAGTTTTTGTAAAAAATATTTGATCTGCTCGAGGGAAAAGTTAATTCGCGGCTCCCTAAAACGCGTCCATGCAGATTTGACATATCTTGCAAGGAACTAGCCGCATTCAGAAACATATGTAAAAATCTCATTTAGTTGCTCGGGAGAATTCAGAATCATTTCCTAATACATATATATATATATATATATATATATATATATATATATATATATATATTGTAACGGACACCAAGTATAGGTGCTCGTTCTGAACTAGAGAGAGAGACGAACGGCTGGTTATAGCCGCTGCCGAATTCTAGTTGGAGGTAAGGGAGTGGGGGAAAAAGTCAGTTAGTTGATTTTTGAGAGTTAAAGCTAAAGGAAGTATTCGCTGTTCTTTACTTTTGAATTTTCACTTGGTTATTCTGAAATATTGAGTTATTTAAAGTTTTATTTTATTGATTTATTGCTGTTGCATCGTTTCCGTTGTTTTGGTTATTGTTTTTGCTGTTGTTGGTGCTTGGATATTTTTGTTATTGTTGCTCTTAGAATTGAGCAATTTTGACCAGCTTCAATAAATATAAGAGGAGAGCTAACATCATCGACCGAAGAATAACGGGTCCGCAACGTGAGCTGTCGTTCGAATATATTAGAACATCATCAGGTATATGAAAATTTAATTCGAACTATTGCGTTCTTGCGTGTACTTGCCTAGATAAATAATTGTGCCGGAATTATTTGTCGTTAAAATAAATTCGTCAAACTATATTATATTTGATTTATTTTGATATGCACGAATGTGCATGATATGCGGATTTATATACGCTGATTAAAAGAATATAGGTAGAATAACCGTTCGATTAGCTTGTGTGTGTTTATAACAAATTTGAGCGGGAATTGTACACACACACAAGCACAGCCGCGAGTGTGATTAGCTTATACGTGTATGAGTGCGACGGTGTATTCCGCCCGCGCGTATATGTAGTCGAGAGAGATTCACGCAACTAAAATATAATAAGTTACAGTAGCGACTCCTAGTGCTTGAAGAGCGTATTAGGTTAAAATAAAGCGCGCGAAATTTGAGTTTCAATAGAATTTAAATTGTATTTATTCTCGACTAAATCACACTCAATAAACTCATAGGGTTGCGGGTGTACTTAGGTAATTAAATAATTCTTTATAATATCATTTTTAAGTTAATAAATATATTTAAATTGTTATAATAAATTATCAATATTGTTCTTATTCAAACCAATAAATTCTCATATTGGTGATTCAGAACCCTGTCGCCTCCGCGGTGAATCACAGCAGTTGTTGAATTTAATATTAATAGTTTTAATATTATTTATTATTTAATAATAAACAATTACTGTGATTCGAACTGATAACCGTGTGATTGAAATTTTTGATTTTATCCAATTTCCCTCAAGAATCGAAGAATATTTATAGGACAAGTGGAGGTAAAACAGAACATTCCTATTAATAATTAATTGTTTAAAAATTTAATAATTGTTTATTGCCAAGGTAAGTGAAGCCTTGGTAGTGGTAAATAATTAATGATAAGTAAGTTCTATAATTATTGTAACGGCCTACAGATGTAACAGAAGGTACGAGGACCGTACCTACCCCTGTAAGGGCCCCGTTACAATATATATATATATACATATATATATATACATATATATATATATATATATATATATATATATATATATATATATATATAAATATATATCATAGTGTCTTTTGGTGAAAATATAATTTAAATCACGAATTCCTATAAATAAACACAATAATGAAATTTATTTAAATTGATCAGAGAAAGTACAAAAAATTAAAAAACATATTCCAAGTTATAAATATCATTAAAATAGATCATTTTTACGCTAACAACTCTTCTCATTTATTATATATTTAAAAAAAAGTAAAAGATCTACAGCAAAAACATCTAAAATAGAAATATGAGTCAAGATACACTTTATTGGATATAAAACTATAGTTAACGTTTAGACTGCCGGCATGGCTCATATATGGGGCAGTATAAATTAATAACTTTCATAATGGATATAGATATTTTGATGCATTTTTCTCAATAAGTAGGCTCTCTGATCTCTAAAGTATACAGCTAAAACTATTTTCAGATCGAGGTATTCAAACAACCCTTAGCGCGGGTGTGAAATATTTAAAAACTCGTTATTGAACTTGTCATCGCTATTGAACTTTTACTGAAATTTTGTTAGTAAATAACTTGTAAAATTTGTGAAATATGAAATATGCTCGCACTTCACGCTTCATCCGCTAGAGGGATTCCGCTAAAACTCTTTCCACAAGCGATTTGTGTTTCAAAAAGTATAAGGGAAAGTCATCGTTTTACTAAATGATACTTTTATCATAAAATCTTTTGAGGTAGGCAGAAGAAAATACTAAAATGGCTGATCCTGATCCATGGAGTAGTGATGAATCTGAACCAGATGAAGCAAACAACGATAATTTTGATATTTCGGATGTAGATTTGGAGGATCCTGACTTTACATCATTACGGGAAATTATTTATGATATTGATTTTTATCCATCAATAAAAGATTTTACTGGTGTAGTAGGCATATATGAAAATGTTGATTTGGAAGGCAATGAACCAATAAATTATTTTGAAAATTTCGTCGATTTGAATATCCTCGAAACGTTTGTGAAGAAAACAAATCTTTTTCAATCTCAAAATCTAGAAAATCCAAATCGGTCTAAAATGAAAGCCTGAATAGATCTGACGGTTGAAGAGTTTAAAAATTTTTTGGGTCTTTCAATTCTAATGGGACATGTTCAAAAAGGTCAACTAAATGATAATTGGAGCTTGTTGGAGATTATTCATACTCTGCTTTATACTCCAATTTTCAATCAAATAATGTCTCCTAATAGATATCAACAGATATTACGATTTTTACATTCTCAAGATAATTCAGTAGTAGTAAATCACTGTCTAAAAAAATCAAACCTGTTGCAGATTATCTGAAAGTTTAGAAAAAGTTTAAATCCTGGAAACAATTTCTGCATTGCTGAGAGTTTGATGCTGTGGAAAGGAAGGCTCAAATTCAAACAATATTTACCGATGAAAAGGCACCGTTTCGGTATAAAACTGTTTGAAATAGTTGACTGTCAATCTGGATATATCATAGATTTTGTTATAGAGGAGTAGATACGGATTATGATAAGTTTGGCTCGGGCATAACAGGAGATATTGTTGCCAATTTTTTACGACCCTTTTTTTCAAAGGTCACGTTATGTGGGTAGATAATTGGTATTCATCTCCTCAGCTGAATTTTTGCACGATCGTGATACAGGAGTATGCGGTACAGTAAAGTCAAATAGAAAGGAATGCCTGTTCTAAACGAAAAGTTAAAAAAAAATGAAGTACAGGTTGCCCATACTGAGACCTGGCTTGCGATAAAGTGGAAAGATAAAAAGGATGTTCAAATAATCACAAGTATCCATGAGCTTGAATTTGCTTCAACAGGTAAAAGACATTATCTTAAGGGGATGAAAAAATCAAACCAACTTGTGTCATTGACTACAATAAACATATGGGTGGCATATATCTTATCGATAAGCAATTAACTTTGATTGAAACAGTGAGGAAATCTATGAAATGGTATAAAAAATTATTTTTACATTTGATCGATTTAGCTTTATGCAACACTTATACTCTCTATAAAATAAAAAATGGTAAAATATCATTTCTAACTTTTCGTATACGAGTTATAAGAGCATTACTGAATCTTGATGTACATGAAGAAGCCCGAAATGTTGCAACTCTTTCTCGATTAGTAGGTCGGCATTTTCCAAAAAAAAATCGATAAAAGAAGATGTCATTTATGCTCTCTGAAACAAAACAGATCTCAGAGTTTTTTTATATGTTCAACTTGTTATGTTGCTCTTTGTATTGAATCTTGTTTTGAAGAATTTCATACGAAAGAAATATTATAGAATAAAATAATATAAAACTAAAAATAAAAAAAAAAATAAAAAAAAAAAAATAAAAAAAATATAAAAAAAATTTAAAAATAAAAAAAATGGAGCTACATCACTTTCTACGTCCACGTCGTTAGCTCTGGGTCTAGCAGAAGGAAAGTGTTTTAGATATGTAAAATATGGATATTGCTAATAAATTTCTTACACATTGTAAACAAATTTGTCGAAAATTTCAGACAAATTTAAAAAAATTATCCCCTCGCTAGGGGTAGTTTTGGCACCTCCATCGGTTAGGACAAACTTCAGGGTATGTTTTACACATGTTACAGTGTGTTTACGAGAAAACATCGTAGAAAAAATGCAAACCAGCCTACTAATGACTTTTCGAAATTTTCACCCCCTCGCTAGGGGTAGTTGGGATGCTTACAGTTTTATTGATAAAAAGGAGTATTTTTGGGGTCTTATTACATTGTAATATCAAGAAAATTCTGTTAAAAATGAATATATAGTAATTGAAAAAATTTTTTAATTTTTAGCATTCACCCGACCGTTGCCAGCCGGACTCGTTCATATATGAGCCACCTGTGATCTTAACAGCTACTCTAGAGATATGAGGTGTTTTTATGTATAAATTTTGCACATCAAAAATATCAATTTATAAGGCAAAAATGCCTGCAGTCTAAAGGTTAAAAACATTATGTCAAATTCTTCAAAATATTTCATAGAACATAATGTTTATGTATTTACGTAGTTTTTATCTACTTTGCCATAAAAATCCAAAATGTATAAAAATCAGAACGGTAATAATAATCAGCACACCAAAAATGGTAATACACCAATTATGAGCAAAATCAGATATGGGTGCTTTCTGAAATCCGAAGCAACCCTAGATGAAATTGTTTAAATTTTCTTCAGAAATATCGGTTGTACCAAAAAAATGAACAGATAAAAAAAGATGCACTTTTATGGAATGTATATCTCTTTTTTGAAAAATTTTTTAAAAATATTCTTATTCTCCGAGAATACCAAAAACCACTATTTTTATGCTTTTTGTATTGATATCGCCATTCAAATTCAATTTCAGCAAAAAAGCACTATGATATCCATCATAAGTACCGCAAGAAGCATAAGTGTATACATTTTCCACAAAATGGAATGTGACAGATCTTCAGAAGTCCTCACCCAAATAGATATTTTCAAAAAAGCTTGAATGGCAGCAAAGCAAACATTCAAATGTGCTAAATATACATTCGTTTATATATATAGTACTTTTACCCAAGGGCCTTTACGATACAAATATAATGCATATAATAAGTTGAGTTTGTTGGAGCAGAGAGTAAATGCAATAAAACCAGCTGCAGTAAACATTTTTTTTAAAATCACTAGCACCACGTGGAGCAGAAGACAAATTTGTACGAAATTTCTTTATTTTTTTAACCTACTCAGAGAAATGTTTTTAACTCTAAGAAAGTTTCGCCACTTGCATGCACGTCTAAAGTTTATACAAATCTTTTTTTTTACTTTCTACACTCAAAATTCAGGGAATGAAACGTCGAAGTAAATTTACTTCCATTCTGGTATTTCAGCGTGGCGCTTTGATCGGGGTATGCAGTACTCTTAAGGCGTAAGTGACTTTTTTGTATTATAGTTCGATCGAACACGTGATTAAAATTAATCTGCACCGGCTAGTTGCTATATGAGTGACTAACTACGGTAAATAAAAGCCGAACTTAATTGTGTTTCGCGTGTATTCACGTTTGCTTGTATGCGTGATCCTTACGAGTGGGAACTGTACATACACAAGCTAATCTATAGTAAATCGCTTGTGCATATCGGTGCTTCTGCGCAGCTCGTGTGCACAAGCAGACTGAAACGAAGTGTTGTGGCATAGATATCACCATATATATTTCTGACACCTACCGGGTGATCAGATAGTTCCTATAAATTCTTCGCGACTATTATATATATATATATAACTTTTAATATTTTTTTATAATATTTATTTTTTTTATTTAAAATAAATTCGTTTCAGTCGAACAAAAATTAGATAGCGGGTGCACAATAGCTAAGTAAATAAAAAGAGTTAATTTTAAATAAACATATTTTATATTGGAAAATAATTATTTATTATATTTACAATTAGAAATATCTGTTTGTTTAATAATAAATAGTATCAAATATCTTCTTAGTTCCCTATATAAAACTATAATTAAATTATTAAATTTTAAGTGATTATCGGACCCTGCCGCCTCCGCGGTTTCTTTGGTTTACAGACAAAATATTATTTTACTAATAAATTATTAATAAAATATTTTATTTAATTGAAATATAATTTTTTTTGTAAAATAAATTGCCAATGATAAAACTGAGGGCCGAGTAGTAAGAATAGTAAGAATTTCTTACTAAGAGAAATAACACAAGAGACTAATAAATATAGATATAGCAATAATAAATATAATTTATAATAATTTTATAATTATTTATAAATTAAAAATATATTAATTAATTTCTTCCCGCCAAGGTAAGTTAGACCTTGGTGACGGTAAGTATTTAAATTATTGTTATTTATATCCAAAGTAACAGAACTAGGTATATTAGAAAAAATACGTCAAGGTCATATTTAGTACCTTGATAATCGGTCACCCGGTTATAATATATATATATATATATATATATATATATAGATATGAATATTATATACGGCTTCTATGGGGAAAATTGTTCTTTTGGGTTCGGGCGACTGAAAAAGATATTCAGGTATCTCGAGACGACGTTTACGGAGTGTCATGTTCGGACGATAGGATATGTCTTGGGAGGACTGCCATAGAAAGTTTTGTATTTGGGAGGTAGAATACGATGTCCAGGTAATTTGTGGTCACAAATTTTGTTCAGTATGATTTGGCGTACAAAACCATTTGATAGACAAGACGGAGAAAGAAAGAATGAGATAGATATTTTTCCATGTAAGAGAAAATAAAATTTACAAAAATGAAAAGGTATCTGTAAGGTTTGAGAGTAGGATCAGATTAACCTGAAGAACAAAAAGGGTAATACCGTCTAAAGTCACTCCTTCTTTAGTATACGAATCCCAAAGTTGGATATGACCATTTAACTGAGCTGGCCCGGTATTAATACTTTAGCACACTACTTTGCGTTCATATTCGTGTTTTAAAACGCACCTGTTGGCCGCCAGTGAAACTGACTGCTAAGACCGTTAACTTAATTTATTGATAAAAGTAAAATGATTTTCAATAAAAAAGCCTGTGTCCTTCTGAAGGTAATATAGAATCTATATGTCAAATATATATATATATATATATATATATATATATATATATATATATATATATATATATATATAAAATCAACAAATTTCTAAAAAAGTAATACGAACTTTCTGGCGTAAACTTGCATATACAATCTAAAAAGTTATTAGAGAAAAAGGTATTTGTATATAAACGATAATAATAAACGAAGCGAATGGATAGAAATTTCTTTCTACGCGTGGTTCGTCAACTCTTTCGTATTTTCATGTCGATCCTCGCCCGCGGACACTGCGCCATCGCCTTATTGACAAAATAATTGAATAAATTTTATATATTACGATTATAAATTTTCTCGTATCATGATTCCGTGTGGCGCGTGCGCGCACGCGTGAGTTTGACGTCCTAATGGTATTCTGGGTCATTCGTGCGGGTTTCGATATGGGTTTCTGGACTTCGCTGGCTTCGCGGCAGTGGAGAATTATGGGGGCTGCGATATTTGTTTTTTTTTTGGGGACGGAGTTGGTGTGGAACGATATAGTGCGGGGTTTTTCATTTGCCGATGTAAACCGACATGTCTATCATCAACAAAGCAAATGTTTTTATAATAACTCTATTGAAAACTGATTTTCCTATTACGACTGCGTTATTGAATTGGCAAAGCTTACTCATGATTGCAAGACGTGTTCAGCAGGTGTTAGAAGTTTGGCGAAAAATATCTTACAAGCTTCCGCGATTACAATTAATAGGAAATTGCGATAAATATTGATATAGATCTTATTCAATTATTCAATCAGAATGTTTTGAATGTGAATTGAATACATTAATAAATGAAACAAAGGTTATTCATTAAATTAAAATTTTCAACTGTTGTCTGTATATAGATCCAAAAGGAATATTAAGATTTATTAATTAAATTTTACGAGAAATTTAACAACAATTCAATAATTTTCGATAGTAAGTTTTATGTGACGAAACAGCTTATATAAGAGTATTATAGACATTTTACCACAGTAGTATTGATGCTGTGTGTAAAGAAATTACAAAATAATATGATATTGTTGGACTGAGAAATATTTTGTGATCTTTAATAAGTGTATATATCATATGCAAACTATCTACGTATCAATGCAGACTGCGTAGCGTTGCCGCTGTGCAATGCCTGCCGTTGCGCCGCATGTAGGTCCAACATGGGAGTGATTGATATGATTCTTGAAATTCGCTTTGAATACTACAGGAACACAAGCTTAGCGAAAAAATATTAAATGCGGTTTTTACAGAAGCTGAACATCCCCTGAATTCAGGGCCCCTATCGCATGTACCTCTAGATCCTGGTAATAAAGAGAGATTGGCTACGAATCATCTTTTAATCGGTATTTTAATTTTGGATATAATTTGTTGGATTTGAAAATTTGAGAATTAACAAAACTTTTTAACTGAAAATTAAACATTCTGAAAATAGAAATTTGTCTGATATTTGATGATTCCAATATTCGGAACAGCTTGTTCAGAGCAAAGTGATCGATCAAATATTGATCGAGTGCAAGCTCTACTGCTATGTAACGTAACATTAAAATATTAAAAAATATAAATAAATTTCAGTCATCTATTTATTTATAATCTCACGTAAAAGGTATACGGCTATTTTTATATAGTAATCATTTAAAGTAATTAATAAATGCATTTATGATAAACTTCTTTCTGAAATCCAATATCATAAATGTAAGTTAACAATTCTCTAAAGGATGATTTTTTTAAAATTAAATTTAATAAACGTAATATATTCAGAATTTTTAAATATGTCTATTGATCCATTTACTTAGTTTATGTTTCAAATGTAATGTATCTTGGCTCCTTGTTAGTAGCTTACGATAAAATGAAAATTCAAATGCTCTATTACTGTTTAATAACAGTTGCGGTCGAACCTAATAAACTTCTATCTTTCTCTGAAGTGAGGTATTATGACGGTTTTATAATAAGCTCTATCCAGTCGCAAATTAAAGTAAGAGATTAGGGGTATTATGAAAAAGCAAAAATCCAAAATCATTTACGATATGCAGGATAAAAGCATCATTTAAAAATATTGAAAGTAATCTTTGTTATTAATAATTTATTTAAGTAGGTTATAAAATTTCACTGTACATTAGATGTTTATTGAATATAAAAATACAAATGTGCTTCTTTAAAAATTTTACTTATTACTATACCTATAAAAATTGTTTCTATATTTTAGAGATAGGCTAATTACATTGAATTAGAAGTATAATAAATATATACTAGAGTCCATAAAGAAAAAATGAATTACTTTACTTAATTCTTCTCGACATCTTAGTTTTTAGTGGTATTTCCACACCTCTTTATTCTCCATACTCCGTAGTATCCCTTGATTACCATTATTTTTTTGACGCAGTTGCGCTTTCGTGGATGCGGTGGATATTTTCGTGGCGAATATAAAAATCTTAGTTTTCAGAGGTCTAGCGGGTCTTAAATTTATCTTTAATAACTATTGGTAACTTAAATATGATATGCGATTTTAGCGGCAGGGAAGAGAACGAAAAAAATGGCAGCCATGGGCATTACAGAAATAGGCGAAAGCATTGCTTTGATTAGTACAATTTCGTAGTTTTTTAAAAATTTCTTTAAACACAAATTCTAATAACTACCAAAATACATCAAAGTGAAGCATAAAAAGTAGTTTAACAAAGTTAAGACTGTAAAAAGCATCCTAGCGTTCTCTTGACAACACCGAAAGGGTTTTACAAGGGCAGATAATTGTAAAGAATTTCACTTTCTATAAAAATATTAATACTACTGTAAGTTTTCATCGTATACTAGAAACTGCTGCAATTTATTTTGTAATATTGAAATGGTGAACAATCATAAAGAGTGCAAAAAATAATAAAACTTAAATACGAGAAGAAAACAGTCATTTATGGTTCTAATGGTAGTTATGTTTCTAAACATTATACATATATAAAATTATTCAGAGAAATAAATCTATTTTAAAGATTATTTGATTTAATTTCTTTAAAAAAAAAACTAATTTACCATACATTCTCTGTATTATTTGAACGCCTACGGCTACCATTTTCGTTGTCGTCGACGGTTTTTTCCCTATAAGTAGTAAAGTGTAATGATGGCATAGGTTCTTTATAATTGAGAAAATACAAAAAAGCGGTTAGCGGTTTCTTATAAACGTAATTTACATAATATCAAATGAGGCCTGGAAGTGAATAATGTGAATAAACTTTTTAAGAAAAGCATTTCGTATGTTAGCACTTAGATTCGAAGACTATCTTTCAAAGTTCAAGATAGTGACTATTGGAATAAATTCCCTGGATAGATTCGTAGTCTACCTTCTCCTAGCAAATTCAAGTTAGTAATGAGATAGATGATGTCTCCTCAAATTAGAATAATTATTAAATTAATGTTAATTTATATTTCTTACTTTATTTCGTCATATTCATATCTAATATTAAGTTTTAGGTATAAATGTGTTTATTGGGACGAATGAATCAAAATGTGAGGAATGAATCTATTACATGTTTACTTATTCTATTTCATCACAGAATATATAATATTTTATGTATTGACATAATACCTTGCGTAAAAATTTCCTATTCCAAAATATAATTTATGATGCCATTTTGTATTTATAACTAAAGATACGGATATATCTATCTATCTATCTCTTTATCTTTCTGTTTTTTCGTAAAGCATATATTAAAATTTAAATTATTAAATATTTTTATCGGTCTACATTCTTTATACTATACTAGATTATATTAACATAATGACAGTCAGACTGTTCTTATTTATGAACATCTCTCGAAGAATCTGAAATAGAAGTTACTATTAAAAAACAATTAAATTAGATTAAAAATTAAATATAAAAAAAAATTTAGAAAGAAATATTGTTTATTTTAAAAATAAATTTATCAATTATTAAAATCTTTATTAAAGGAAAAAGAATATTTATATAGATATTTAGAAAATGATGATTTAAAAGAATTCTTTCTAGGTCAAAATAGACACTAATAAAATAAAATGTGAAAAAATAAAAAAAATGAAAAGTAAATTTGAATCTTTGAAAAATATAAAGTCAGATTGTCCTAACATCAAATGTAACTTATTTTTATTTTATTATTATTATTATTATTTATTATTGGGTATCCAAATATGTATCCACCTTTTTTTTAAAGAAATAAGAATTTATTGTAAAAAAAGGTACAAATAATGTCATTCAAAATATTGCCCATCACTTTCTACTACTTTGGACCATCTTTCGGGCAATAAGTGGATACTCCGTATAAAAAATTGCTCGTCTTTTGAGGCGATCTACGAATTGGCCCATTTCTTCAATTCCTCGTAAGATGTGAAGTGCTGCTCAGCTGGGACCGTGAGTCTTCGACCGGAATAGCTAGTATCGGAATACTTCTAACGCTTCCTTAACGATTGTTGTAACATGCGGCCGAGCGTTGTCATGCTGAAAAATTACTTTATAGTGCCTTTTGGCATATTGTGGACGTTTATTCTTCAATGCTCAGCTCAATTGCATCAGTTGTTGTTGGTAACGTTCCCCGGTGATGGTTTGATTATGTTGGAGTAGTTTGTAATAGATTACTCCAAGCTGTTCCCACCAAATGCACAGCATTAGCTGTTGTCATGAATGTATGGCTTGGTCATCGAAGTAGAGGCATGCCCGGGCTTACCTCATGACTTCTGACGCTTTGAGTTGTCGTAATGAATCCACTTTTCGTTTCCCGTCACGATTCGATCTAGAAATCCCTTGCGATTTTGCCATTTGAACAATTGCTCGCAAGCGAATAAGAGACGCTCGACGTCTCTTAGATTTAATTCGTAAAGAACCCAATTTCCTTGATTTTGGACCATATCCAGGTTTTTGAGACGTTGTGAAATAGCTTACTGAGTTACTCCTAACTCTTGTACAAGTTCTTCTTGCGTTTGGCATAGATCTTCCTCCAGTAATTGTTCCAATTTTGTATCACCGTACACTTTGAGCTTTCCACTACGTGTTTTGTCCTCCATGTCAAAATCACCATTTTTAAATTTTTGAAACCACTCCCGACAACTTTTCTTACTCAAATTAACATCACCATATGTTTCTATGAGTAGCCGATGTGCTTCAGCTGCAGATTGCATTCAATGAAAGAAGTAAATTAACAATTTCCGCAAATGACGCTTACTTGGCTCAAAACTTGACATCATAACACGATGAAAACTAAGTGATACTAGCAAAAAGTCAGAGATATTAAAACGTTATACTGTTTTCAGATGTCAACATATATACACTATACGACTTTTTACAGCTGACAATTTCGATGTTGTCTTATCGGTGGCGCCATATTTTCAAAACGGCGGAAACTTATTTGAATACTTAATATTTTCAATCTACTTTATTTTTAGTAATAAGTTCTATTTCAGATTATTTGGGGTTCATCATTGTGACGTCTGGGCATATTTGCCCTTTCGTGCACAAGAACTTGCGCAAGACAACGCCTTATTTCGGCAGGTATTACGAAGTTGTTTTCCTCGCCCCAATAAGATGATGACATGTTGCATGAGATTTAGTGATTTTTAGTTTCGATTTTATTTTATTCTACAAAAACTCAATATTTTTTCATTATTATTCATACAACTAATACGTACTCTAACTTATATATATATATATATTATATATATATATATATACATATATATATATATATACATATATATATATATATATATACATGTGTTCATTTATATATATATATATATATATATATATATATATATACTTCAATGTTTATATCTATGTTATATACTCTTTTTAAATAGATATCATATTTATTTGATTATTTAAAATTAATATCAGGTATGTGAATAAGTCTTTCCCGTTTTTTTTCAAATTTTGAGCCTTTATTGTGAAAAAATGGTTACAAATGAATTATTGAAAGTATTGGCCATCGCTAGCTACAACTTTTTCCCATCTTTCTGGCAACATACGAATCCCGTTGCGAAAAAATTCGACCGGTTTGGCCTCTATCCAGTCATCCACCCATTTTTTGGCTTCCTCGTAGGAATGGAAGTGCTGGTCAGCTAGGCCATGCGTCATCGATCTGAAGAGATGGTAATCAGACGGAGCAACGTCTGGACTATACGGCGGGTGGGGTAGGACTTCCCATTTGAGCGTTTCTAAGTATGTTTTCACCGGCGGTGCAACATGTGGGCGAGCATTGTCATGTTGCAAAATAACTTTGTCGTGCCTGTCGGAGTATTGTGGCCGTTTTTCTCGCAGTGCGCGGCTCAAACGCATCAATTGTCGTCGATAGACCTCGCCTGTGATCCTTTCATTCGGTTTTAGAAGCTCATAGTAAACCACACCTAGCTGGTCCCACCATATACAGAGCATGAGCTTGGCGGCATGAATATTTGGCTTGGCCGTCGATGATGATGCATGGCCGGGTAGTCCCCATGATTTTCTTCGCTTCGGATTATCGTAACGTATCCACTTTTCATCGCCAGTCACGATACGATGCAGAAAACCCTTTCTTTTATGTCGCTGAAGCAGCTGTTCGCAAGTGAAAAGACGCCGTTCGACGTCTCTCAGCTTCAGTTCGTACGGCACCCAATTTCCTTGCTTTTGGATCATTCCCATGGCTTTCAAACGCTTGGAAATGGTTGTTCGGTCAACTCCCAATGCTTCAGCAAGTTCTTCTTGCGTTTGACAAGAATCTTCAGCAAGCAAAGTCGCCAATTCTCGATCTTCAAAGATTTGCGGCCGCCCGGAACGCTCCTTGTTTTCCACGTCGAAATCACCGCTTTTGAAGCGTCGAAACCATCCACGAACACTTGAATCATCGACTCAACCTTCTCCATAAGCCTCCTGAAGCAATCGATGTGTCTCGGCAGCAGATTTCTTTAAATTGAACCAATAAAGTGAAACTTCCCGCAAATGACGTCGACTCGGCTCAAATTTCGAAATTTTCACGATATCAAAAATTTATGATGCGAAAAAATTTTAACTAATGTGTTAGTATGGAATTGTTAACATATGAATAAGCTTTGATTATGACATATGTAACCATTGAATACTCGCACAGTATTGGTAGCGCCATCTCTTACAAAAAACGGGAAAGACTTATTCACACTCCTAATATTTTATTGTAATTATTAGCTCGATGTTACACCCCTTGCGTAAGACGGTTGTTAAAAGTATGTGTAAATATGACAAAAAATTTTTCTCCCTATTCGATCTTCGCATTCGCCCAGAGCAGTGTGTGTGCACGAGAGAAAACCTAAGGAAAGAAAACCCAGTGGGAAAAAATCTCCATAGGAAAACCACGTTCGAAGATGCGTGGGGTTCGCACGATTCTTTGTATCGCGACTTACTCTACTTACATTAATACGTGTTAAAATTTTTATGCGAAATTCTTTTATTGTTTCGTCTAATTCTGGAAAAGTCGCGTGAGTTGAGAATTTATTTTTATGGTTTTGCAGAAAAAAATGTTTGTTTTTCTTTTGTCTCGTCGATGGTGGTTAGTACTGGTTCTGGTTTGTGTTCAGGCTCTGGCTGTAGTTGAGCGATCATTTCGTAATTGTTTTCTGCCTCTTGTTTCGTCGGTGGCTGTTTAAGTGATATGAAGAAGTGTGCGGCCGTGCTTCAAATGGCTGATAATAGGTATATGGACCAACCGTATACGCGATGAAGGGTGTATCCGTTGAGTGCAACCCCTATGAATGTTTTTATCACGTGTATAATCATCAGGACTGCTATTATCCCCGCGTTTGCAGATCCAAAGGTGATAAATTTATTCCATAATGTTTTCCAAGCAGAATTTACTAAATTATACATTGTGTCTTCGTTTATGAAGTGCGATCGGTGGAGGATATTGATTTTGTCTCTTTCGGCTGATTAGCGGTTATCAGTTGGGGTAAGGCTGTTGATTCGGCCTCAAACTCTTCGTGTTATTTCGGTTTGTTTTCGGTATAACAAGGCGCCCGTAGTGCCGCGTCACGCGTGGGCCTTTTTCTTATCGGAGATATTTGGTTAGTTTCCCCTTGCGTAATGTTATTTGTTCTTTTGTTTTCGATTACTTGTAAAGGAGATTTTTCGAACTCCCCTTGCGTAATCTTTTTAGGTCGTTTTCTTTTCTTTGGCTGTGTAATTATCTTTGGATTTGATTTATTTTTATCTGTACGTCCTGGCGCATTGCTGAGTTCTCGTCCTGATCTCGTCCTGATATTTGTTGTGACTATTTCAAGTGGATTTCGTGATAATGCGTCTGCGTTAGAATTTAGTTTTCCAGGTCTATATAAGACGATATAATCATATTCGGAGAGTTTGAAACGCCATTTTTGTACTGGTGTATTCAGGTCTGTTGATTTGAACCAAACTATGGGTTGATTGTCAGTGATGATTGTTATTTTTCTTCCATATACGTAGGAACGAAATGCCTGTACACTATGTATGAATGCTAAGGCTTCCTTTTCGTAAACGTCGTATTTAAGTTCTGTTTTGCGTAAAACTCTATAAGTATATGCTATGCGTCTATTTTTCTCTATTTCTCCCTGAGACAGAGTACCTCCTAACGCGTATCCTGAGGCATCAATTGTTATATTAAATGGTTGAGTAAGGTCGGGAATTGTAATAAAGATGCATTACATAGAATGTTATTTAAAGTCTGAAAGGCTTCTTCAGTTTTGTTCGACTATTCAAATGGTACATCTTTTTGCAGCAATTTTGTTAATAGCTTTTTTCTGTTGTGGGAAAACTTTTATAGCTTCCATATTTTTTTCATCGGGACAAGTCCTTTTTCACTCACATATTGTCCTAGATAATTCACTTCTCTTTTCAGAAATTCGCACTTGTCGGTTTGTAATTTCAATCCGGTGTCTCGAAGTCTGTTTAATAATAGGCTCAAGTTTCTATCGTGTTCTGCCAGTGTGTTTGCATATATCATAATGTCGTTCAGGTACAAGGTCCAGGTATAGTGTCCAAATGGCGTACTAAAAGCTGTTTTAGGTGCATCTTTCGGGTCTATCTTAATTTGGTGAAACCTTGATGCAAAGTCCAGTACGGAGTAATATTTTGGACCTCCTACTTAGTCAAATATTTCAGTGATATTCGGCAGTGGATGTGCATCACTTACCGTTTTTTCATTCAAAGCTCTGTAATCGAGCACCATTCGCCATCTTGATCGACCTTATGAGTCTGCTTTCTTCTTTACAATCCAAATTGGGCTATTGAATGGAGAATCGGAGTTCTCTATCATCCCTTGGTTTAATAAATCATTCACCTGTCTATCTATTTCTTCTTTGAGCGAATCAGGAAATTTGTGTTGTCGTGCATTGATTGGTTCGTCATCTGTGGTTTTTATTCTGTAAGTTATAGTAACTGTTCCAGGCAATGAATCTCCGGGTAGAAGAAAATATCGCGATTTTTTTCGACTAAATGCTGTACGTATTCTTTTTCGGTTTCATTAAGGTGATCTGTCCGTATTATATCTCTTATAGATGCGGTTGATACGGAAGTTTTCCGTGGGAAAAACGGTGGGTTCATTATTTATTCCCATTGAGGGGATATTCAGCTCTTCAAATATTAGTTCTTGTGTAAGTGAATAAAGCATCTTTGTGGATATACTCTCATTATCGAAGCAATTATGTAAAAATTCATTTGTTTCATCATCGTGTAACAATTCTTCTTTCAGCCTTTGTTGTTCGTCGTTTATTTCGCTCTCGTTGCTCTGACTATCGGTAGATGCGTTCGCGAGTAACGAGTCTACCGTAAGTCTATTCCTTCTTCTTCCATTTCCGCGGCTAAATTTTTGCAAAGCATCTCGTGATACAAATTCGATAGGTTGGTCATGTGTATGAAGAAGCTCTAGTCGTTTCGTCTCGTAGCTTAGTGTTACTCGAACGTCAATTAAATATCGTGCCCCCAAAATACCGACATACGGTATTGGAAATTGATCAGAGACGACGTGGAAACTAGAGATTCCTCCCAAAACTTTAAGTTTTAAAGTTCATAGGGTGGAAAATTGTTCTGAGCTTATCCCGGTCAAGAGTCCTTTCTGTGATTCATCGATTCTGTATTGATGGGGCATGGTTCCCCTTTTTTTAGATTTCCCTCAGATCCTGTGTCTACTAGGAATCTGCATTCTGATTTTGTGTACCCTGGGTACTTGCAATAGGCGCATGTGGGTCTGTTAGAACTGGCTTCGGTTTGCTGAACGGGATCGCGTACCCTACATGTAGCTTCAGAGTGCCCTAACCTTCCACATTTATTGCTTCTTTTTGTTTTCGAAGCTGTCTCCGTTTCTTCTGGGATGCCTTGCTAAACTTTTTCACCGATTAGTATCCTAGATTGTCCACTAGACAAAGACAACAAAGGTAGTACTTTTTTTTTATAATCCCTTTCTTTTGTTTATCGTTTATTATGTTGTTTATCAATTCTCATTTTTTCTTTTCTGAAGTATTTGTTTTTGTTATAATTGTTTGTTGGTTGTTATTATTTGTTTTTTCCAATTGTTTAACGCCAAGTGTTAAAATCCCGGCTGAGCCCCCAAAAATTTAAAGTATAATGTGACGTCTGAGCATATTCGCCCTTTCGTGCACATCAGCTTTATTCGAAGTGCACACGTATATAGCTGGGGAATATTAAACAATTGAATAAAAATAACTATTCTCCTTTATTTTATGTTAGAATGCTTCCTATGCTCAGTTAGATAGACCGGAGTTCAAGCGCTTTACTTGAATACAAATTCCTTTTCTTTCAAAAGGAAAGCCGTATTCGCCTCGGCCTATCAATCTATTTCCCTATATGAGAACCTATAAGTGTTTATTTGTGTATATAAAAAAAAGAGAGGGGCATGTATAGTCCTACCATGTAGGAGGACCAATCACTTCCCCGGATTTAATGGAAAGAGCGAGACAGAGGAGAGAGAAAATGAAAAGAATAGTTGAATTATAATTATTTTTATTTCTTACTTTATATTCTGCTATTGAACACATACACACACACACACACACACACACAGAGAGAGAAAGAGAGAGAAAGAGAGAGAGAGAGAGAGAGAGAGAGAGAGAGAGAGAGAGAGAGAGAGAGAGAGAGAGAGAGAGAGAGAGAGAGAGAGAGAGAGAGATATGCTGATATCACGTTCCGGAGTTTCCTTGAGACTACTGCCTGGCTTCCTGACTGAGTGCTCCTTGACTGCTCTCATACTGATTCTGGACTGACTTTTTGTGGAAAAATCGGGGCTTTATATACCCGATTTTTCTATAACCATTCGCAATCCCTCTCTCTGCTCCTCGTTTTTATGGCTTATTTTATTATTTTTGTTGCGGTAGGATAGAAATATAAAAATGCAGTGTGTATTTAATAAATAAGTATATAATACAATTAAGAGAGATAGAGCGGTACAACGCTATGTCTAACTCGACACATGAAATCAAACTACTTGTCGGCGAATTTACTTTTAACACATCAACTTCTACAATAATACATATAGCTACAATAATACACTACATGCAAGTCTGAACCTGAAGTAGACAGGGTGGGGAAATCCCGTACTTACCTCATGGTTACAGTGTAATCTAGCTCCAGATGTCATGCTTTGGAGGTAGAGTTTACACAGGTAACAACAAGTTTACCTTAACAATTTTATATATTTTTCTTATTTCTAGCCTTAATATTAGTGTAATTTTATAATTTTTATTAGAAACATTTGTTACAATTTTTATGCCAACTATTTATTTTATTTACAATATGGTTTAATTGTTATAAGTACTGATTTTACCGCAAATTAAACATTAGAAATTGTACACTAGCGCATCGCTAATGTACATATTGCGCTACCTAAAAGGCCTTCGTCGGAAAAACATACGCTTTTGACGTACGAAATTGCGCAACTCAACGCCTTATTTCAGCACGAAGTTGTTTTCCCGGCCCAAATCAGATGATGACATGTTGCATGAGATTTAGTCATTTTTAGTTTCGATTTTACTTTATTCTACAAAAACTTAAAATTTTTTCATTATTGTTCATCCAACTAATACGTACTCTAATTTATATATATATATATATATATATATATATATATATATACTTTAATGTTTATATCTATGTTATATTACTTTTTTTAAATATATTTTTATTTGATTATTTAAAATTAATAATATTTTATTGTAATTATTAACCCGATGTTATATCATAAAGAAGGACAATCTGACTGTTTTAGGATAATATAATAATGTATTATAGTATAAAGACTGTAAGACCGATAAAAAAATTATTAAAGTAATGCCAAATTGAAAGGCGATTTATTTAGCAGTTAATTAGCATCGCTTTCATTCATTTTTTAATTAATAGTTTTTAATAAATATTTAAATAAACAGAATTATATAAATAGTCTTGAAAAAAAACGCATTGGAAGTTTTCGAAGAACTTCATCGTGAAAACTTTTGTAAATATCTCTTCATAAATATATTTATTTAAAATATACTTTATGAAAAAAACAAAAAGATAGAGAGATAATTAAGCAGATACGTATGTATCTGTAGAAGGAGAGAGAGAGAGAGAGAGAGAGAGAGAGAGAGAGAGAGAGAGAGAGAGAGAGAGAGAGAGAGAGAGAGAGAGAGAGAGAGAGAGAATTAGAATTAGAATTTTATTTATTAAAGCTTAAGGACTCGTGGTCCTTCATAGGCCAAAGAGAGAGGGAGAGAGAGAGAGAGGGGGGCAATATGGAGGTAAAGAATAGCGAGCGGGTCAATTGATCTCGATCATCTGTCACAACATATTACTATGTTTTGACATATGTTATTACCTTGCATATCTTGCTATTTAATTGAACCGAAAGATTACCCTACCTTACTCACTCTGCATTAGCCCAAAGTTTTACCTGTGGAGTGTGGAAATCGTGGGCAAATCTAGTGAGATCAGAAGCCTATTAGGAAAAGTAGTTCCCGAGTGATTGGTGCATTGAAATTCATTCAAAGCAGTGAATCGTAAACATTCCGCTCGCTTTCAGATATATTGCATATATCCAAATTTTCTGCATATACAGAAGTTGAAAGAGAAAATGAAAATAATAGTTGAATTATAATTGTTTTTATTTCTTACTTTATATTCTGCTATTGAACACACACACACACACACACACACACACACACACACACACACACACACACACACACAGAGAGAGAGAGAGAGAGAGAGAGAGAGAGAGAAAGAGAGAGAGAGATGCTGATATCACGTTCCGGAGTTTCCATGAGACTACTGCCTGGCTTCCTGACTGGCTGCTCCTTGACTGAGAGTGCTACTGACTGCTCTGATACTGATTCTGGACTGACTTTTTGTGCAAAAATCAGGGCTTTAAATACCCGATTTTTCTATAACCATCCACAATTGCTCTCTCTGCTCCTCGTTTTTATGGCTCATTTTATTATTTTATTTATTTTTCTTGTTTCTAGCCTTAATATTAATGTAATTTTGTTTTTAGCCGATTGTATTAATACTATCGGTCTCTATAAATAATTGACAAAGGCACGCGATATGCCTTCTAAAAATGTAGGACGCAGTTTTAACAGTAACTACTCGCATCTGGGCATCAGCTCCAGAGTGATTAGCTGTGACTCGTCCTAGAGACCATTTTAACGGCGTATATCAGTCATCTCGAAGAACTACGAGACAGCCAACGGCAAAGTTCTCCGTTGGTTGTTGTCACTTCTTCTGCTCTTGTAAATGCTGAAGGTATTCCTTATGCGTATCTGAGACGGGCCGGCATATTCTTTACCTGACGTCACAAAAGGTCGAGCGGGGGTCACTCGGGACGCAGGTAGGTCTCCCATTAGCTGGTGGTCTAACTGTGGCTGAATGCGTTGACATCTAATACATTGTCGGATTTGTCTCTTTACTATTTTATTTCTACCTAAGACTCATACATACTTCATTAAAAGATTGGAGGTTAACGTGGTAGAATTGCAGGGTGTTTTTGTCTGTTGGAGAGTTTAGAGTGTAAGAGACGGCCACCGACGCGTTAAGTTCTACATTCTTTATCAAAAAACCGGATTTTGCTTAGATACCGGGCTACCTTTAGAAATAAAGTTAATTTCATTTTCGAATGTCTTAAGCTGTGTTATACGTATAACGCACGTTCGAGCATCGACAAGTTCTGACACGGTTAGAGATGATCGGAGAGGCTCGAAGTTTTTATTGTGCCTGCGTAAATTATCTAACGATCGCAGGTAATAGGGAACCATTCCCATGAGTTTTCTTAGACTCAAAAATCGCGATAAAATTTTTATATCAATAGAGTATACTTTTGCAGGCAAAACTTGTGCCCCTCAGATGGCTGAGGCCAGTGCGCGAAAGATTTCGTCAGCCAATTAAGGCCGTACCATCAAAGATCGCATTGGCGTAAGTCTTCTGGTCTAGCTCCGCGGGTGGCTACGTCTACGGGACTTTGTTTCGAAGTAATGTGCAGCCATTTAGCGTCTGCCAGTTGTGTTTGAATCAGTGAGACGCGATTGGCCACGAAAGTTTTCCAGTAATACGGGTATTTATTTAGCCACTTTAATACGATTTCGCTATTAGAGCATAAAACTACCGAGAGCATTGTAACAAAAATTTAGTGCTTTCGATGGACTACAAGTTTGACAAGTAAAGCTACTCCACACTGCTCCAGGTTCGGTATACTTATTGTTTTCATTGGAGCGACTTTTGCTGTTAGCAAACTAACATGGAGACTGTTTCCGATGATGGCCGCATATACACGCAAAGAATCGTCAGAAAATCCATGAATTTCTCATGCTTGACTTTTAGTTGTTTGTAGACAGCGGTTAATATATAAACCAGGAAGTGCTGAAGAAATGAATAATATTGTAAACAGCGTTCGCGTATTTCTTCAGGTAACGGATCATCTCATCTACTTTTGTTGATTCATATGTCTTGCATTATAATTTTTGCCGTTATTGTAATTGAAGAAAGCCAGCCTAATGAATAAGCAGGCAATATCTGATAATATGCGCCTTTTAGTGATCGTTACCGTGAAGCAATCACGTTTTTGTGTGCTGAATTTAAATTTATCTTGCACTGGATCTCAATGTACCCCCAGTGTTTTAATGTTTATCAATTTCTTTCATTGGTGTGGCTTCATCACATTCGACACCTGGGGTCAGAAGCTCTGGATGGTTGGTAGCCCACTATCGAGTTCGATATCCGCGGGTTTTAAAATTTCAATTAATTCCGTTCGTTTTTGAATAGTGACTGAAAACTCGTCAGTACAAGCAAACATATCATCCACGTAAGTCTCAGATTTCAAACAGCTAGCGCCAAGGGGAAAGCGACTTCATTTACCATGTGCGAGCTGATATAACGTTCTTATAGCTAAATATGGGGCGTACAAAGTACTATAGGTAACAGTAGTTCGACGACATTCTATGGGTGCTTCATGGTGACTGGGCGACCATACTATTCTCTGCAAATCTTGGTCGGCCAGCGCTATGAAGATCTGCCGAAAGATTTTAATTATATCGATGGTAAAACAAATCTGTATTGGCACCAGTTTGACAAAATTAATCTTAGATTTCGCTACAGCGCAGGGCCAGCCAAAAGAAAATTATTTGAACAGTGTTCCCCCCCCCCATGTTCGTCGTGAGACATAAAAAATTACACGGATCTTTGATGTGCTTATCACAGCGTGATGTGGGAGATACCAAGCCTTTTTGTTGCCACCCTCGTTATCAGAAATTTTTTTCATATACCCGAGACTTTTATAAGTTTTGAAAAATTCACAGTGTGCATGTGATAACGTGAGATCGTGAGAGAATCGGCGATGAATGTAATTCAGAGAGGAAAGGGCCATTCGTCACGATTCATCTCCTACAGTAGGTAGATAAGACTTTCGCGGCAGTCTAAAAATACATCTACCGTCCGGCGCTCTTGTGTGAGTTTCTTGAAGAGCATTGCGGAACGCATTATGCAATGTACGCAATTACAATGGATGGAGCAATCGGTCGTGCATAATGGCGCCTAAAATTGCGTCTACAGTATGCGGCATATACAATTACGGGTCCGCTAAAACTATATTTCCAAACTGACGTAAATCAGTTTTTACTCGTTGTTGTATGACAAATCTTACGTGCCCCAGGAAATAGTTTATTACTGAAAGAATGCGTCCGTTTCGCCGATTTATTTTCACTTTTCTGACCAATCATTTTCAACACATACGCACAATTTTCCAAAAAATTCGGCAACTCTAAGAACGTTGGTAAATAAGATACACGTGTTGAACATACTCTGTTAGATGTTACACTAGCCTTCGGTGTTCGATCCTTAGCACGTAGCTCGGATTTTCAAAGCTTGCGCGATTCCGTATCGAATCGCGAGCTTATTATATGCACTAACGAAATGTCCCAATGCTCGACTGTCATTTTCAAAGTGGTTAGTGCATGAGCTGTCCGTTGGGATTTGTCAGCAAATTTTCTCAATTCCGAAGCAGATTCGCGTTTTAGTTGAGGAATATTTAGTAGTGCGTTCATACGATTAGAAATGGTTATACGCAGATTATAGAAACCCGCCTTCAGTGCTTGCCAGGTTGAATTATAATTTACACTAGTAATTGCGACGTCTTTTACTAAATGGGCCGCAGAACCTGTCAGACACGACTTCAGATAATGCAGTTCAAAATTCTCCCAGTCTTCGTACTCGTCAGATAAAGTGGCAAATCTAACTTGGATAGATAGATTAGTCGGACGTATAATCAAGTCTTATATTAGGTTGTCAAATATCTCTCTTTTGCCTTTTTGTCTTATGAAATTCGCGGCTATGTGCAAAGCGCTACAGAGCTCGTATCTGGCAATACTATACATCATTTGAAAGGTCTTGACCTAACGTATAAAACGAATCTATGCATGATTAGTTTGGATATTGCGTTCAAAAGTTCTAGACATCTAAACATGGAGTTCACTAACGCCGAAATTCGCGCTATTTTAAAGATTTCCTTCGTCAAAGGCAAATCCGCTAGAGAAACGTTCCATGAGATTAATGGTATTTTAGGGGATGGCACGCCAATACTTCGAACCGCAGAGGAATGGTTTCGACGATTCAGAGCCGGCGAAAATGACATCATGGATAAGCCAGCCGGCGGAAGACCTGTGACGATGAATACCGATCAAATCATGGAATTTATCGAGTTAGACCGGTATGTGGAATCTTGTGACATCGCCCAGGAGATGAGGATTAATGTAAAAATTATTATCTCTTACACTTTATAAAAATAATTTTCTTTTTTCAAATGTTAATTTCCTTAATAAAATAATATAAAGAAGTAAAATATATTCTTAATGACATTTCAGAAAAATATTTAAATTTTATTATAAATGAAGCTAAAGAATATATTGAAATGTATACATTATAAATGTTTTTATCTTAGAATAAATTACTATACTTCTGTCAAAAAGTAAGAGCGTAGTCGACTTTACTGACAGGTATTGAAAGATTTCGCTCTAATTCGCCAGCCGATAGAGGAAAGCTTTGTCCTTTATGAATCTTCAATAAAGATGCAGTTGTCGTTGATCTTTTGCAAGAAAATCACTTTAAACGCCATGAGTGCTAAGCACACGTGGCGCTACGAGGCTGTTCCTTTGTATCCACCCGAAAGGTCGCAAAATGTCGCAAACAGCGGATGCTAATATATGAGAAAGTCGAAGGCATTTGTACAGAACAGAGTATAGCGATATAAAGTGGCTAAAAATATCGATGATTTACCCAAACGTGGCTCGATACGAAAAGTGGACAAAAAAGATGAAGAAAGAATAGCGGATCTATTGATTGAAAAACATGTGACAAAGCGACTCGCTTGGGCCCATGAGAATATTGATAGAGATTTTGAAAATGTTGTTTTTACTGATGAGTGTTCTAAATCGGCAGGTTATGTCCTCATGCAAGCCTGGATAAGTTCTACCAATAGGTTTGTTCAGCGGACTGTAAAACATGGAATAAAGGTGCAACTTTGGAGCTGCTTCTCAAAGCAGGGATTCGGCACTTTGCACCTCTTTATTGACAACCTAAATGCCAAAAAAATGATAAAAATCTATAAAAAGGGTTTACTGTCATTTGCCAAACGATGGTTCATGAGGAACAATGAAGATTGGATTTTGCAGGAGGACAATGATCGTAAACACCGCAGCAAGCTCTGTACTGAGTGGCAGACTCAATCTAGTTTCGTTACATTGGATTAACCGTCGCAGTCATCCGATGCAATCCCTATTTAAAATGTGTGGACATATACGAAACAGAAGCTTATAATAAGGCGCACACACACATTGAAGTAGTTATCTTACCAAAATTCGTCGGATCTGGAGATCGTTGCCACTAGAATACGCCGTCAAATTAGTAGAAAGCATGCCTCGGAGATTCGAGGCAATCATCGATGCCGATGGTAACTGAACACATTATTGACCGAAATTCATCATTGTTTGTAATGTATATGTATATATATATATATATATATATATGAAACTTTCATCAAATAAATATTTTTATAAATTAACATGACCACGCACTTACTAGACAGACTCTAATATTAGGTTGTCAAATATCTCCCTTTCGCCTTTTTGTCTTATGAATTTAGCGGCTACTTACAAAGCGCTACAGAGCTCGTATCTGGCAATACTATACATCATTTGAAAGGTCTTGACACAACGTAAAAAACGACGCTATTCATGATTAGTTTGAATATTGCGTTCAAAAATTATAGACGTGTAAACATGGAGTTCACTAACGTTGAAATTCGCGCTATTTTAAAGATTTCCTTCGTCAAAGGCAAATTCGCTAGAGAAACGTTCCATGAGATTAATGGTATTTTGGGGGATGGCACGCCAACACTTCGAACCGCAGATGAATGGTTTCGACGATTCAGAGCCGGTGAAAACGACATCATGGATAAGCCAGCCGGCGGAAGACTTGTGACGACGAATACTAATCAAATCATGGAATTGATCGAGTTAGACCAGTATGTGGCGTCTCGTGACATCGCCCAGGAGATGAGAGTTAGTCACCAGCCGGGATTGACGTTTGCTGTGTATTTGGTGGGATTGGAAGGGAATCATCCACTATGAGCTGCTCCCATATTGCCAGACGTTTAACTCTACCATCTAATGTGAAAAACTGGACCGCTCGAAGCAGGCTATCGACCAGAAGCGTACACAATTGGCCAACAGGAAGGGTGTAGTGTTCCATCAGGACAACGTCAGATCACACACTTCGTTGATGACTCGTCAGAAGCTACGGGAGTTCGGATGGGAGGTTTTATCGCATCCACCATATAGCCCGGACATAGCGCCAAGTGATTACCACTTGTTCTGGTCCATGTCGAACGCCTCTGGTGGTGTAAAGTTGGACTCAAAAGAGGCTTGTGAAAAGTGGCTGTCCGAGTTCTTCGCAAATAAGGAGAGATGTTTCCACGAGTGGGGTATTATTAAATTGATCATCTAGATGGCAATAGATTATCGAACAAAACGGCGCTTATTTGAAGTAAATTCGACCACTGTTACATTTTTCATAAAGCATTGAATGAAGAGGAAAAAATTTGACTTTGAAAAAATTGAAAAAATTGAGGAAGATATTTGACAACCTAATATAATGCCAGTCAGACTATCCTTTTTATAATCAGCGCTATAGATATTGAAATGGAAATTACTACTAATATATATATATATATATATATATATATATATATATATATATATATATATAATAAAACAAAATTGCAAATTAAAAATAAAAATAAAGTGATCTTACATATTATGTTAATAAGAACTATCTGACTGTTTTGAACACCTAATTTTAATTTTACCGTTGATGTACGACGTTTCTAATCGCTATCTTGATGTCTTAAACTGATCTCAAAGCTAAATTTAAATTTAGGTGATGAGAGCAGTCATGCTGTCTTTTACTAACGTAGTATATAGATTATTTTATTTTTATTTTAATTTTTAATTTGATTTAATGCATTTTATATATTGTAGTAGTTATTTCCATTCCAGATTCTACGGGGGTAATTATAAACAAGGATACTCTGATTGTCGTTATATTAGTATCGTAGAAAGACTATAATGGCGATAAAAATATTTATTAATTTTGTATAGAAATGTATTACATAATAATATGCTTTTTCTAATCATTCACCATACAATAGAACTCTCTAGATGTCAAGGGTTTAATCGACCTTATTGTGCATTTGAGATGTTTAGTTTATCAACCTCTTTTACTATTAGAGGATAGTAATTAGTAAGGCTTGAATACTATGAATACTTTCCTGAAAGATGCAAAGATAATTATCTGTTTTACGTGAAGCAATATTTTATTGATTAATTAGTTATAATTATATTAATGATAGTATTATATAATATTAATGATAGTATAATAATTAATATTATACAATATTAATGATAGTATCCAAGCATTTGATATTTATCATTTTCTATATTCTTTCTAAATCGCGATACTTGAAAATCTGAATGATATTTATGACAAATATTTTTAATTCTTATTAGCTTTATAATCCAATTAAATGAAATTTTTCAAAGTAAAAACTAGAATTTACAACCTTTTTTAGGTTGAATTGGATGCTATTTTTTCACTGAATCCTGAATTAAACTGTAAAAATAATATTCCAGCTACACAAGTCAGCAGTCAGATTTTGACGTCTACAAAAGCTAGGGTAATGTATTCAATTCAATTTTTTCCGAATTTTCATATTTGTGAATTTAATACGATATATTATATCATTACAATTTATCAATATTATTTGTTTTTATACTACTGATCTATTAGATGTTTTTTCCAAGTTCAGATATTGCAAAATGCATTCAGTTTGGTATTATGACTGCTACGATGTATTTTTGCAGTTTATATTGTATAATTCAATACAAACGCAAATTTATTGATTTAGTATGTAATTATTTAAAATTCGAAACTTGAACTGGCGAATTAAAAAAGATATAGCTCAATTTTTGGAATATGAATCTGAGGCATGAGAGAAATCGTTTACAAACTTTTCGGCAGCATGTCTTCGAAAACCGGTCCATAAAGATTATACCTAGAGTATGTAACAACTCATTGCGCAGAATGTGCATCTAACTTAACGGTTGTGGAACTCATTCAAATCTGTGACAGAGTGTCGCCTATTAAAAGGAAAGATTGGCTTAAGGTGACACCTCTATAAGGGATCGTATTATGAGGAGGTTTGGTAGGATGATTGTACATATGTCGTTAAATCATATATTTAAAATAAAATATGTATGGATAAACTGCAAAGAATGTGTTTTTTTTGTTTCTAAATACGATAATTTAAACATTGATTTTTACTAAAGATTTCCCTTGTGAAATATTCTACCACTGAACTGAACATACGCTCGTAGATAAGATAGCGTCGCAAAAGATAATCTCGATATATGTTACATGTTTATTGTTATGTACTTATTTGTATAGTGTATAGAATAGCGTAGGTATTTTCATTAATATTGTTGACGATAACATCATATGTTAACGTATCCATACTTGCTATCTTAAAAACATTTGATTAAAGCGACAATTGGAAAAAGAAAAGAATATAACGCACACAAATAACACACAAATGTACCAGAATTTATTAGCATTTTTTACAAAAAATAAAAATAGAACGTTTGTATTCAAAACAAAATTTCTTTTTCCACGTTTGTTTCTTTATAATTATATTATTATTAAATTTTAGAATATAATATTTTAATTTTCTATTATCAATCAGGCGTCCTCAAATAAAAAATCCGCATGTTTTGATAATTAAATGTATTTTAAAGAAAATTGAACAAATAGTAACCTCTGAAGCAAGCTATGACGAATTGGATAAATATGAGGGAAGACTTATTGTTGAGCTTGATACACCAGCAAAGAATTGACGGTGTGCTATTTACGAAATGTTCTTTATGTGTCCTACAATGGCTCGATCGCTAGAGCAAAGGACTAGTATTTTGATGATCCGAGTTAAACTCCCGATTTCGGCCATTTGACACAAGTACCACTGTAATAATTTACATGCGCTTAGTTTAAAAATACATCGTAGACCCCCATCACTGATTAGCACCTATATTTGGAAGCATAAATAGTCCTACGTTTTAGCAGACTCTGGAAGGAAGCTCGATTGCTTCCCATCAGTAAGATTAAAGGGGACCCTGATTTGCCTTCTTCGTACAGGCCTTTCTGCTTACTTAATACGGTAGGGGAGCTGTTGGAGCTCCTGCTAAGACCACGACTGCTACAGGCAATGAAAAATGCCAGAGACCTATCCGAACAACAACTCGGATTTAGGATAGGACGATCGACAATCGGGTCTGTAGGTGAAGTGACGAACATCTTTCACTCTGTGAACAGGTGCTGGCATGCAACCAGACCACTGGTTCTATTGATGACCCTAGACGTCCAAGACGCCTTCAAGTTCACGAAATGGACAGAGATATTGGCAGCGCTAGAATCTACTTTCAAAATTGACCCCTACCTTCTATGTATCATAAGGAATTATCCATGGGATAGAAGACTGATTTACGAGACATTGCACGGAAAGAAACGGAAACGCGTGACAGCGGAGGTGGCGCAGGGATCCATCCTGGATTCCGACTTCTGGAATGTACAGTACGACGGCTTAATAAAACTGGATATGCTCTTGGACATACGACTCGTCACCTATCCTGATGATGTGGCAGCCGCGATAGTCGCCCCCGACTATAACTTGATTCAGAGAAAACTGAATAAGATCATAAGACGGATGACTGAATGGATGACAGACCACGGACTCTAGCTCGCGCTGCAAAAGGCCGAGTTATTGCTGTTGACTCGTAGACGTATAGAAACGGTGGTCTCGATGACAGTAGGGACGGAAAGATTGGAGACCAGAAGTGAAGTTAAGTATCTTAGGATTACCTTGAATACGGAGCTAAGCTTCTGGCCTCACCTATGAAATATGAAGAAAAAGGCAGCAGAAAAGACCAAGGCTTTAAGCAGACTGGTGTCTAATACGAATGGACCTAGACAGAACGTACGTAAATTACTGATGAGTGTTACCCACTCGATTTTGCTTTACGGAGCGGAAGTGTGGGCCGACGCGATGAATGTAAGAAAACAAGCGAATATCACGAAAAGCGTACAAATGGTATGTGTGTTAAGAATCGCGTGCGCGTATCGCACTGTGTCTGAGAGCGCGGTTTTCGTGATCGCTGGGGTCATTCGCATCGATCTGCTCGCGGCTGAACGAAAGCCTAGTCACGTGCGGAGCCCGAATGTTGGAAGGGAAGACGTTGCGACTGATGAACGTATAAAGACGATCGAGACGTCGCAGTGACGGTGGACGATGGATGAATGAGGACAATGGACGAAAGACTAATACCCAAAATCGGTCCGAGGAAGGGGAGGTAACCTTCTACATTACCCAGTTTCTTTTCGGACATAGATACTTCCGTAATTATCTCTGCAGGATGAAGAGAATACCTCTCCAAAATGCAAGTATTGCGAATGGGCTTGGGACGATGCGGAGCACACGTTCATCGTGTGCGAGCATTGGACCGAGTTACGACTACGGCTACAGACGAGGATAGGCGCGATGACGTCAGAAAACGTGACGAGAATTATGACGAGGAACTCGGACAACTGGCGGTTGATCGCAAAATACGTTACGCATGTGCTTCGGTGTAAAAGAGAGGATGGATGTCTGGATGATTGAAAGACTGTGAAGAATGAATACAATTTCGAGTATGCATGGAACGAAAGGAATGACTGTGAATGGACGACGCAAGGACTTCCGCCCAGGCTGAAGTAATTTGAATAACAGTTTCGGGGTGGTATTGGTGCAACAATACGGAGATATGTGTTTAGTGTGTAGTGACATGGGTTTTGTGTTGAGTCGCACATATTCCAGTGGACGTTCTCTAGGAGTATTCTTGCTGTACTAACATTGCAAATGCATAAATAACATTCACAGATTCATAAAAAAAATAGAGCGATGTTAAATAACGAAAAAATGCTCTTTATTTACGATACAAAGTTAGTGAATAAATTGTTGCTTATTGTATTATAATAAAGTACTACACATTCTTAAATATAGATGAATATTCGACAAATAAGAAAACCTCTAAACTATACCTTTTTAACAGAAAATTGTAGTTGTTATGCAAAAAAGAATTTTGTTATGTAATTAGTAATATGCGTATATATATCCCTTTATAATTTCTTAGACATGTATGTTGTTAGTCTAGGAGTGTCAATAATAAATACATGTATATATGCTCGCACTAAATTTTTATGAAAATACAGTTAAAAGATATGAAAGTATGGTTGTACTCTATTTCAATGAACTAGCTCAAGAAACATGTCACAAAGATCTAGGAACTGAGAAAGTCATAACAGTAACTGAAAATCATCAATACACCTGCTTTAACTTTTTAAATAGCATATTGCAATTGTATTATATCAATTTTTCTATGATTTGAAAAATTTTATGAAAACTAAATAATACAAAACAGATGCATCCATATGTAAATTTTCATTTAATACTATAAATTGTATTATATTTTTGATCTCACACAATTAAATGTGTTTAAGTAATCCAAATGGATACTGTTAATTTCATAATCTTAGCTGAATGATCTATTAACTTTGCATTATTTTGCAATTATCTGTAAATTTAGTGACAGAATTATATAAAAAAGTATGACATATTTGATATATTTCGTCATACAATAAACACAATGAAATATAAGTATTATATTATTATATATGCAGTGCAGATAGATTACAAATATCAATAAATATGATATGATTAGACATTTACTATTGATAAGCTTAATTTTATTTTGTTATTAATATATAATAGATTTATTTAAATGTATGTTTCCTGAGTTCATCAAAAATAAATTATTTTATTGTCCATAATATATGTTCCGATGTAATAACTATTAATAATTTATGACTAATTCAGTATACATTCATTTTGATATCTTTACAATCTTCGCTGTAAGGAAATGAAGTTCAGAAAAATTTAGATACCTGTCCAAGAATACACGAACTTTTTTTCTGTGATCTGTGTTTGTCAGTTTTGTTTGTGTTCAGTATTACTACCTGTTGGTTGTGTTTAATGTTTCGTAGAATTGTGATCTCTGCGAAAGAATATTCTGTCATTCTAATCATAATTCGAAGCTGATATGTTTTATATTTAACAATGAATTAACTAATGAAAAAAATGAAGTTATTGATTTGATAGCTTCATATAATGCTGTGTGGTTAAAGAAAGGTCTACAATACCATAGTGTAAGCGGTAATATATCTTCTATTTAATATTTGAAAGTGTTCTGAAATATTTTAGATAATCCGTATTTAGTTGCAAAAGACTTAAATATGAAGTGTATTTTGTAAAATGTCTAATTAATTTTTTTAGGTCATGGTTTTTTACTAGATTTTTATAAAAATAAGATAATTTCATATGCAGTGATATAAACAGAGCAGAAAATGCAAAGGTAATGGTGATCGTAGAGATCATGATTGTAAAATAAAAAAGATTACGACGGATTGTTGAAATCCATGGAACGTGGCAGTCCAATAAATTCTATATAATCATTTGCTCGTCGATGCTAATTGTAATAGAGTGAAAATTCTTATAGGTGATGACTATGTTTCAGCAACTCCATTACTCAGAACACTTTTCCCATATGAAATTACTAGTTAGTCTGATTTGAATCATGATTTCTAAAATTTAAATTTCCAGCTGTACGAAGTTAAATTGACTGCAGCATTACAGGAGTATAGTTCAAACTGTTTTAGTTTGACGGTTAAAACCATTAAAAGCATTGACTAAAAGTCAAAAGAGCTTTGGAAAGTATTATACCTCACTTTTGCTGATCATACATGTGACTCTTGGTGTAATTTTAATAATAGTGAAAATTAAATTTACAAATATTTTTGTCGGCCTTACAATTTTTATACTATAATATTTTATACTAATATAATTACAGTCAGACTGTCCTTGTTTATAATCACCACAAAAGAATCTGAAATAGAAATTACTGTTAAAGTTAAATTAGATTAAAAATTAAAAATAATCAAAATAAACTATATTCTATCATAAAAAAATTTAAATTTAAATTTACCTTAGATATACCAATTAAATTTAAATTTACCTTAGATGTCCGACGTTTCGAATTGATCCGGTTCATCTTTCATTCATCATTCAAAGTTTAAACTAAAATCAAAAAAATCTAGAATGCTACAATGGATATCCAATCCCTGCCCCACTAAAATAATTGTTATAATATACAGGGTGTCCAAAAAGTCCCGGAGCTCTTTAATAATTTTCGAGATAAATTGATTTGGGAGAAGGTCAAGGTCAACATAGAGGTAACTTTTGTCAAGGAGTTTAATAGTGACTTTGGATTTGACCTCGGGTTGGACTTTCAAGGTTATTTTAAGGTCAACTTTATTTTTTCAAATGGGACTCCCTATTTTTGACAACGGAAATCGAAAGAGCAGAAAATTTTACGTAAACACTTGTACTCAAGTCATGGGTCAAGGATGACCTTGATGATCATACAAGGGCATTTAACCTCGAACAACGTCTGAAAACCTCTTGGCATAGAAAATTCTCAATTTTTTTTATCACAGAAGCTATTACCTTTATCCAGGTGTATTCAACGGTAACGCTCTGCACGGTCTTGACGATGCCCTTCAAGGATATTTTACTTTGAATTTTCTTATTTACTTTTAGAATTACCCAGAATCAACGACGTGGACATAGTAAAATATGTTCCCTTTGGCGTGCTTGATTAGTCCCCTTACCTCTCACATTGGATTATAAGCATTATGGACTACAATTTTTTACTTTAACTGCTCAAATTAACCTCCACTTCTTGACAGCAAGCTAACCGGTGGTAAAAAGCATCAACTGCGTTTTGGATTAGTTCCGTAGGAATAAGTGCTGATCATCATTGATTCTTTGCCGTAATTCGTCTAAATTTTGAGGTTTTATTTTGTATACCCTATTTTTTAAGTAACCCAAAAAAAAATAATCAGGCGATGTTAAGTCAGGTGATCTAGCTGGCCATTCTATAGTACCTCTCCGCCTTATCCATCGATTGAAAAAAACTTCATCTAGAAAAGTACGAACGTGTCCTGCGTAGTGGAGTCCCGCACCATCCTATTGAAACCATGTATTCTTAAAGTTGGCCCCAGCTTTTTCTTTAATTACAGGAGCTATTTGATTTCGTAGCATATCTTCATAGTTTTGTACATTTAAGTTACCATTAATAAAAAAAGGTCCTGATTCTGTTGTTGAGAATTCCAGCCCAAACATTTAATTTTTCTGGATATTGTGATTTGTCTTTTCTAGTCCATTATCTGACCAATATCTGCAGTTATGCCTACTTTAGGTTCCATCGATTTGAAAAGTCGCCTCATCTCAGAATGCTATATTGTATGAAAATTCAGGATTTTCAATTATGCGTTTGATCATGTCTTCATAAACTCAACATGACGATCGAAATCATCTTCATTCAACTTATGAACCAGATTAACATTAAATGGAAGGAATTTGGCTTTTGTAAATATGTTGTGTACTGACGATTTGCTAACGTCATTTTCTTAACTAACCCTACGAATAGAATTATGTGGAGCCTCAATGATTGATAGCATAACGTATAATGAAGTCTCTTCATTTGATGCTGAATTTGGTTTGCCTGATCTACGTAGATCATTGATAGTTCCCGGATCATTAAATCCTGTAATGGTTCCTGACACCGCTAAAAATGATATTGGAGTTTTAGCAACTCTAAAAGTTGCATTGAAAAGATTCATTACTCCACTCACCGATCGTATCATTTCGCCCCAGCCTCTCATCATAAGAAGTGACATTCATTCTCTTTCAATAAGTGGAATCATTTTGACTAATCTAACAAATTAAACCTTACCCAAACGCCGATCACAGTGATCAAGATTTTAAGGATTAATTTTAATACGATCAAGTATAAAAACTATCCGATCGAGTTATCATAGTGAAGGTCGCAAACTTAGAACGGAGAAAAATTTTTTTAAAAAAATTAAAATAGTAATTTATTTTCAAGCTCTATTGCTTATTTACTTATTAATGGTATTTTAAAGTAATAGAAATATTTCGTATGTAAAATAAAATCTAAATTCAATACTTGTTTAAGTTCCAGTTCAAAATCACGTTCAAAATTATAAAGCTTCAATTTATCAAACTTAATTAACTTTTTAAAGAAAAGAATGATTTTTATTTACTTTTTTATTAAATTTTTATGAATTCAGGACTTCCATGTTGCGCTATTTTTATTTATTGTTTATTTTTAGTTTTAGTCTATAACGCAAGGGGACTCACGTTAATCAAGCACGCCAAAGAGAACAGATTTTACTATGTCCACGTCCTTGTTTCTGGGTACTGCGAAAAGTAAATAAGAAAATTTAAAGTAAAATATCCTTGAAGGGCATCGTCAAGACCATGCAGAGCGTTACCATTGAATGCACCTTGATAAAGGTAATAGCTTCTGTGATAAAAAAAATTGAGAATTTCCTATGCCAAGAGGTTTCCAGACCTTGTTCGAGGTTAAATGCCCTTGTATGATCATCAAGCTCATCCTTGACCCATGACTTGAGTAAACGTGTTGACGTACAATTTTCTGCTCTTTCGATTTCCGTTGTCAAAAATAGGGCTTCCCATTTGAAAAAAAAGTTGACCTTAAAATAACCTTGAAAGTCCAACTCGAGGTCAAATCCAAAGTCACTATTAAATTCCTTGACAAAAGTTACCTCTATATTGACCTAGACCTTCTCCCAAATCAGTTTATCTCGAAAATTCTTAAAGAGCTCCGGGACTTTTTGGACACCATGTATATCGAACCCTTGCAACTCTTGATTTTAAATATAAAACAAAATTTTGAATTTATTATTTTATATTATTAAAAATTGATAAGTATGGTCCAATTTACTTGACTCTAATATTAAATTTACATTATGGCGATTTTTCAAAATATCAATACATTCATGAGCTTCTCTTTTATATTTTCTTTTAATTGTTTATTTTAAAATATTTAAATTTTGAAAATCAAAAGAATGTAACAAGTCTAAACTGTTTGTTTAGCCCGGATGTACCATTCGTACGACGTAAACTATTCTGATGTTCATATATTCTTTGTTTTAGCTATCGATCCGTCTATCCAATGTAATAATTGTCACAATCTCTACATTTTATTTTGTATACTCCTGCTGCTTTTAAAAATTTAGCAATCTTATTTTTACAATTATTAAATAGGCTTCTTGGTAACATTGCGATTTTATTATTATTTTTATTTTTATTCTATATTTTATTATTATTTCTTTTATTTATTATTTTTGTCTTTCATGTTATGTTTTCTACTGTTATTGTAAATCTGATGAAATCTCTCCACAATCATTTGACTTATAAGGTCTACTGGATAATCATTATTAATGAAGATCTCTTTAATTAATTTTAAATTATCTTTTTAAAAGCTTTGTATAATAAGTCGATTGCTCTGTCGATGACTCCCTTTATAGTACCTATCTTATTTCCGAATTAATTTATTATATTAGTATAATATATTATAGTTTAAAGACTCTAGATTAGGTTAGGTTAGGTTATAAGGCCTGTGCTCTGTTTTAGTCGAACATTGCACTTGCCATCGGTGGCCTTAGGCCTATTTCGATGCCCTATGTTTCCCGAAGTTTGAAGTCATAACCTATTTCTTCTCAGAGAAACATTTCTAGTCTCTCATATAATTAGCAATATTCCAATATCCACATTTGATGCCTCTTCCATACACTCCATGCAGTTTTGTCTTAACATTTTAAGCTGTTTGGTTGCTAGGGCTGAGCATAGCAAATGTGTTATTGATTTCTCCTCCATGTGGCATTCTCTATAAGAATTATCAGACGCCTTACCCCCATCTTTTCAGGTGGACGCCTGTTGTACAGTATCCCGTGATTATTCCTGTAATTACTAGTTTTTGTTTCATCAATCACAGGCCATAGCTTTCTCGATGTGAGACAGTCATTTCTTGCTTTCCATAGTTCACTATGCTTTGCTGTGATGGCCCTGGTATCCAGCAGAGTATGACTTGGCCGTTCCGGATACATGATAGTGTCTCCCGGCAGCTCATCATTGATTTCGCTCTAATTAATTTTAATTTTCGGGTTTTCAAAGTAGCTTGGCTATCTGTACAGATAGTTGTCTTTCAGGTTTCTATTCTTCAATAGCTTCACCGCTTTTTCAATAGCTAAGATCTCTGGTTGTAGAATACTGCATTTGTCGTTGAGTCTGTACGACTTTTGTACTTGTATTTGTCCCGAGTAGATTCCTGTGCATGTTTCTTTTTCCGTTTTCGATCCGTATTTGAAGACCGAGATTTCGTCCTCGTTTATCTTAAAGTCGTTTATCCAGTCCTCCTTTGACGGTATCTCTATTTCTGTATCCATCTGGAAGTATAGTTTGATAACCATATAACTCAACTCCTTTTGCGGCCAACCCTTTTCTGTGCAGATCTATAGGTTTTAAGTTCAGCATTACTTCTAGAGCTGCTTGTGTTGCACTCCTTGTAGCTCTGGTTATTCGTAGAGCAGCAATTCATTCTATCATTACTACCATCTTTCTATTTACTTCTTTATGCATGGCTTCACACCATACGAAGGCTCCATAGGTGATTATGGGTCTCACTATGCCTGTATACATCCGGTGGATGATATGTGACTGTAATTCCGATTTTTTCCAAACATTTTCCCATATGTATAGAATGCATTTATACCTTTTTTCATTCATTCCTGCACATTCATTTTCGAGAATAATTTGGAGTCTAGTCTCTTCGTAAACGTTAATACTCGTCCTGCCAGTATCGGAGGTTTTATCTCGAGGCTCTTGTATTTCCTAGTGAAGAGGACCATCTCCGTTTTATCCGGATTCACAACCAATCGATTCTATCCTACCCATTTGGAAATCTCTTTAGTACTGATTCCATGATGTCTCTGATGGTAGTTAGGTCTTTTACCGTGATCAGTATCACTACGTCATCTGCATATGCTATTACTTTTTAGCATCTTGTTGAATACCATGAGCCACAGAAGAGGAGATATAACTCTCCCCGGCGGCGTACGCCTAGTAGTTCTTCTCTTTACATAGAGCTCTCACCCATGTCTGAGTTGATCGTTCTGCTTCTCAGTATTTCCATCACCCAGTCTTTGCTCAGTTGTTCAGCTCCGATCTCCTCCAATGCATATTTTATTGATTCTGTACAGACGTTATTGAAAGCTCCCTCTATCTCAAAAAATACCCCTAGGGTGTACTCCTGGTCTCGGAAGTTTTCTCTATCATCTCTACTACTTCATGTCGCATACTCACTACAGATTTGCCCTTTAAGTAGGCATGCTGTGCTGTGAAAATTCTTTTCTACGTTAGTAGTTTTCTTTATGTATAGATCAATCAGTCTTTCTAATGTTTTTAAAAGAAACCATGAAAGGCTGATTGGTCTGAAGTCTTTTGGCATTGTGTGGCTTGTTTTACCTGAGTTGGGTATGAAAGCTGCTCTTGACTCTCTTCATCTCGGTGCATAGCCTAAAATTAGGCAATCCAAGTAGATCTTAATCAGAATGTCCATTATAGTGTCTTAGGCTTTTTGTAGCATTATGGATCTTATGTCATCCGGTTCCGCCGATTTATAGGGATCGAATGAATTTATAGCCTCTATCAGTTTTCCCTGATTTTCCCTACCATTCGTCATTTGTCTCCGTTTATCGGTTTCCTTCATAACGGTGTCTCGTTTTCCACTTCCCCTACCTAACATCCAGGACACTGTACCATCGTTAAAAACTCTAGGTGTTACCTCCCCGTTGTAGTCCCTGAGTCATCTGGTTGTCTGATATTCTTTAGAACCATTGGTTCTTTTTTAGAATCTTTCTAAACCTCGATGCCTCATTTACGTCATTGAGCGACTCACTCAACCTTTTTATGGATTCCCATTTCGCTTTCCTTAAACTACTTTTGCATTCGTTAAAGCTGTTTTTGAATTTAAACGAGCTTTCCTCTGTACCCTCTTCCCTGGCTACTCTCAAGAGCCTCCTTGTCTCATTTCTTAGTCTTCTATGGTCCGAAATCTACTATTATCTGGTGTTTTTTTGGCTTCTTTTTATTGGTCATGATTCAAGTAAGGCTTTTTCTAGGATGTTTTCCATCCTATTGATTTCGGTCTCTATCCCTATCTGCGTGGGGAGACCTGGTGTTTGGGTTGGGGGCCCTTTGCCTATCCTTCCCCTCACTAATCTAGAAAAGATTACCCTGTTCGTTTTTTCGGGTTTCTAAAACCCTGCTGTGTATCGTATACCGACTTATTGTGAAGAGTATCCTAGGATCGGAACAGGAGTTTTCAATTGATACTCTCTCATCTTCTATCGCTAACCTATTACTGTTTGTGGCCAATATTAAATCAATAACTTTCTCGCTAACCTTATTCGCAAAAGTTGGCAAATTGCCTTTATTGCAAATTACAAGATTTGTGGAAAATATATAATCCATAATTGACTCACCTCCTATATTGATGTCACTGCTTCCCCATTGGACATGATGACCATTAGCATCACATCCTATCACCAGTAAGTTCCTTTTGTAGATGGCCTACTTCACCATGCTTAGGAACGCTTGTGGTAGCGGTTCGCCCTCGTGCGGCATATACAATAATATGAGAATCAGCAGGTCGTTGTTCCTCTGGTCGAGTACGGCTGCCGTATTGTACTTTGAGCTATGCTGTGAAAGCAACAGGAGTTTTAAAGCTCTTTTTGCTATTATAGACGCTATTTTCTTACCTGTCATTTGGGAGTGGAATAGCTCGAAAGCTTTCACCCTTAGACCTCGGATTTTATCTCCTAAGAGCGATGGTTCCTGTATACAGGCGACGTCTATATCCTTCTCTGTCAACGTCAGCATCAGGTCCTCCGAGGCTGCTTCACAGTGGTGCAAATTAATTTGCACTACTCGCAGTCCTGATTTCGCTTTGCTGCCTCTTTTCATTTGGTAGCCTCGCTTTCAGTGTTTCCGCCCGAACTTGATGCTTCCATTAATGGACTTTAGCGAACTCAGGGATTTAGCATCCATGACGATAACAAAGTCTTTGCTATTTCTGCTCATACTCTGTGTCGAAGAGATCATTCTCCAGCTTTGACTATTGAATCTCCTATTTTGCCTGGCTATGATTTTCATCACAGCCTCATCGTTGACTATCGGAGGAGGAATCCGAAGGAGGAAAACCTAAATTATTTACCGGAGTGGCAGCTGTAATTTTGGTATCACTTCTAGTTGGGCTCCATGCCAGAGTTCACAGCACTCTGGTATGATGTGCTTTAGGAATCCTACAGACTTCCTGTTGCTCCAACTCATGACTTTGACTCCCTTCTGCCAGCCGTTACCGACAAAGTTTACCTCCTCGCGGCTGATGTCCTCCGCCCCGTCCGCGATAGCTTGCAGAAATTTCGATTCTACTTTCTGCCACCTTTTGGAGTTAATCTGCGAGGGCTATCTGAAACTCCTCTGACAACTTGAAGCTTGTGAAGGATTTCGGCCTTTTTCTAGCTTTGCCCTCCTCCTCCCTAGAGTCAACCCTTTTGACCGACTTTCCCTTTTGGGAGGTCTGGTCTTTGGGTCCTTCTACTTTGGGGGACGACTTATCGGAGCCCGTTCTTTGCAGCTGTCGCTTCTTTTTGTTTACCTTTAGAGAGGTTGATTCGTCCTTTGCGTTCGAAGCCTCCTCCCTAATGGTTTCTAGCTGTGGGGAAGCCTTATACTTTTTGTCATACTTTTCCACAGTTTTCTTGTTTTGCGGAAGAACTCTCGTCTTTTTTTCACCCTTCTTTTCCGACATTCTTGTCAGAAACCAAACAGCATTCCTATAGCCTTTCCTGGTTTTCAGCTCGCTGACTTTTTTCTTATCTTTTTTACCACCCTCCTCCTTTTCGGCTTCGGTATCCTCTTTGAGGAATGCCCTTTCAGCGTTGACATCTGCAGATTCGACTTTGCTTGCCTGTGACAGTAATTCGTCTTCGAAAGCTTCGTCGATATTCATATCCTCCAGCTGTCCAGATATACTCCTCGGACCTCCATTACCGGACGGAAGTTGGAAGTGTCCCTTTCCACTTGTCATGTGTTCTTTCGATGCTTCTGAGGCCAAGTGATCAATCCCAGTTGCGGTATTAGATTCAAGCATTGATGATCCCCTCACAGAATCCGAATGGGCATCGGCCGTTTTTATAGCGGGTGGATTCTCCAAAGGATTACGGCTTGGGTAATTACTTTTATCTTTGCTATGCTCCATGATTTTTTTCTCCTTTTTTCCTTCTTATTCCATTGTCCGCGGTCGTATTGTGCGACTAGCCTTTCCAGCCTTTCATGATAGCTCTTGCCTTCAGTAAAAAGGATGCGGGGTTATATCGATACGTCTATCTATCTTCTAGGAATCTATCCGTCTATCCAATGTCATTTTTGTCACAATCTTTACAATTTATTTTGTATACTCCTGCTTTTAAACATTTTTATCCTTATCTTTATAATCATTAAACAGGCTTCTTATATTATTATTTTTTTTTTAAAGTAAACTTGAATGTTATATTTCTTGAAAGTATTTATAATTTTTTCTGACAAACCTTTTACGTATGGTAATATTACGATTTTATTATTTGTTATTGTTCTTATTCTTTTTTTATTATTATTTTTTTATTTATAGTGTTTGTCTTTTATGTTGTTTTCTACTGTTATTGTAAATCTGATTCACTCTCTCCACATTCATTTTAACTATAAGTTCTACTGGATAATCATTATTAATGAAGATCTCTCTAACTAATTTTAAATTATTGTTTTAAAATCTTTATGATAATTCGATTGCTCTGTCAATGACTCCCTTTATAGTACCTATCTTATTTTCGAATTGATTATATTATATTAGTATAATTTATTATAGTATAAAGACTGTAACATCGATAAAAATATTTCTTAATTTAATACAGAATAGTCGACATAAGTATAATTTTAAATTTTTAATAGTGAAAATTATAATTATTAATATTTTCCCAACAGACAGCCTTTGACTGCTAATGCATTGAGAGAGAAATTCAACCGCATCATTCATCTAAAGAATATTAATACTGTAATTTTGGCCTTGTCAGTTTTGATCCAGAACAATGAAACTTTTAATAACTTATTGCGTACAAAACATGCAAAAACATGGTTTATGGTAATTACGAATCAGATTTTGTACGGATATCTGCATCTGTAAGTCACAAAAAATAAAAGTCACGAATATATTAGCATACTACATGATAAAATGCGATTACCACCGGGAAAGTTTACCGAGAGCCTTAAGTAAACGAAGCAGAAAAAAATAAATTGGAATTATGAATTATAGAATGTCAGTGCTGAAGAAAAGGAAAAGACTATTTACAAAAAAACGCTCATCACTAAATGCTGGAATAGCCAATAAAAAGGTTATCTGTTATCAGTTAGGCTGTGGATCGCTAAATACAAATAAGTTAATTGTAATAATTACCACTGAAAGTATCAACATGATTATAATATTGAACAATGATAATAAATTGCTGGTCCTTAATAATTTGTATTTGTAGAGATCATAAATTTCAATGAGAATACATGCTAAACTATACGTTTTAATAATATCGATTCAATAGTCCAAGCTTAAAACTTTTAACAATATAATATATTTACATTTATCGAAATTTGTTTTATGGCAAATATATTGAATATTTTCAGATTACGATCATTCTTTCAATCAAAATCATGCTTTTAATTTCATTATGCCCGACAAAAAAAATGTCTATTTTGAAATAGAATGGTGCTAAAATCACCAATATATTAATTAAAAACGAAAAACTATTCTATAAGGGCAAAGAAACGCAAGCGCTTCCCACTAGCGAAGCATTATTAAATTCTTTTTTCAAAAAGCATGAAAACCAGATGATTCTAGTAGTACATAATTGCTTCAGGTATGTAATTATGTATTATACATTTACTCTCCAGTATTATTTTCTGTATTTTTATTGATTCCAGAAATAATTGATTAAATGTACATAATTATGCTTTCATATTTTTTTTAGGTTTGATTGTCAACGGTTCATTAGTTTAACAAAAATGTAGGCATATACAGTGGATTTACAATATTCCTAAACGATTTAACGACAGTATGTACACTGTGACGGAGAAATTGTCAGACTGAAGAATGTGAAGAAATCATATAGTTTTAATGATGTAGTGAAATATATTTTATAAGAACTGTATATAGCGCATAATTTAGTGGGAGTTGTAAAAATGTTGCAATTAGTGATGAAAAAAATTGCAAAAAGGTCTAAAATCAATTTATAAATGACGCTTTTAAAGCTTTTAAAGCTAAAAAAATAAGAGAGTTGAGAGCATGTAAACGTTTCTAAAATAATGAAGACGTACATTTTTAAAAATGGTATTGGAATTAAATCACTTTTACAAGCGTTTGCTACTGGAGGGTACAACGGGAGTGCGGTGCTGTGTTGAGAAAACATTGATACAATTGGAAAACATTGGAAAACCTAACGTTACAACTATGAAGAGATTCATAAAAACTATTATCTTCAGCTTAAAAATCTGGCAATATTATACATCGGATTTAATAATAATGGGAATGAAACTGTAATTGTTCATTTTTTAAATTTTATATTGTATTATATTGAAAAAAAACACGTATAGTATTAAATAAATCAATTATCAGGTATGTGAATAAGTCTTTCCCGTTTTTTTTCAAATTTTGAGCCTTTATTGTGAAAAAATGGTTACAAATGAATTATTGAAAGTATTGGCCATCGCTAGCTACAACTTTTTCCCATCTTTCTGGCAACATACGAATCCCGTTACGAAAAAATTCGACCGGTTTGGCCTCTATCCAGTCATCCACCCATTTTTTGGCTTCCTCGTAGGAATGGAAGTGCTGGTCAGCCAGGCCATGCGTCATCGATCTGAAGAGATGGTAATCAGACGGAGCAACGTCTGGACTATACGGCGGGTGGGGTAGGACTTCCCATTTGAGCGTTTCTAAGTATGTTTTCACCGGCGGTGCAACATGTGGGCGAGCATTGTCATGTTGCAAAATAACTTTGTCGTGCCTGTCGGAGTATTGTGGCCGTTTTTCTCGCAGTGAGCGGCTCAAACGCATCAATTGTCGTCGATAGACCTCGCCTGTGATCCTTTCATTCGGTTTCAGAAGCTCATAGTAAACCACACCTAGCTGGTCCCACCATATACAGAGCATGAGCTTAGCGCCATGAATATTTAGCTTGGCCGTCGACGATGATGCATGGCCGGGTAGTCCCCATGATTTTCTTCGCTTCGGATTATCGTAACGTATCCACTTTTCATCGCCAGTCACGATACGATGCAGAAAACCCTTTCTTTTATGTCGCTGAAGCAGCTGTTCGCAAGTGAAAAAACGCCGTTCGACGTCTCTCAGCTTCAGTTCGTACGGCACCCAATTTCCTTGCTTTTGGATCATTCCCATGGCTTTCAAACGCTTGGAAATGGTTGTTCGGTCAACTCCCAATACTTCAGCAAGTTATTCTTGCGTTTGACAAGAATCTTCATCAAGCAAAGTCGCCAATTCTCGATCTTCAAAGATTTGCGGCCGCCCGGAACGCTCCTTGTCTTCCACGTCGAAATCACCGCTTTTCAAGCGTCGAAACCATCCGCGAACACTTGAATCATCGACACAACCTTCTCCATAAGCCTCCTGAAGCAATCGATGCGTCTCGGCAGCAGATTTCTTCAAATTGAACCAATAAAGTGAAACTTCCCGCAAATGACGTCGACTCGGCTCAAATTTCGACATTTTCACGATATCAAAAATTTATGATGCGAAAAAATTCTAACTAATGTGTTAGTATGGAATTGTTGACATATGAATAAGCTTTGATTATGACATATGTAACCATTGAATACTCGCACAGTATTGGTGGCGCCATCTCTTACAAAAAACGGGAAAGACTTATTCACACTCCTAATAATATATTTTAATTGTATAAAAATTACAATTTTTGTCTTCAATTAATTCATATTTTTTAATTGTACGTGTAATATCTAGAATAATATATACATTACTAGTTTATGTACTAATTATAAAATAATAATCATACCAAATAATTTTAGAAATATATATTTTTAAATTTAGTATTTAATTAATTATGAAATTAAAAATGGTATATTCAACGGTATAATATTAAATGAAAACATAATACTGACATAAAATTAACGGTATAATATTAATTGAAAACATATTTTATGCATGATTAAACATAGATAATGCGGTGATCATTGCATTGTTTTGAATATTATAATTTAGCATTCATGTATAATAATAAATAAAAATAGATGTATAGCATTTAAATATAAAGATCAAACTTCAGATATTTATTTTGATCGTACTCAATTGTATAAATTATTTGATATATAGGATAAATCTCTATCTTTCGTATTATAGATAATGACAATACTTTATAATGCAACGTTGACGTAGCGTATTCCGTAGCTGCTGTTCTAACGACTACAGAATAAAAATTTTTTGTTCGTATACTTTAAGTTTTTTGTAAAGTTATCCTGGTAATTGCCATACCCTTTTTTATTTTAATCTATCATTGCATGTAATTATTTGTTGCTTTTTCTAAAAAATATGATGAATCTTGACGAAATTTAGATGATGTAACACCCATTTTCAAATTTTTCCTAAGGGTACATATTACTGGGATCAGTTTTTGCGTTATTCAATTGTTACGTTTCGTTATGAAAATTATCAAATTCATTCTCTTTTTTGAGACTTTCATTCTTCAACATAAGATCTTTCATTATGTAAATATTTTACAATAACTATTAAATATTTGTATTATTACAATTTTTGTGTTTTTCAATCGTCTTTTTGTCTCTTTAACAAAATCATCAAATTCATTCTCTTCCTTCAGTTTTTCATTCATCAGCATAAGATCATTCATTAATTAACAATTAGCAATTATTAAAATAATTTACTGTTAAAAAAATAAAAATAATAGCTTTGTGTTGATATTTTCATTTTTAAATATAATTTTATTTTTATATATAAATATTCTTATTTTTAAAGTCTGATGAAATTAGTAAAAGAGCGGACTTAACATAACCTTTTCAGGACGCGGATTTTTCCATTGAATTTGACTTTTTACACGATATCTTTATATAAAATCCAAGAATCTGTCATTTTAAGTGCTCGATAAATTTTCTGGTTCAAATTTCGTTTGTCTAGGACGAAAAATCCCATGTTAAAAATTGTATTTATAGAATTAACAGTGCAATCCTAAGTAATTAGATAAGGAAAATATAATAAATAATATCTAGAAGATATCTCTGACATTAAAATTTTCGATGCTAAATCCATTTATTAAGATCATAACGTTTACGAGGGTGCTCAAAAAATACCACTGTATGAGAAAGTACACTATCTATAAAGCATATGTCTTAAGTTTGAAGACACCATGATTTTTAGTATTTATTTGACAGCCATCAATAGTGAACGTTTTCAGTGAATTTGTGAACATGAAAAATATTGATTATCGTTATGTGATACGAAACTTTTATTTGAAAAGCCTCAGCCCAACCAATATAAAAGCTGAACTAGACTCTATTCTGGGTGAGAGTGCTTCTTCGTTGGGAAGTAAATTATTGGGTAGCACAGTTTAAACGAGGCCATACGAGTCGCAAAGACAATCATCGCAGTGGTCGACCAAACAAGGTGACGATTCCAGAAATGTTGAAGAAAATCTACAAATCGATACTGGATGATCATCGACCGAAAGTGCGCGAGGTAGCAGACATGATAGGCATTTTAAAAAGTGCGGTACATAGCATATTAACTGAAAATTTGGAGATGAGAAAGCTCTGCGCAAGATATGTGCCGCGTTTGCTGATAATGGAACAAAAACAACGCCGTGAAGATGTTTCAGTTGACTGTTTGATGTTGACAATGTTTCGCAAAAATAAAGCCGAATTTTTGCGCCGTTTCATAGCCATAGATAAAACATGGTTTCACCACTTCACATCTGAAACAAAAAAAACAATCAAAACAATGGACTCAAAAAGGAGAACCGGCTCCAAAGAAGGCAAAGACCGTTTCATCTGCAGACAAGGTTATGGCGTCGGTTTTTTGGAATGCGTGTGGGATAATTTTCATTGAATATCTTGAAAATGAAAGAGCAACATCAATATCAACAGCGAGTGTTATGCGAACGTATTGCAATGTTTGAGCGAAAAGATTAAGCCAATAGGGCGTTTGACGGCTTTCGCAACATGTGGCCGAGCATTGTCATGCAAGAGAATAATTTTGCGCCTATTGCTCGCGATTGCTGATCTATGTTTGATCAATTCCTGTTGAAAATAATTAAGTTGGCGTTTGTATACCTCGGCAGTGACGGTTTCATTCGATTTTAACGGCTCATAGTATAGCACACCCTGTTAGTCCCACCAAATGCACAGAAATACCTTTTGGCAGTGGATGTTCTGTTTTGGTGCCGAAGTGAACGGTCGGCGTTGTTACACCCATGATTTCGCGCTTAGGATTGTCATAGTATTGTCATAGAGGGTGAATTGATAAGTTTCTGGCCTGACCAAGAGATGGCGCCACTAGGCCTACCTTGAGATGGTGTTCTATAGTACCATCCTTAGATAGCTTGTAGCTATAGTTTCATTCCGATCGTCATGTTAGTTTAGGTTTAAGAGCACACTGAACAAGACGCCTCTCTGTTTTTCGTAAAAATGAAAAAGCTGGAAAATCGTGCTGTCATCAAATACTTTTATTTGAAGTTGTTAACGCCGAAGGAAATTAAACAAGAGATGGAGTCAACACTGCGGACATCCTCCTCATCATATTCAACTTTTAAGCAGTGGGTTTGCGAGTTTAAGAAGGGTCGTGTGAGCACCTCCGATGAACCTCGCTCAGGGCGCCCCATTGAGGTCACAACTCCAGATATGATCGAAAAAATCCATCAAATAGTGCTGAAAGACCGCAGATTAAAAGTGTGTGAGATAGCTGAGACCTGTAAGCTGTCATATGAACGTGTACAAAATATTTTGCACCAACATTTGTATATGGAAAAGCTCTGTGCAAGGTGGGTGCCGCGTTTGCTAACAGTCGACCAAAAATTGATTCGAAAAAGCATTTCTACCGCCAATTTGGCATTGTAGAACCGTAATCCAAGCGAATTTTTGCGTCGATTTGTAACCGCTGACGAAACTTGAGTCCACCACTATACTCCTGACACCAGACAACACTCTAAACAGTGGATTGGACCAGGGCAGCAAACTCCAAAAAAGGTAAATTAAATTTTCGGCGAACAAGGGTAAAACTATCACTGGTCAATACTACGAAGACTTATTACAACGTTTGAGGCACGAAGTGAAAATTGAACGACTTCATCTGGCGAAGAAAAAATGTTTCTTCACGATAGCGCACCAGCGCACACGTCAATCTTGCAATGGCTAAAATCAACGATCTGAAGGTTGAATTGATTTTGAAGCTGAATTGACCACACCCTCCCTACTCTCCAGAGCTAGCCCCGAGTGACTATTATCTGTTTCCTAACCTCAAAAAATGGTTTGGCGGTAAAAGATTTGCGGACAATGAAGAAGTAATCGAAGCTGTAAATGGGTATTTTGAGGAGCTTGACGAATCAGTCTATAGAAATGGCTTTACTAGACTAGAACACTGGTATGAGAAATGTATCAGCCTTGGAGGAGATTATTTTGAGAAATAAAAAAACAATCTTTTAAAAGAAAAGTTTTTCTTGGTGTGGCAAGAAACTTATCAATCCACCCTCATAGGTTCCTCTAACCCAGGATGTATCATTCATGTTTCTAAGGCTATACTGAAGCTATGCTAGAATTGTATGGTGTAAAGACTGTAACCCCTATATAAGTTCTTATTAATTTAATTCAAAATTGTCGACATAAGTACAATTTTTAATTTTGAAATTTGACTTCAACTTTGAAGTATATATATCTTAGTAAATCATGTAGCCGTTTTTTGATTAAGCAACAATTTTTTTTACATCAAAAATTGAATATAATATAATTTGCCTAAAAAATGAATGTTTGTTTACTGTCGTGTCATTTTGTAAAAAAGCGATTAAAAATATTCTATAAACTTTTCTAGCGATCTATAAGAAAAAATGCATTTTTTGTTGCTCATACTTTTGATGCTTTCATAAAGAACGTCTTTCGAAAAATGGCTATCATGCTGCCATTTTTCATTAGATATTTATCAAAGCTTTTTATTATACTTCTAGTACTCTCTAGTGACTAATTAAGTTCTACATAAAGGAACGTGAATTCTTGATCAAATTAAAAGATATTCTAGAATTTATTTGAAACTCCCGTGATTGGTTTAATGCTGAAAATAGCATTTGTAGTATTGGTAGCAGACTGTCTTTATAAAAATAATACGACTTTGACAAAAAAAATACAATAGTTTTTTATTACCCTCTTAAGTTTGATACTCGGACCTAATGTCTTGAGGCATTAATATAATTATTTTAGGTATTTTATTTGCAGTAAGTGAACAGAATAAGATTTTATTGATACAATTTTAAATATTTACACTCTGGATTTAGAAAAATGTCATGTTGCTTTCAGTATACCTTTGAGGAACCTACAGTTTTTCATTTCTCTTTTACGAGAGTCCTGTAAGAATATATCTTAGGAAACGACTATCTAGAAAATACGAAAACCACAGAAACACACTTTCCTCTGTGATAAAATACTCAAAAAATATTATTTTTATTACTTCAGGTATACTTTTATATTAATATCTTCAAACTCATTGAGTAACTCGTCGAGATACCGCTAAGGCATTGTGCTGATGACTTTAGAATAAATTTGTAAAATTTTCGTTAGCATACAATTTACTGTTTAATAGACAGGCATACAATACGATAATTGCTGAATAAATTGATATCAACCATTATCTTCCGTCTAATTTGAAATGTACATTTATATGTGAAGAATAAGTAATATTTAGTGTATCAGAAGCTATCTCCCTTCCAAATCTACATTGAGTTATGGGAGGTGAGCGAAGCGCTCGGGATATACGAATCCAAAGACTTGTAAACATCTAAAATTTATGTACTTTATTGCTCATTTTCTTTTGGTGAGCTCCTAAGTCTAATAAATTCTCATTATTCTAGTTATGTTTATCTATTGCGAGTTTTCCACCCTGAGATGTGTTTATATAGAATTAGATTGCGATTATTCTTAATAAGTTCTCTCTCTCTCTCTCTCTCTCTCTCTCTCTCTCTCTCTCTCTCTGCCTCGATATTCTTTCACAATATAATTAAGTAATGCTACCGATTTTGAGAAAATTAATATACTTTTTTGACTAATTATTTGAAACGATATTGCATATTTTGAAAGCTTGCAAAATTTAGCCAAATTATAATTAATTTTCTACTTTATTTCTACATTATTTAACCTATTTGTAAATCTAAAAGATTTTACAGAATTTCCATATTTTTATATTTTGCATAATATCAGTCGTTTTATTACTGTCGATATTCCTGCGTTATTATACACTGCTTCAGATCTTGAATGTGGATATATCTTGATAATTTTCTTTTTTGGTCCTTTCAAGTCAAATATTACTGCTGAAGAAATTCTTTGAATTGCTTCTAATGGACTGCCTAATTTTTTACACAGATTAGCTTTAATGTGGTTGAAATTATTTTTTGAAGTATTGAAGTATTGTTTCATCAATATTAGGCTGCTTATCTCTTAGGTATATTCTAATATTTACGTTGCCGTAAAAAGGGTTTGCTCCAAGATACAATACTTTTGTTAATTCGAGTGCTGCTGTAGCGTTCTTAATATTTTCTCCTATCTTGGAGCGAGTATGTCTTCCTTGTTACTGCTGTAAACAACTATTCTAAATTTTATTGTGAAGTTCTAATAAACTGGTGTCTTACCCGTGCTATCATGCGCATCCGTTTTATACACGGAAGAAATTTCACTTAAATAATTATCCCTTATACATAAATGATAAATTCAAAATATTGATAAATTCATAAATTTAAAACAATTAATATTATAACTTTTCAATGATTTTAGCAAACATCGTACGTCTAGAAATTGGAAACCTGTCATCCTACTGACAAGCCTAGCAGGTAACTGAGGGAGAAGCGTACAAATAGTATTTATATAAACTAATAATTTTAATTTATTTTCTTCAAAATCAAAAATTACTTCTTGCTTGGCTCATCGCCGTTGAAATAATCTTGTCGAAGTTTTTATTCTTGTTCGAAATATTTTATTTTTCTAGGAATATACTTTAATTATATCTCATATACGGTGGAATTTTTCTATATATTTATATCTGCTGTGATACCGTACATATACATGCATTGCTTAGTGAGAGAAAATAAGTCAATACGTAAGCAGATTCACTTCTCAAAATCATATACTCGAAACATTTATCCCAATAAATGTATTAATAGATGAAACTTAAGATTAGATATATATTTTTAGGCTGGACGAAACAAATGAAATATAATAAATTAATATTTAGCAAGCTAAAACATAGACAAGTTAGGCAAGGTGTCATTTCATTCTTGATGTAAATATGAGAAGAGAGGCCAGATTACGAATCTCTACAGGAAGGTTATCATCTTTCAAATACAGTACTCGTGTAAGTAGTGTAAACTAATATTATCACTCTTTTGCAGGACTTGCTGGGACATACGTTTTATACAGACACATATTAATCACGCAGGTGAATGCATGTGTGATTTTATAGATTATTATAGCCATGAAATAGTGCATTCTGATATCTACGCATAACCAATTCAGAGACATTATAGAAGGGATTGAATGTTCAGCACATTTAAGATCCTTTAATGATACGATTATGCAGCAGTGTTTTTCAAGCATTTTTCGTAAAATATCATGATATAGTTTTTAAAGAAATGTAAGCTATAAAAAATTTTGTTAAACTTTGATGTCGAATGTGTGATTTATATGATAGGGTAGAATCTAAGGTCACACCGAGATACAAGGCCCAATCATAATTGATTTGCATTAGATATGAATATAGAATGGATCCTTGCGGAGCACCAAGATTATTTTCGATCCAAGATGAGTTTTCTTCTTAATTAATAACAGATTGAATTATTTCACAATAGAAAAAAAATACCGATTTTAGAGTTGCCCTAGAACAGCCTACATTGCGAAGACCCTGAAGCAGATGGGAAAGACGTACGGTATTAAATTTTACTTCTTCTTTATTGAAGTCAAAGACGAGCAGCATAGTGACCTGTTTTGCATTCAAGCCAGTCATAATATCATCTGTTCATCTCAATAAGGCAGTTTTACAAAGGTGTCAAAATATTATTTTTGTCAATAATAACATCCTTATCATCTAAAAAGATTGCTCAATAATAACTAGTTGTATGAATAATTTAATTAATGAAAGAGCGTTGATAAGTTGTCGTTTCAACAGTTTATACGGATTTTAAATTTTTCCCAGAGTTAATAACCTTGGCGGCTAAATATTGGGTGTACAGTATTTGTCAAAAGATTTCGTCATCAGTGAATCCCGGGCAGAAATGTCAGAGCTGATGTGTTATAATTGTAAGTTTATATTTTTCAACAACTTTGCAGCATTATATTTGAGCACTTCTTTCAGTGTTGTTTATTTTATAATGTAAAAACATAGGAACTTTCCAGCCAAATAAACGTATTTTTCGAGAGGCGCTGTTTTTATTTTATCTTATAAGGAAAAGTGTCGCTCAAGCCTATCATTTGCTTTCGAAAACTTATGAAGTGGTGAATATATTGGTGAATCGACGTACCACTTGTGATTTTGAAGTTGAAGATAACCAATCCATCCGCAAAGCCGAAACATTTTGAAAACAAGAAATCGACGCTTTGCTGAATGAAGATGCGTGTCAAATTCAAGAAAAACTTTCTGCATTATTGACCGTTACGTAACAAGCCGTTTTTCTGCCCTTAAAAGCAATGGAATTCATTCAACAGGTAAAACTGGGTGCCGTATGAAATGAAGCCGAGAGACGTCGAATGGTGATTATGCATATCTAAAATGTTGCCGAATCCAAATTTTGATGTAGGTAAGGAAATATTCTGGATATGGTGGAATCAAAAGGGTGTCGTATACTACGAACTGCTTCGGCGTGGTTCAACCATCAATTGAACATTCTATAAACTCAGCTCATTTGTTTGAAGCGAGTATTATAGGAAAAACATCCAGAATACGATATCAGGCATCAGTCCGTCCTTTTTCATCACAATAACGCTCAGCCAGATGTTGCAGCTTCAGTCAAAAACTATTTGGAAAATAGTGGATGGGAAATTCTGCCTTACTTGCTTGACAGTCCAGACGATCTGACAATCGCTATTTACGACCAATGCAGAAAGTTCTTCGAGGAATACGCTTCAGTTCAGTAGAGGGGATCAAAATTTGGCTCGATACGTTCTTGGGCTCAAAAGACGAGAAATTTCTTTGGTTCGGAATTCATAAATTGTCTAAAAGATAGGAAAAACTTTAGCTTCTTATGAATAATACATCGAATAAACGATAGATAACGATGTTTTCATAAAAAAACCTCACATTTTGGGAAAAATGATGAAAACTTACTTGTAGGCCCAATAGAATATTACTGAGACAAACCGTGAATATGTTTAATACTTAAATCATTGGATAGAGGTTGTGTTGTTAAATATTTGTATTGGTGTTCGTGTGTAATTTTTTAATTTTATTATTAATTTTATTTTTAATATAAACATAGAATTTGAAATTTCGCGCGATTAGAAGGGTATTGAGCCGAAGATTAGATTTCTTTTTTTGCGTGTATATTAATTGTAATTAACAAACCATATTAAAATATATAATTATTATAATATATATATATATATATATATAATAAATAATATCTATAACTAAACGTTAATCAATATTTTTTCATTGGTCTTACAGTCCAATTAAATCAATCGAAAACAATACGTAACAACATCAATCCACATCTACATTAACATTAGTACATCAATACACAAAAGTAATAAAAACAAAAATAAAAATTAAAAATTAAATTAAAAATTATAATGACAGTCAGACTGTCCTTATTTACAATCACTCCCGTAGACTAATCTGAAAAGAAAATATTAGCTGAAAAAATTTTTGTTAGTAAAGTGCAGTCTAATTGTCTCCAACACCCTTACCTAATTGAAGATCCAGTCCAACGTTTCGAACTTGCTACGGTTCCTCATCAGGGACTGTGGTTACGTATTGTTTTCGATTGATTTGATTGGACTGTAAGACTAATGAAAAAATATTTATTAATTTGTATATAAGCAGTCGACAAATGTGCATTTAAATTATTTTAAATGAACGTTACTTTTTTCGCATGTATATTAATCTCATTCGTATTTTTAATTTTATTATCGCGCTAATTATAAATTTTCTTAGATGTGTTATTCTTCACCGATTGATATATTTTCTGAATCTGTTAGACTATTTATCCATTGGTCTTCATGGCATCCGATTTATGGTTGCACACCTTGTCGGTGTATTTTTCTTCGTTGACGTCGACGGTCTCGTGTTGCTGTTGATAGAGTTTGTAGCAAAAATTGGTATCCGATGCGAGTTATTTTTCCATACTGAAGATGATGTCCAGATGCTGCTCAGGTACTATTACAAATTTTCTGATATATTCTTTTTCTTTTTAGGTTTATATAACTCGAAGGGTATATGATGACTGGATCACATCAACTTCGCATGTGTAAACTAATGCACGATTCAGAGAAAGTCTTACCTCTCCATAAATGCGTTTCCATCCACGTCTTTTCAATACTCGTCCGATGATTCCTGAGGCGGTGGTAACTCATGCTGCATTATTTATCAATACGTGAAAGGATAAACCATAGAAGTTAATTTTTCTACTAATTTTGGAAGCACGGTGGCATAGTTCTTACTCCTCAGGATACTGTATAGTGAATAAATCAATGGGTCTCTGGTTGGCCTTTATATTACCGATTCAGAGAGGTAGGTTATTTTTATTAAATATGTCTTTTCAATCTTTTATATGTATATCTCTTATTAATTTACTTTTATTATCTTTTAGGTCGAAGGTAGCCGGAGCTAATTTCTTATAGATCGTAAACGGCCCATTATATTTTGACGCGAATTTTGTATTAAGCGCGTTGGCTTTAGATGATAGTTCATATGTACGCCTCATTACGGATTCATTAAATTCAGGGCTTCATTTCCGCCGTCTTAAATCGTGTAGTATTTTTAGGTTTGAAAGCTTTCAACAAATTAGCTATGTACTAGCTCTAAAGTTTCATGTAGTCTAGTTATACGATTTTGGACAGTTGTAGACAGACGATTTGATAAATACGCTGATATACTTCCTGTTGTTTCAGTCCGTACTGTATTGTCCGCGAATTTTAATCTTCTAGGTAATTGTTCCATTTTTTATGATTCTTATGCACATATTGAAAAATAATCATTTTTATTACCGTTGTGTAAGAGCCCAACAGTCGAATGGTTGTGTCTTTTATTTAGTACTCTAATTTTTTCGACTTTTGGGACACAAAATTTTTATTGTAGCTTTTTAATCGTGTCGTTAAAATCCAAGGTATGCAAAATATGTTTGTATAAGCATCTATTTTTTAGACAATAATCCGGAAAGCTTTCAGGATTGAAGTTTTCTATCTTTAATTTTACTGGACGGTCTGATGACGTTTTGTTTTAGCATCTTATTGACTTTTTCGTTGACCATGTGTTGTATAGCCTAATTTCGAGCTCGATATTATGTTTAATTGGCTCTTTTTCTTTCTAATAAAAATTGGGCCTTTAACTTATTTCAACTACTCTATTTCTATTTTGAGAAATGTTTTTAATTGCTATTGTTCGATTTGAGTTAAATTTTGTAGTCCACCAACAGCCTGGATGATGCATATTTATTACATCTGATTATCCGACATTTAGGTAATTTTACGGTTATTTAATGTCATTTAAATATTATAAATATTTAAAATAATTATTTAAATAAATATTTAAATGGCATTAAATAATAATATAAGAATAATATATTATAGGATGATTTAGTGCTTTTATCTCTTATAACTTTTGCTCTATTCTTTCACCTTGCACATATATCGGTTGATTGTGTCCCAGATTAATTTTTGAACCATTTTTCACACTGGAATAGGATTATGTTGATGATGTGACCCAAATTTCAAACAAATGTTACAAAGGTTTTAACATACATAAGAACTCACGGAATCCAATATTGCGAATACACTCTTTCACAGATGCAATAAGTACAGAAAAATTTTTGATTGTTTTTGCATTAAAAGCAATCATGTTTGGTTTGTTTGCACTTCCAACAACAATTATTTCGTTTATTGACAGTAGCCACATTATTTTTATTATTTAACATACGATCGTTTTATTTTCTGGTTTTTAAATCCGAATTAGAATCCTATTTTTCTCTATTTTATATTGGTTTTTAGTCTCGATGTATTCTTCCACTATATTATTCTTCCACTCGCTGAATAAAGTCATGGTGGTGACTTCGCATCTTCTCAGCGAATGTGGAAACGATATTCAGGATGTATATTATAATACATCGTCTCCGTTTTCTTGTCTTTGGTAAACCCTGATCAGTTCTAATATATGGTTGTGAATTTGATGGTCTAAATGTCGAAATTAACTACGAGACAGATAAAATTTTTTTAAGACCTATTCTAGTTCGACGATTATGTCACAATTGGACCCTTAATTGTAGTGCAATAGTTGTGCATCACCTCTCAGAAGTTGAGGAAAGCCATTCAAAATTTTATGGTCGGAAGGATTATACGATCTTTGGAATTCGTGAATCCGTTCTAAGAATTAATGTAAGTTCTTTCTTTTGAAGTTGCAAATCTCTTTCCTCATTTTGTCTTCACCGTAACATTTGCTTATGTTTTTGATGGTTATTGCAGGTGAACAATAGCTGATGATGTACCAAATGGTATATTTGATGCAAGCTGTGCGACGACGGGACTGGACGTTGCTAAATTTGCTTTTTGATTTAGCAATTGACGACGCAGTTGTCTGAATTCTTTTTCGATTTGGTTAATTCATATCTTCCTTGAAATCTTGGTCGTCCACAGACTTATCAATATATAGCTCCAAGTGGGCCCATACATATTTTGCATTGCCGTCCTTACTTTTTTATTCAAAAAATTTTATAACGGTTTATAAAATTCTTGAGATGAGTTTGGTCGAACTTATAGGCGCTATTTTTCACTAGAATTCCCGGTGCTATTTTCCACGCGGAGAAAGTTAAATTATTCGGACTTTAATTCAGGTTGATTCCACTGGGGATTTTACAAATAATCGGGAGATAGAAGAGGATCCAGAATTAAGTGGAGAGGGATTAGACGGACAAGGGAACTACTCGTCTTTTGAGGAGCGCATTGGAACCAGGATCACGAACTCTTGGAACGGGAGAAACAATACACCTTCTCATTTTTGAGCACGGCCGCGCAACATAGATCGGAATTAATGTTTCGTGCTATTGAAGCCTTATCGGAGTCAGTTCATCAGATGAACTGTCAATTTATAATAATAATAATTTATAGTGATAATATTCTCTTCTAAGAATAATAATCCATTACACAATAATAATGATAAAATTGCATTTATACTGGTTGAAGATACATATATATATATATATATATATATTTACATAAGCACTTATATATAATTATAATATAATTATAACAGCACGGGCTCTTTCGGAATTGCGTCTTCCAAAATAGTTTTTGTAGGTACGATGGCGTATGGCTTTTGAGTTCCTACAACCTCAGTACCTATCTGTTTGCGTTCGCTTGCCGCGATAAGAGGGAGCATGAACGCGCCGGTACGCGTAAGAGAGGGAAGGCATATTTCTCTCGCACTGCGGCTCTCTCGCTGCGCGAGATTCATCGGGTCCCTCATAGTTATTACTGACCACACTGAATATTTAAGCTAGCGGTAGAGTGAGAAGACAAATGTCACGTTCTCTCTTTTGCTAGTGAATGTACTACTTGTGTGCGTGTCAGTGATCATGTCTGCACGATAAATCGTGTGTGGCCAGTATTCTTTTGCACGATGAACTGCGTTTTTCTAATGTTTGTCGATTAATATAATTTGTTCAATTTACTAGTTTGTGCTGTACTTTATTGCAGTACAGCCAGCTCTTCTCATATATATATATATATATATATATATATATATATATATATATATATATATATATAACAAAAAATAACAAAGATATCATTTTGCATATATATACATGTCAAATATATGAATATTTTATTGAATATTATATATCCTTTATATTTACATTAATATATTATCTTATAAATAATAGATTATAATATTTTTACTCATTAAATTCTATTCCTTAATATCTATTCTATAAATGATGCAGTGAAATAAAGCCGTGCGCCCGTAAATGAGTATGATCACGGCTACTAGTTAACAATTTTCTTATGATACTAGTCTAAATATAACTTTTTTATGCGCTAAGTACAAACTAAATACAACATTAAAATTTTTTTATTAATATTTTATAATATTTTACAGCATCTCACAAAACCGTCAATACCTGTGAAAGGTAAGAACTTGTTTAATTACATTTTTTATTTTAGTAAATATCTATTAATCATAGATAAAAATATATTCTTATTTTTATTTATTTATTTAATTTTATTTTTGTTTATAGAATTATCAATACATGATTTTTCAGTTTTTATCCTCCAAATTTCTTTTCAATTCATAAGTATTCAAAATATCAAGCATCGGATTTTCTTTGATTTGGGAAATTCTTGTTCAACTGAGCTTCTGCCAGATCCTTTTTGTCTATCCTATTAGACTGTCATTAATATAATAATTGGAAAAAGAAAATGCATTCATTTTATATATATATATATATATATATATATATATATATATATATACCATATATGCTATTAGCAATTTTATAACCATATATTATTTTTGAAACCGCTTTTGACTGCTTCTTCACGTCCGTAGCCGTTTTCTTTTAATTTGATTTCGTCTTGATAATATAAGTTCTGTTCACAACAGCTTTAACCAAATCACTCATCATCGTCAACCCGTTAGATGAAGCCAACGAGAATCTCCATATGAAATGAAACTACTTTTGTTCTTAGTAAAACTTGGAATAATGGAACAGGCATTTTTCATATTCGGTCATGTCAGTCGATATTAATATTCTGTGCAATAATATATGTAGTTTTCATATAAATTAGTGCGTAAGCAATGTCTAATGAGCTCATGCGTAAGCTTGAATATGAACCTATGCCGTCTGTCTATCCGCTTCATTACCGCTAGAATGATCTGAGACGTTCATATACATACACTCCTTTCATATATCTCGTCTTCAATGTAATTTTTTATATTGGGTGTGAAAGTAAGTTTTGTAGCGTTTTTTTCCACAATGTGAGATTTTATTATGAGCACATGGTTCCATATTCTTTATTCGAAGTATTCTCCACCGGAAGCTATAATTTTTTCCGATCTTTCCGGCAATTTATCAATTGCGGACCAAACCAATTTTTCTTCTTTCGAACTCAAGAATGTCAGCAGCCAATTTTTTATTTTCTCTATTGAATTGAAGTGTATTACAGTAAGAGCAAGTGCTATGTAGTTCGTGCCAAGTTTGGACTGTAAGGCAGATGAGGTAAAATCTTCCCAATCCCTATTCTCCAAATAGTTTGTGACCAAAACGCAACATGCCTGATTTCATATTCTGGATATTTTTCCTGTAATGTTCGCTTGGAACGGATGAATTGAAAATTGGATTTAAGACAATCGTCCTTGTATGGTGTACCACTCGGAAGATGTTCGTAGTATACGATACCCTTTTGATCCCACCATGTACAGAGCATGACATTATTTACGCGAATCTTTCGTTTGATCATCGATTAGACCTACTCGTCAAACTTTGTATACAATTTTGTTCGTTTAGAATTGTCAAAATAAATCCATTTTTCATCACCAGTGACAATATGATGAAAAAACCATGTATTTTTATACCGCTGTAACAATATTTTGGATATGCACAATCGCCGCTTAACGTCTGTTGACTTCAATTCGTACAGTACCTAGTTTTCAAGTCGGTAAGTTCTTTTTGAATCTGGCACGGAACCTCATCCAGCAAAGCTTATAATTCCTCGTCTTCAAAACTTGCTGGCTTTCCGAAGTGATCCTTGGCCAGAACTTGAAAATCACCACATTTGAACCGTTTGAATCACTCGTGGTATATCGATTCACCAATATTTTTGGCCCCATAAGTTTTCAAAAGCAAACGATAGGCCTTAGCCGCCATTTTCCTCATAAAAGAATAGAAGCAATGCTTCCCGCAAATCACATCTATTTAGTCGGAAACTTGCCGTGATTTTTCTCAAGAAAGTAAACTACACCGAAAGAAATACTCACATTTAATGCCGCAAAGTCGTTGACAGATACAGAATCTATAAATATAACACATGAGGTCTGACATTTCTGCCCGCGGTCCACTGTTGACGTCATTTTTTGATAAACGTTGGATACTTACTTCTACACCCAAAATGAATTTTCTACAGACTTACTACATTTTCTAAATGTTCAACATATAGGGAATTAAAATATTCACAACTTTTTTGTATAATCTACTTTTCTTCTAATTTTTTTCTTCTTATCTATTTCTAGGAGAATCATATCGTTAAATCAGTCAGTATTATCATGAATATTTCGATGAACAGATTTTATGTGGTCTTACATTAAACATTTAATTTTAATTGAAATTCATCATGTGTGCTTTTTTTCTTGCGTTTTTATTATTACATATTAATTAATCTGTAAATTGTTTATTTAAAAATTCTAAATAATAGTTATTTTGCAATAAAATATTTTTATCAAGGTGGCGGATTTATAATGAACTCTCTGAAATTCAAATTTTTGTATGTGTCGATTTTTGATGGTTTAACATAATTTAGCAATATATAATATTATATTCTTTCCTATATTACAATATATTATTTACTATGCTAGTTCATGTTTATTGCATATACTATTTATTATATTATTTTATGTATTATACATTTTATGCATATAGCTTCATATCGAAATAGAAATTGATTAGTTTTTTAATTCTTCTATTGTGCATTGGAGATTGCTGTTTATACTAATAAAAATATCTTGATTATAACTCATGATACGTTTTGGAAGAATAATCGAAATGTCATGCCTATATTTAATTTATAACGCGATACGATAACAGGACCATTAAAAACTATACATTTGTATTTGAAATTAATTAAAAAGCTTTCAATCACTTCAAACATAAATCTACAAATGTTGAATATAGAAATATATGAATATATGAATTATTAAATATATGAACATTGAAATTTCTGCATTTTTGGTTACTCATGTAGAGATGTCGAAACTGACTGGGGGTTGATAGGAAGATACTCCGCTAAATATGAAAATCTATGTGAATTATGTTCTAGAATGTTCAACATATTTATGTTCAACTATTATGTTCAATTAAGGTCATCGTCTATATTCATTTTTCTGGTACTATTATGGTAATTATTCCTATTATGATTGTAACAATGATCATTACATTTGATTTATATGTAGGACTTGTCCTGATCGATTGTATACATGTGTAAATAATTGATATGTAAAATTAATATTGAAAAATATCGTAGAGAACATGCGATTAAATTTTTATGATTATATATCAAGGCAGAGTGTCCTGACATAATTCATTAATTACTTTTTTCTCCTTATTAAATCTTATGAAGGTGTATGTGTGGTATATACATATATATATATATATATATATATATATATATATATATATATTTCATTCCTAAAGCGTTAACTTCATAGAATGGCTACTATGACGAAAGTATGGTAATGTTTAAACCCACAAGAATCAATTTCAACAGAATCCATTATAATACTACAAAGTCTAATATTGTTGAACCGATATGCTTTTAGATAAAAATTATTTTTCAAGGTATTTATTGATATTCTGGATTTCGTAGCTGCTGATGTGTAGTAATTACATTTTTTCTCATGAATAGATTTGAAGATTATCCGTTCTATTAAACTAAATATGTATATGCAAACACATACACCCGTGTTCATAATACTAGTGTTCCATTTTTATATGAAAACAAAAAGTATTTTACATTTAGCTGCTTGAAGCTGATGCAGACTGAACAAAATTTTATGCTAAAAACGATTGTACTTCTTACCATAAATTAAACATATACTGAAATTATAAATGAAAAATTATTAATGAAATATAGTAATGGAATTTAAAACTTATTTTTACTTCATAGCATTTTTAGTCGTGCATTAAATGATAAATACTGATTCTTAATTCATACAATATTATTACCATAATATTATATCAGAATCAAATATTCATAACAAACAGAGATAATTTTGTTCGTTAAACATAATGTTTTTTGATCTATGTATTTATTTATTTTTTTACACAACTTTCAGAACATCGATAATGTTTAAGTATATGAGTTAATGTCATTAAATTATTTGTCTTTTTTATACAAAATATATATGATTATTAATTATTTTTGACTATTGAATACACACACACACACACACACACACAAGAGAAAAGAATTTTGCGTACAGCGTTAATGAATAGTAATTTGGACTGAAGTGGAAGTTATTATACACGGGCCCGTTTCGACATGCTAAAGAGCTCCGTTTCTGCACGTCTCAGCCTTTTAGTTACCTAAAATGTTATCAAAACCCCATCTTTCCACGCGCATATATCCTACCGCGTAATTAATACGACGTTGCTCCTGAATTATCAGCTTTCGTTCAGCACATCTCGGCGACTTGGAACACCATGGCTTTGGGGTCGCGAAGCTTTTTCGTTCTACTCCCACAACTATAGCTCTCTCGTTTGGATTTGGATGTGTTACAAAAGTTTCTACTGAGTACGGACCTTGTCTCTAGAATGACGGGGTTTGTCTCAAGCAGCTCTTTATATTGGCAGTCGAATTTGTACATGTGACGATGACAAGTGCTACTTTCATTTACAAGATATGTTTCTAATAAAAGATATATGGTGTCGTACTTTATATTATACACATTTAAATAACATTTAAATATTTCGGCACATCTAAATCCTCTTTGAATATTACAATATTTTCATGAGGCATACATATTATGAAGAAGGTGCCATTTATTATGTCATATAAATGTCAAATATCAACACTAGTTATGTATTATAAATATTAAATAGCGGCATCGATGGGGTTTTGAAGAAGATAAATTTGCAATCTCCTAAACCGTTTTTTTTCTTTATTTCCAGGAGGTTTTAATTTTTTGCTTTAATATGAAGAAATCTGCGACTGAGGCTCGTCGAATGCTCTCAAATACCTATGGTAAGTTCACTATTAGTGAAAGATCGTGACGAGAGTGGTTTCAACACTTTAAGAACGATGATTTTCATGCCGAAGACCAGCATAGCGGTGGAAATGAGAAGGTTGTCGAAGATGCAGAATTGGAGGAATTACTTGATGAAGACTCGTGTCAAACGCAACAACAATTGGCAGGATCATTGGGCGTAACACAACAAGCCATTTCAAAATGCCTGAAAGTCATGGGAATGATTCAGAAACATGAAAATTGGTTACCGTACGAGTTGCTGAGCGAAATATTGAACGGCGTTTGTTTCCACAACATCATGCTTCCATCTCAGCGGTCAAACCGAATATTCACGATTCAAAGGTTATCCTCGGTATTTGGTTGGACCAGCTCGGCGTAGTGTATTATGAGTTGTTAAAACCGACTAAAGTAATCACAGATGATCATTATCGAATGCAATTAATGCGTTTGAATAGAGCATTGAAAGATAAACTGCCGCCATAGAACGATAGACATGAAAATGTGATTTTACAGCATGCCAGTTCTCGACTCCATGTTGCGAAAGTAATCAAAATGTACTTGGACTTGTTGAAATGGGAAGTTCTACTCCATACGCAGTATTTTCCAGATGTTACACCCTCAGACAATTATTTCTTTTGATGAATGGCGCACGGCTGACTGACCAACATTTCCGGTCTTATGAAGAAGTAAAAGATTGGATCGATTCGTGGATCGCTTCAAAAGATGAGCAGTTTTTTCAACGCGGGATTCGTACCTGCCCGAAACATGGGAGAAAGTAGTGAACAGCGATGCACAATACAGGAAATATACTAACTATATTAGGTACTTCACTTGCGCCGTTTTTTTCCCGAATTTCTAGGTTTTATTGTAATAAACTGTTTGTACATTTATAATTCAGTTTTCTGTCAAGTTCATCTTCTAAAGTTTATTCATTTCCAATCTGAAAGGGAATGTGACCGTCATCGTTTATACTTCTTATATAGAATTTTTTGAGTTACAGTTTACTATTTTATTTTAATGTTGTACGATGTTAAGTGTTAAAGTCTCTTTTGCTTACGCGATTTAGTATAACATGTTTTATACACGCAGAATACGACTGTAAGAGGTTCGCCTTTAAATATGAACACATTAATATAGATTTAAGAAATATACTTATGATTTCAGACAATTCTTGATTCTAAATCTAATTCCTATAAAATATTAGTACGAGTTTCTGATAAAAAAAAGAAATATCACAACAAATGTTCACTTTGTATTGTTTCAGAACTGACGGTATTAAATATACCGTTTTTTTGTCGAATATAATATTTTAGACTAATAATTCTGTAGGGCAAGAACAGCATACGTTCACAGATTGTGTGCATCAATTTGAACATTAGTATGAATTATAATACTACAATTTAGTTCAGCATCTACATATTAGTTTCGTCTTTCCACTACGGGAAATATAGCTGAGATCAAGAAATTTCATTCAATATGCCCGGATACCCGTACTTACACTTACCGATACAATCTTACCGATAGAATCTACAGATTGTTAGCTAATTCCCTTCTTTTGAAGAAAATTATACATCTATAGGGATATAGAGTCTTTATGGAAGAATCTAACCATAATTATATTATTTTAAAAAGACTATAAGGTCGATAAAAATATTTGGCAGTTTAGTTTACAATAGTCTACATAATTATTTATACTCCTATATGGATCTCATAGAATATGTATATTTTACTGTAATGGGTATTTCAAACAATTTAGACGAAATTTAAATATTTTATATAAAATGTCTTGGGTGTGCAAGTAAGTTACCAGCGTTTTTTCCAACATTTTAAGTTTTATTATGAAAACATGGCTACATATTCCTTATTCCAAGTATCCTGCAAGGAAAACTATAATTTTTCCCATCTTTCTTGCAATTGATGAATTCCGCACCATACAAATTTTTCATTTTTCAAGTTCTAGAACATAACCAGCCTGCTCGTAAAACTAAAGTTTTACGAGCAGGCAAAACCCCGCTCGTAAAACTAGTTAAAACTGGTGACTCTGGGGATACCACTCAGACAGCCAGCAAGGCAAAGCTTCCTACAGAAGGGAATAGCGGAACAAAAAAGAGCCCCCCCCCCTCAGAGCAAACAAACATAAGTAACAGGTTGCGCCCAGCAACACTGTGGGAGCTGCAAATGCTGCAGACTGTAATGATTGCGCCGCAGCACTCCCAAATAAAGAGGCACCCAATATACCTACTAGGGATATACCTACCAGAGATAGGGGTCCCAGCGCATGCTGCGGACCTCTACGAAACAATAAAAGCGGTACTCAAAACATCTGAGAACCAAGCTCTGAGGAAAGAGGGGCTCATAAGCCTCAAAGAGTTAATGGTGGTCATATCGGAGATGGCCATCAGATGTGCTCGTGCAGAGTCCAAAACGGAAGCTTTGCATGAGCTGACAGTTAGACAAAAGGAGAACAAGGGTCTACAGACATATGCAACTGTGGTCTCAAACAATAGCAGTAACATCACAACACATAGGCAAAAAACGGAAAGCAGGCTTGTCACTCCGAAAGCCCAGGTTGCCAAAGCCACCATAAGGCCACCGCCAAAAGTGGTCTTATTAAAACCTAGGGATGTGGAGAAAATCTCCTCCACATGAAAGGCTACGGAAGTCTTGCAAAAGACTTTCAACCCTAGGAAAGCAAAGGTCCAGACTAAGAATATGAGGGAGACCAGCAAAGGTCTCCTGGTGGAAACCGCAAAGGAAGCGGGGTTAGACAAGCTTAAGGAATCGAAAAATTTAACAGGCCTCTTCGAAATAGAAGCCCCAACAAGGGGAAAGCCCAGGCTCATCATCTACGATGTGCCTAAGGACATATTGCCATATGAGGTGACCTCGGCTATGCAGGAACAAAATGAGGGTCTGGCCTCCTCGACAGAAGAATTCGCAGAAGTCTTCAAACCCCGCTTCAAAACGGGCAAGAGGGGCGACACTGCAACTAACTGTGTGGTAGAAGTCACTCCGGCCATCAGGGCCAAATTACTTGATAGGAAAAAGATATATATAGACTGGCTGTCTTACAGAGTGCAAGACTACCTCAGGGTTACCAGGTGCTACAAGTGCCAGGGCTACGGGTATGTAGCCAAGCATTGAAGATCTGAACAATGCTGCTCCCACTGCAGTTTAGCGGCACATAGTAGCAAAGATTGCAATAAAAAGGATGCAACGCCTAAATGTGTAAATTGTAAAAAGGCGAAGAGAGCATCAAACCATAGCTCTATGGATACTAAATGTACAGCATACAAGGCTATCATGGAGATGTTAGTCAACTCCATGGATTATGGCCAGTTATGAACGAACTAATAGAAATAGACCTGTCCTGTGCTTTGCGCAGTTAAATGCTAGAAGAGCACGCAGGGTCAGTCCAGAAATAAGGTCCAAATGTGTGGAAAGAGGAGTAGACATCCTGCTTCTCCAGGCGCCATACCAGCGCAGCGGCCGAATAGAGGGTTTCAGGCTGGGAACGACGATGGTATATGTGGAAGGGCAAATCACCTGGGCCGCAATAGCAGTTATCAACCCTGAGGTGTCTGTGCTTAAATTAACGCACCTAACAAACACACACTTCGCTTAGCAGAGGTTAGGCTGCGCTCTTTAACGATGCATGTGATCAGTGGATACTTCCACCTGAGCCACGAAATGGGGGTACATCTTACACACTTAAGTAAGGTGTTACACGTACTTCAAGGAGGATGCTGCTAATAGGTGTTGATTCCAATGCCAGATCCCCCCTGTGGGGGTCTGATCGCACCGACCGCAAAGGTGAGGAACTGGAAAATTTTACAGCGCAGTGGATTCTCCGGATCGCCAATGTGCCAGGTAGTATCTCTACCGTCTCCAATGAAGTTGGAGAAGGAAATGTGGACGTAACTCTTGTCACCACGAATCTCGAGACACTCATCACAGGGTGGACCATCAGAGAGGACTGGACCTCAGGTGATCATAGAACGATCACGTTCCACCTTAATGGAGCAAGCACGCCTGCAAGTTCAGGTGCTGCAAATCAGGGAAACAAGCTAAAGCGATACTCCACACAGAAAGCGAACTGAGATACTTTCTGCGCTATACTCGAGGATGAATGGGAACAGGTCCCTAAAAAAATGCCCGGCACCAAAATCGAGACAATTGAGAGAGTTCGCTCACTGACAGCCATTTTGAGAAAAGCGTGCAATGCTGCCATACCGAGTAGTAGGGTAGCTGTTAGGAGGGTTCCCTGATGGAAACCTGAGTTAGATAGGTAGAAAAGGGCTACAAACCGAACCCGTCGAGTATTCCAGAAAGAGTGTGATCCCGTCACACGGGAACACCTCAAGAAAGAATACAAAGCGGCCAGAAAGGAGTATGTCCGTAGACTCAGGCATACTAAAGAGGCCAAATAGCAAGACTTTGTCATAGTAAAAGGTAATCAGAACCCCTGGGGTGTAACTTACCGACTCCAAGGGGGCAAGCTGTTTATAAAGGAGGTTGCTTGCAACGTCCGTCTGGATAATAACACCTACACGATGGACTGCGTGAGCACCGCTATGGCAGTGCTAAATATTCTGTTCACTCCAGACAATTTGCAGGATGAAACGCAAGAGCAAAAAGATATGAGGTCCTTGGCTAACGCTCTCCCCCCGAGGGGAGCCGAGGTTGAACTTACTCTTACCGAGTTGGATCAGATCATGGCCAAGATGAAGCTGGGTAAGGCCCCTGGCCCAACCAGCTTTGCCTTGGCAATCATTTGAACAGCACTGCCGACCATCAGACAGGACCTAATCAACATCTATAGCTCGTGTCTGAGATTTTCGGTCTTCCCTAATGAGTGGTAGGTTGGTCAAGTTGTCACAATCACAATCACACACACACACACACACACACACACACACACACACACACACACACACATACCGAGGACGCCATTGTTCAGTTGCGTAAGTCTGTGAGTAAATCGAGCAGAAAATATGTTGCAGCAATCTTCCTGGACATAAGGGCGCCTTCGACAATGTCTGGTGGCCCGCTGTGCTAACAGCATTGAACAACAAAGCATGCCCCAGGAGTCTTTACAAACTGATAAAAAAATTACCTGAAGGGCCGTCGAGTCCTCATGCGAGATGGTTTTGAGGAAGTACAACTTGGGGTCAGTAAGGGATGCCCGCAGGGATCCGTACTGGGCCCAACTCTGTGAAACCTAGTTCTAGATCCCCTTCTTTGGCAGCTCTGAAGACTAGGGTGCGAAGTCATTGCATATGCAGACGACATTGCACTCCTAGTGGAGGGAGACTCGCGTAGGGAGATCGAATGGAATACATGAGAGCGGTACATGCACATGTGGGGAAGTGGACATGTCAGAGCAAGTCCTGACCGTCTGTCCTAAATACGAAGAAATTAGGATCAGTTTCCAGAGAGAAAATAACACCTCTATTGAGGTCAGAGCTCTATTGAGCCAAGTGCATTACAAAGCACTAGAGAAACTAGTCAAAGGCTCCTACAAACAAAGGAGTCTTTTGAAGCAATAGAGAGTCTGCTTGAAGCAGACATAATAGAGAATCATACACTAATATTAGTGGACCGGCACCATACACCAGTCCACAAAACTGTAAATCAAAAAAGCGCAATTAATCACAAAGGCAATATTTATATATATATACATGAACAAAAATCTATTTTTCCTAAATAAGTAGACCAGCACTATACACTGGTCTAAAAACCGCAATATATAATTAGCAATAAGAAAAATCAGCTTTTACACTGGTTGCAACTCTAGTCTGAATATACAAGATGCAATAAAAAGTGATTCGGAATCCACTATAAACTGTAGGTCCATAAAAGTCGCAATGATGCATAGATCTGCACCAACAAGAAAAGATCAGCAATACTGCAAAGCTCTGGAGCACAATCGGCCGATAAAGCGAAAGCTAGGTGCGGCCGGTAATGTTTGTAAATACTATATTTTTATTCCTTTTCTAAACGAATTTAATCGAAATTACGTTTTTTCATACAAAAAATGTAATTTGTATCACTATATTTTTAAATATTAGACCTTTAACGCAATGGTTTCAAAATTTCATTTCGTTTTCTGTCAAAAATGCTTTACTGTGAGAGAGGTGTGGGTCTGTACATTGTCATGATGGAAGAAGCATTTAACTGCGCGTCAAACATCTGGCCTTTTTCTTCGAATATTTCCCCTTGTTCAACTCTCCATGTAAAATTTGTGATTAACTGTTTAACTTGGAGAAATGAACTTCAGTTGCACTACACCTCTGCAACGTGAAGAGCTAGTTGACTCCCATTGGCTTGATTGCTGCTGTGTGTCGGGGTCTGACATGTACACATACACGTGTGTGTATGTGTGTGTGTTTAGAACATGTACTACGTCTGTTAATTCTCTTTTTGATCTTATGATAATCTATCCTATCATACTAATTTATAAAGACAAAGCGTGTTTTTTTTGTACACGATAACCGAAAAAAACTACTGAACCGATTGTTCTCAAATTTGACATATAGAATCTATATTATCTTGGGAAGGATATAGGCTATGTTTTTTATTGAAAATCATTTTACTTTCATCAATAAATTAAATTAATGGTTTTAACAATCAGTTTCACCAGCGGCCACTAGGTGGTGTCTTGAATCACGAACATCAACTCAATGTAGTCGGCTTAAGGTATTAATACCAGGCCAGCTCAAGTGAATGTTCATATCCAACATTGGGATTCGTAACCTAAAGAAGGTGTGACGTTAGTCGGTAGTAACTTTTTTGTTCTTCTGGTTAATCTGACACTACTCTCACACTTTATGGATATCTTTTGATTTTTGTAAATTTTATTTTCTCTTACGTGGCAAAATCTCTCTTTCTCTCTCTCTCTCTCTCTCACTCTCACTCTCTCTCTCTCTCTCTCTGTCACTATCTCTTTGTCTTTCTTTTTCCTTATCTTATAAAATGGTTCTGTATGCCAAATCATACTGAATATAGTTTGTGACGATAAATTATATTTTTAATTTTTATACATTCTATTACTTCAGAATTTTGACAAGTGACTATTTTTTTTAGTTCGAACAAAAGAAATGATGGCAAAATTAGGTTTCTTTACCAACAATCTCGAAACTATGTATATATATAGATAAAATATATCGTCATTTCTGCATAAAAAGGCAATATCCATCGTCTGCTTAGAAAATATGCTATTCGCATACCAATATTTTGCTTGAATTTCAGTTGAGATCACTACGAAAATATTCACGGTATTTCATTGAAAAAACGGAATTATACGATATATATATATATATATATATATATATATATATATAGTATATTATATTGTACATGTTATATATACATATTTTAAATACGGTTTCTACCGAGTAATGTTGTATTAGCGTGTAAGGCGGTTGATTACGATATTCCGTTGCCTCAAGGCGATTTCTATAGGCAGCTGTGTGTTCCGATGATAAAGTACGATACCCAAGTGTCTCTAGGCCATTTCAACGGGGAATATTGTATTTAGGTGATAAAAAACGACGTCCAGGTATGAGAAAATCAACTTCTATGGGAAGTTCGTGTTGGGACGGTAAAATACAATATCTAGGCCTTTCCAAACGACTTTTACAGGGAGTATTGTGTTTAGTCGTTAGGACGCGATGCTAGCTTTCTCAGGACGACTTCTACTGGGACTATCGTATTTAGTTGATAGGAAACGATGTTCAGGTATCTCGGCACAACATCTACGGGAACTTTCGTATTTCAGAATGCGATTTTTAAATGTTTTGGAAGGACTTCTACGGGGAATTTCATTTTCGGACGGTAGAAGACGATGTCCGTATATGACGGGACGATTTCTACGGGGAGTGACGTATTTAGTTGGTATGAAATAATGTTCAGGTATGCCGGGATAACTTATACGGGGAGTTTCGTGTTAAGATGATAGAATGTGATTTCCAGGTGATTTGGAACGACTTCTACGGGGAGTGTCGTCTATAGTTGGTGGGAAAAAATGTCCAGCTATATTAGTACGACTTTTATAAAGAGATTCGTATTCTATCATTCAAACACGTATACTCCCAGTAAGAATCATCCTGGGATACCTGGACATTGTGTTTTACTTCGCCAATACAAAACTCTCATAGTCGTCTCGAGACATTTCGTATAGTCCGAACATGATACTCTCTGTAAACGTCGTCTCGAGACACTTGAACATCTTTTTCTACCGCTCGACCTCGAAAGTACAATTTTCTCCATCTATATTCTTTATATTTCATTATATTCTCCATATATATATATATATATATATATATATATATATATATATATATATATGTGGTATAAAATGGTCGGCAAAATATCAACTATTTGAAGTGGACGTTACATTCAATTTACATTCAATGCTTTTTATACAGAAGCGATTTTATGGTCAATTATTTATAGAAATATAGATTTGTATATATAGAATACTTTTTACTTAGATATTATTGAATTGTTTATGAAATCGGTTAAATTATTATCTCGGGCAAAGCCGAGACGGGAGATGCTACAATTTATATAACTGGTTTATTGTGAAATTATTTTCTTATAATTTTAATTTCATCTTTTTTGACAGAGGACATTAATGAATTTAGAAAAATGTACGATTTGTAAATTCTATTAGGAGTGTGAATAAGTCTTTCCCGTTTTTTGTAAGAGATGGCGCCACCAATACTGTGCGAGTATTCAATGGTTACATATGTCATAATCAAAGCTTATTCATATGTCAACAATTCCATACTAACACATTAGTTAAAATTTTTTCGCATCATAAATTTTTGATATCGTGAAAATGTCGAAATTTGAGCCGAGTCGACGTCATTTGCGGGAAGTTTCACTTTATTGGTTCAATTTGAACAAATCTGCTGCCGAGACGCATCGATTGCTTCAGGAGGCTTATGGAGAAGGTTGTGTCGATGATTCAAGTGTTCGCGGATGGTTTCGACGCTTCAAAAGCGATGATTTTGACGTGGAAGACAAGGAGCGTTCCGGGCGGCCGCAAATCTTTGAAGATCGAGAATTGGCGACTTTGCTTGATGAAGATTCTTGTCAAACGCAAGAAGAACTTGCTGAAGCATTGGGAGTTGACCGAACAACCATTTCCAAGCGTTTGAAAGCCATGGGAATGATCCAAAAGCAAGGAAATTGGGTGCCGTACAAACTGAAGCTGAGAGACGTCGAACGGCGTTTTTTCACTTGCGAACAGCTGCTTCAGCGACATAAAAGAAAGGGTTTTCTGCATCGTATCGTGACTGGCGATGAAAAGTGGATACGTTACGATAATCCGAAGCGAAGAAAATCATGGGGACTACCCGGCCATGCATCATCATCGACGGCCAAGCCAAATATTCATGGCGCCAAGCTCATGCTCTGTATATGGTGGGACCAGCTAGGTGTGGTTTACTATGAGCTTCTGAAACCGAATGAAAGGATCACAGGCGAGGTCTATCGACGACAATTGATGCGTTTGAGCCGCGCACTGCGAGAAAACCGGCCACAATACTCCGACAGGCACGACAAAGTTATTTTGCAACATGACAATGCTCGCCCACATGTTGCACCGCCGGTGAAAACATACTTAGAAACGCTCAAATGGGAAGTCCTACCCCACCCGCCGTATAGTCCAGACGTTGCTCCGTCTGATTACCATTTCTTCAGATCAATGACGCATGGCCTGGCTGACCAGCACTTCCATTCCTACGAGGAATCCAAAAAATGGGTGGATGACTGGATAGAGGCCAAACCGGTCGAATTTTTTCGCAACGGGATTCGTATGTTACCAGAAAGATGGGAAAAAGTTGTAGCTAGCGATGGCCAATACTTTCAATAATTCATTTGTAACCATTTTTTCACAATAAAGGCTCAAAATTTGAAAAAAAACGGGAAAGACTTATTCACATACCTGATATTATACTAAGCTTTTAGAGTTGTATATGAGTACTGAAAAAAATATAAATGTTTATATTTGATATATAAATTTTTTTTACAGCTTCTTCAAATAAACAGATATCTCGACCAGCAAATCGTCCAACTAATATAATGCCTTCAAATGGAAACAATGATACATTAGTTACTCTTAGTGGACGTAAAGAATTTGAAAATATACCTCCTACTACCACAGCAGCTGCATTGTCAATACCAAATTCTATATTATTGAAACATAAGCAACAAGTTCATGTACAACAATTGCAGGATAGTAGCAGAAATCGGCGATCTAATGTAGTAAAAGAAGTAGAAAGATTAAAAAGAAATAGAGAAGAAAGAAGACAAAGACAAGCTGAGCTAAAAGAAGAAAAAGAAGCTCTCATGAATATGGATCCTGGAAACCCTAACTGGGAATTCCTGGCTATGATTAGGTAAAACCAGCCCTTTGAAAATTTATTCAAAATTAATATTATTTTTATGATGGATATATGAAAAAATAAGATCTTATAGGACGATAGTTATTCTTATAGAAGATCTTTATAAACCTATGATATATTATTTATGCTAATAAAACTCAATGGCAATACTTTTTCTTTTAATTTTTTAAAAATCTAATCGGCCATTTATCATCAGATATTGCTAAATTTATAGTTATTATTGATTTAGAAAAAGCAGAAATTTTGTTTCATTAGTGAGTCTCCTTTATGCTTGTTGATTTGTATACAACTTTTAACTTTAATTCATTAAAAAATGTCATATATCATATACTGAAAAAGTTGCAAGAGAACTATAATTGACATTTAAAAGGAATTCGCCAAACTGAAGCTGCATCGAATTGAGTCGAAATATTCCTCATATCATGAATCTTTTTTAATGCATTTACATTTATACAATTTCTAATTATCGTAAAACAATTTAATTGTACTTATGTCGACTGCCCATATACAAATTAATAAATATTTTTTTATTGGTCTTACAGTCCAATCAATTCAATCTAAAAATAAAATAAAAATAAAAATAAATAAAAATAAAAATAAATAAAAATAAATAAAAATAAAAATAAATAAAAATAAAAATAAAAATAAATAAAAATAAAAATAAAAATAAATAAAAATAAAATAAAAATTAAAAATAAAAATTAAATTAAAAATTAAATTAAAATTATAATGACAGTCAGACTGTCCTTGTATACATTCACCCCAGTAGACTAATCTGAAAATAAAATATTAGCTGCAAAAATTCTTTGTTAGTAAAGTGCAGCCTGACTGTCCCCAACACCCTTACCTAATTGAAGACTTGTCCAACGTTTCGAGCTCGCTACGGCTCCTCATCAGGGACTAAACTCAACCTTCTATTCTAATCTATATATACCCATCCCCACCACCAAATTTAGAAAATTAAATATAAATTCCCCCTCTACACAAATTTTCAAAAACCAATCAATTTAATAAAGAATGATAAACACTGTCCAATCTACCAGACTCTAACATTAAATTCACATTATTTCGATTCCTGGAAATGTGAATACTTTCAAGACTCTCCCGTTTATACTTATTATTAATACCATGTTCCAAAATATCCACATTCACAAAATCAACAGAATGTAAAAACTTTAAACAATGCTCTTTTAAACCGGAAGTAATATGTAAGCTACGTAAACTATATTTATGCTCATAAATTCTCTTTTTTTAAATATCTACCTGTTTGTTCAATATAGTATTTATCACAATCCATGCAATTAATCTTGTAGACAACTCCTGATTTTAAGCATAAATCATGCCTATCTTTGCAATTATTAAACAATCTACTCAAATTATTGCTATTTTTAAAGAAAATTTGAATGTTATATTTCCGAAAATTTCTTTTTATTCTTTCAGATAATCCTCGAACATATGGTAAGACAATAATTTTGCCTCCGTTAACATCAATTCCTGCACTATGTCTATATTCGGTATTATAAATGTCAAACAATCTCTCAGCAATTAATCTATTAATAAATTGAATTGGATAGCCATTATTAATGAAAGTCTCTCTTACTATCTGTAAATTATTTTGTCTAAAATCTTTATGTGACAATTTAATTGCTCTGTCAATGACACCCTTTAATGGTCCAATTTTGTTTCCGAATTGGTGGTGTGAATTAAAATCTAAAAACCTACCTGACCAAGTAGGCTTTCTGTACCAATTAAGTTTCACCTTATTATTACTACATCTAATGACATTAATGTCCAGAAAACTTAACTGACTATTATCTTCAACCTCCCTTGTAAATTTAATTCTGTCATGTACAGAATTAAAGGAGGCAAAATTGTTGTCTTGCCATATGTTAGAGTATTGTCTGAAAGAATTAAAAGAAATTTTCGGAAATATAACATTCAAAGTTTCTTTAAAAATAGCAATAATTTGAGTAGATTGTTTAATAATTGCAAAGATAGGGATGATTTATGCTTAAAATCAGCAGTTGTTTACAAGATTAATTGCATGGATTGTGATAAATACTATATTGGACAAACAGGTAAATATTTAAAAAAAGAGAATTTATGAGCATAAATATAGTTTACGTAGCTCACATATTACTTCCGGTTTAAAAGAGCATTGTTTAAAGTTTTTACATTCTTTTGATTTTGTGAATGTGGATATTTTGGAACATGGTATTAATAATAAGTATAAACGGGAGAGTCTTGAAAGTATTCACATTTCCAGGAATCGAAATAATGTGAATTTAATGTTAGAGTCTGGTGGATTGGACAGTGTTTATCATTGCTGATTAAATTGATTGGTTTGTGTAGAGGGGGAATTTATATTTAATTTACTAAATTTGGTGGTGGGGATGGGTATATATAGATTAGAATATAAGGTTTAGTTTAGTCCCTGATGAGGAGCCGTAGCGAGCTCGAAACGTTGGACAATTCTTCAATTAGATAAGGGTGTTGGGAACAGTCAGACTGCACTTTACTAACAAAGAATTTTTGCAGCTAATATTTTATTTTCAGATTAGTCTACGGGGGTGAATGTATACAAGGACAGTCTGACTGTCATTATAATTTTAATTTAATTTTTAATTTAATTTTTATTTTTAATTTTTATTTTATTTTTATTTATTTTTAATTTTAATTTTATTTTAATTTTATTTTTAGATTGAATTGACTGGGCTCTAAGACCAATAAAAAAATATTTATTAATTTGTAATTATCGTGCTTTTACTTTTAGTAATACTTTGTCAAAGTCTACAACTCTGAAAATGTAATTTTCTGATGATATTTTAAATATTTATCAATTTTATTCACTCTAAACGGTACAAAATTATAAGGTGAAAGAACTTCCTTAGAAATGTAGAAGAACGTAAAAGTTTTATAGTAATAATTCGATATTTTTTAGGAAGTATTTTATCAAGAACAGAACAATCGTAATTGTTGTTAACTCACAAAGATCTTGACATAGGAAGCACTCTCTAATATAACCAGAGGTGAAAGAACTATATAGTCCGACAGCCTGCGCGCTGTGGTAGGGCGAGCGTGGAGGAACTGAAGGACATTCTCCAGGATATTTGCGCAGTTATTAATATTTTTTTGTTTACCTTTACTTTGTACAAATTCCTTTTTTTCTCGGATACACGTTGCAATTCGTAACTAAAAATATAATTTATATAAATGTAAATACATGTATATTTGTGCTAAATAAATATCTTTTTGTTTAAAATTATATATATGTATATGTATACATACATATATATATACATATATATATATATATATATATATATATATATATATATATATATATCTTATTCAATAATTTCATGTAACTCCAGCTCTTTTGCATTTGCAGGTACCTTACTTGGGGTTAGTAATCAATACGATTGTTTTATACTTGATGAAATAATTTTTTACAAAAAGATTGTAATCATTAATAAAAATCTAAAATACTTTATTTGTGCTTATGTCAACTGTTTTTAGATAAAATTCATAAATATTTATATTGGTCTTGCAATCCAATTAAATTATTAGGAGCCGAACTTTGTTTCCGATCGTCACGGTTAGATAGCGATATAGGTAGTACGAAAAGTCAGATGTTTCGGATCTAGTATTTATTCTTTAGTTCTGCTATGTACCAATTTCTACTTTATCTGCATAGCGGAGGGAAAAGTACCGACCATGGTAACTTATTGCTCCCAGGCCAACTTCTTCCTGAACGTGCCACGCAACCTCTACTTTTTGGAGTTGCATTCACCTTCGAACGTTGCGTCTTGCGACTAAATGGTCTACACGATCATCATGGATAATGATGTGATCCAATATATCGCGATATTTTGTATCAGCACTGTAGTCTAAACGACGTATCCATGGACCGCCGGTAGGTTGCAGGGGCGTTCCTCAGACAGAAAAGCTCTCTGGTGGGCTGTCAGAGATCCGATCCGCCTACTGTAATGGCAGTGAACTTCCTGCTTTGGCGTCCATCGTTATTCCTACACACGCTTTTTTGACATCGACTTTCGATAAATTTTGGCCCTCCGCAGTTTATCCAAGATGAACTCTATTCTTGATATCGGATAGGCATCTATGACAGTCATGGCGTTAGAGTCTCTACCATCTCCACAGAAATGGTACGAACCGTCTGATTTGTTCGTAATGACAGGCGCGCAGATCCACTAACTGACTCAACATCCTATCTCACGGCTCAACGTCCGTACCTCTATCTCGAAGATTTTCTATACTTTATTTTGATCTACTTGCAGCATTATGCACGACATACATCCCGGTGAATACTTGGCTGGAACATCGCCCTGTACCTCGTTTCTACGTTCGGTTAGCATAGTCGCTCCCAGTTCCCCACCAGCTTTCGGTAATCGTTTGCTTACTAGATTCCTCACTACGATTTTCTGGTTCTCTCGGTCTTCGAAAATTCCTGCGCCTTGCTCTGATGTGCTAATTCTTCTTCCTCGCCTTGCCGCGCGCGGCTAAACTCTCCCCAGTTTATCCCAATAGAGAGAAATAACCCATTCTCTAATGTAATTTCGGCTATTTGGGTCTCTCTTGATCATTTACTTGGGTCGGCCCGGTATCCTCAGACAGTACCGATTTCTCCAGGCTTTGCGACTCTGCATGTTTCGTCTCTCCCTCTACGTACATCACAACTCCGTCTCCCCGTGAATTTTGCTCCGTGGTGGTTTGTGTCAGCCACTCGGAACATGTACTGTTTGGCCACTATGGCGGTGGAAACTTTTGTTTATGTAAATTCAACCTCTGACTTATACGCACTGGTCCTCCAGTTTGGCCGTTCTTCTCAAAACTCTCTCCTGTGTCTCCGGATAAAATAATTTTATGATGCTTAGTCCCTTATCAGCATACCTCTTTCTTTTCTCATACCTCTCAGTCGGATGTTTCCTCGGGGACTCCCCGGGCTTGATTTAATCTACTCAATGCCCTATGGTCTCGCCAACCCATTGCTCTTCATAGAGGACTCTTGTATAATTCAACTGTAGAAGTCGCTTTCTTACTAGATGCTCCTGTGGTTATATTGCTTCTGATGTACGGCTCGTCTTTTTCACTTTATTTTTGATTAGCACCTATCGGACGCTACCAATTCGGAAACAAACTCGAGACAGTGAATGGTGTCATTGACAGAGCAATAAAGTTGTCACATATGGATTTTAGATAGATTAATTTGCAAATAGTAAGGCAAACTTTCATTAATAATGGATATCCAATAGAATCTATTAATAAATGCTGAAAGATCGCGTCGTGAGTATCGCTTATCCAACTCTGTCCCTGCTAGTATACGAGAGTGTAGGCTAAAAGTGAGTATTTAAAACCGATAAATACTTGGTACTAATATCATTACTACGCAAAATCAAAACATTTTTAGCTCAATAATTTGGATTAATTGTTTATCCAGATGCACTTACATAAAAGTTATATATTGTACAAATTGTATTTGACACTAGATCATGCAGTTGAGCGACCTTAAACAGGACATAAATCACGCACTCCACGAAATTCAACTTTTTGGATACGTGTTGTAATATACTATGAATCTATAAAGAAAATCATTTTTCCATGTATATCTATTGAACGTACATCATGAACGTGTTATAGTTTAAAAAAAATAAAATCATCAGCAGAAAATTCATTTAATGGTAATATGAAAACATAATACTAGGTAGTTACTAGGTAATAAAAACATAATACTAGTTAGGCCGAAAAGTTCATACGGTACGTGAGTAAATTTGACCGCAGTTAGACAATTGGTTCGTGAGATATATCGTTGTGACTAAAGCGACTATTGTCATTGTGAAAAAATGGAGAAAAAATAATTTCCCGTATTTATCAATCATTACATTTTTGTTAAAAAAATATTGTTAACCAAGGCTTGGCTTGATAAGCAGTATTCAGAAGCTGCGTCTGGAAAATCAACTGTAAAAAATGCTTTGCTAAATTTCATTGAGACGGACGTTAGGAAAAGACTATTAGCGAAGAAAATATCAAAAAAGCTCCAAAATAATTTTAAATGGTCCTAAAGTCAAATTGATCGCGACAGCTGAGGCTCTAAGAAATCAAAGGAATATACGAGACAAATAAAGTGGGTGCCGCGCGTGCTGAAAATCGTTCAAAATCAACAATCTGTTGATGATGCGAAGTAATATTTAGCGATATTCAACCGTAATAAAGACGAATTTTTCCGTGTATATATTACAATGGATGAAACATTCCTTTATCACTACATTCTACAATCCAATTGACAGTCTGCCGAGTGGACTCAACGCGATGAACTGAACCGAAAGCGTGGTAAGATGCGACAGTCAGCTGCTAAGGTTATAGCATCAGTATTTTGGTATGCGCACGGTATAATATTCATCAACTACCTTCAGAAGCGAAATGGCGAATATTATATAGCGTTCTTGGAGAATTTGAAGGGAAGAAATCACGAAAAAAGGTTTCATTTAAAGAAAAAAAGTATCGGTTCATATGAATTGCTTTTCTATCTACCCTATTCTCCAGATCTGATGATTTTTGATCCAGATTTTTGATCCAGATCTCCAGTGATTTTTTTCTTGTTTGTAAACATCAAAAGAATGTTTGCTGGAAAATAATTCAGTCCACACACGGAGGTAATATCGGAAAATTCTATGATAGTTATAATCATTATGTTTATCTCGAAGACAACTATATTGAATAATAAAAATAAATTTTACCAAAACACATGTTTCATTATGTTAGCCTATGAACTTTTTAGTCTATCTGTTATTTCCAGAAAGTGTACACGTAATTAAAAACAAAAAATATATATTCTACACTACTAGGTTTTCTTATAATATTTTTTGAATTTTCCAAGATTAATTAAGTAGTATTGTGCCATTTAATAATTATAAATTATACATATGTCGACATTTCGGAATTAAATTAATAAATTAAATTAACAAATATTTTTATCGTTCTTACAGTTTTTATACTATAATATTAGGTTGTCAAATATCTCCCTTCCGCCTTTTTGTCTTATGAATTTCGCGGTTATATACACCTCGCTACAGAGCTCGTATTTGGTAATACTATACATCATTTGAAAGGTCTTGACATAACGTACAAAACGACGCTTATGCATGATTAGTTTGGATATTGCGTTCAAAAGTTATAGACGTGTAAAGATGGAGTTCACTAACACCGAAATTCGCGCTATTTTAAAGTTTTCCTTCGTTAAACGCAAATTCGCTAGAAAAACGTTCCGCGAGATTAATGGTATTTTGGGAGATGGTACGCTATCACTTCGAACTACAGAGGAATGGTTTGAATGATTCAGAGCCGTTGAAAACGACACCATGGACGAATACCGATCAAATCATGGAATTTATCGAGTTAGACTGACACGTGGCATCTCGTGATATCGCCCAGGAGATGAGAGTCAGTCACCAAACCATTTTAAATCATCTGCAGAAGGCTGGATACAAAAAAGCTTGATCTTTGGGTGCCGTATGATTTGACAGTAAAAACCTTTTGGACCGAACCAACGCCTGCGATGTGCTGTTGAAACGGAACGAACTCGACCCATTTTTGAAGCGGATGGTGACTGGCGATGAAAAATAGATCACATACGACAATATCAAGCGGAAACGGTCGTGGTCAAAGGCCGGTGGACCGCTGCAAACAGTGGCCATGCCGGGATTGACGGCCAGGAAGGTTTTGCTGTGTGTTTGTTGGGATTGGAAGGGAATCATCAACTATGAGCTGCTTCCATATGGCCAGAGAAATTCTACCATCTACTGTGAACAACTGGACCGCTTAAAGCAGGCTATCGACCAGAAGCGTCCACAATTGGTCAAAAATACAAGGAGAGGTGTTTCTACGAGAGGGGTATTATGAAGTTGCCGTCTAGATGGAAACAGATTATCGAACAAAACGGCGCATATTTGAAGTAAATCCGACTACTGTAAAACTTTTTATAAAGCATTGAATGATGAGCAAAAAAGCGGAAAGGAGATATTTGAGAACATAATATAATATATTGTACTAAAATAATAACAGGCTGTCCTTATTTATGATCACCACCGAAGAATCTGAAATAGAACATATTACTGGAAAGAAATTAGATTAAAAATAAAAAAAATAAAAATAATAATAAAATAAAATAAATTAAAAAAAATAATAAAATAAATAAAAATAATAAAAATAATAACATGTTTTATTGTTAACAAGAGTCATGTCAACAGTTTTCTTCGAATATCGTGGTGTGATGCATTCTGAATTTTCTCCGACGGAGAAAATATACTCATTGTTATGCGTTGTATGCGTGATGCTGCTCGAAAAAAAGACTGAAGCTATAGCATTGATTTTTATGGATTTGTATTTAAAAATTGGAGTTTCTTGTGCATAATATAAAAACCATAAGACTTATAATGTCCTCTTTCAATAATAATAATTTTTGTTTGCTTGAGATGTAATAGTTACTATTTTTTAAAACAGAACCACTATCATGATAATATTTAATGTGATTATTAATTTTATATTATAATTAATTATAATATGAGTTTTTATAATCTATTCATACATTCTGTGTTTAAATGAAACTGTTCAGGCTTGTTTTTTTATCTTACTTTTTTTATAAAACTTTATGAGTGGTCCTCTTTGTCTATGGCTGTTCTTTTTTACTCTAGAATATTAAAATCTATATCTGAAAGTTAAATCCTGCAAATATGTGCTGATTATATTAAAAACAAGACGACTGTTGCCACATGTCGACTCATATTATGATATCCATTTCCCATACATATAAGTTTATAATACGACAAATAACTACTGTATAGATTACATATATACTTATAAAATCTAAGGTAAAAAAGAAATCTTATACGAATAGAATGATAAGTTCTCATTGATGAAAGTGGATTTAATGAAATTCAGTATAGAGAAATGAAGTGGTATAATAATTTTAATCAAGTATGATTAATCAGGCCTAACAATTTTATTTAACTGCAATATAATGAATACCACAACATATAATTATCATATAATATAATTATCGAAAATTTTGAGATAATGGTGAATGTTATAGAATATTCAATGAATTATGTCATACACTAAATTTTACCTTTTCTAAGCATTTTACAGTTTGTAAAACATGATATTTTATGTAATGATTTTCTTTCTAATAATTACACAAAAATTATAAACTTTTAGTAAATATACACAGATTTTCATATACTATATTGTGAATTGAAAATATATATATAATATTGAATTAATTACAGAGAATATCAAAATAGCATTGAATTTCGGCCTCTTAGAGAAATTGATATAGTTGATGACCACCAGATAACAGTTTGTGTTAGAAAACGACCACTAAATAAAAAAGAAATTTCTCGAAAAGAAGTTGATGTTATAAGTGTACCTAGGAAAGATCAGATTGTAGTACATGAACCTAAAGCAAAGGTCGATTTAACAAAATACTTAGAGAATCAACTTTTCAGATTTGATTATGCATTTGATGAATTTTGTACAAATGATATAGTGTATAAGTATACAGCTAAACCATTAGTATCTACAATTTTTGACGGAGGTATGGCAACATGTTTTGCCTATGGACAAACAGGGAGCGGCAAAACTCATACAATGGGAGGCGATTTTAATGGTAAAACGCAAGATTGTAAAAAAGGAATTTATGCTATGGTAGCGAAAGATGTTTTTAAGTGCCTAAAAATGACAAAATATCGATCATTAAATTTAATAATATCCGCAAGCTTTTTTGAAATATATTCTGGAAAAGTATTCGATTTGTTAGCAGATAAAGAAAAATTACGAGTTTTGGAAGACGGTAAACAACAAGTAAGTAATATCTAATAGTTTTATTTTAACCTCATCTTTATTAATATTAATAAAAGACATATTAATATATATTAATATATTAATATGACATATTAACATATTTTAGATTAATAATTAGAATTAGACTATAGATTATAAACTATAATTAGACATATTAATATATTAATAACTTAAATATACATTAATCTTCCTTATTCAAATTTAGAATCTTATGTCAATATGCAGTTTGAAATATCAAAATTGAATTATGAATCCATAACAACTCTTAACTTGATATTTATTTTAAAATGCAATAATTTATATTTTTTACTCATCCAATGATTCTACAGAGATTTATGTACCATTATAGATGCATTGGAAATACCATCATAATAACCACTACAAATGTATCTACTTCAATTTTGAACACTATAAAACGGTTCAACACTTCTAATTATGGTAATTACGGTCGGTTGCTAGAAATACCTGGGGTTCTCCGACGCATAGTGTCGTTCAAGGAACGGGAATATTAGTTCAAGAGCGTGAGATATTTTTTAACTACTTTGTATTCCTTTATAAATATTTAGTTACAGAACGGTTTCGCTAGTGAGAAGACTTCAAAAATATCGTAAAATAAAGTAATGTAGTCTATATTATTTTATTTCTTAAAAACTTATTCCTTCTTCGCTTCACGTAAATGACTCTCAAGATTCATTTACTCCGAACCATTTGATTCTTTGAACCGCAGATGTTTTAATAAGTAATAAAAAAAAATACGCGCTGCTTAAAATATTGTTTTTCCTACACTCTAAAGATTTCAAAAGTGATCAATTTCAATAACCACAAGACATTCGTAATAGCAAAACAAGCCAGCAATATGTAAAATTTACATGGTAAAGAACAAGTTCCTGGGAAAACAATCCATCGTATTTTATCCGAATTTCAATCAAACTTCAACTTCAATTATACAATAGTGTATTAAAGAAGCCGTGTTTAAGAATTAAGTATATCTCGAAAAAATTCAGATATACTTCTTGGTCAATTCTAAGCACTTTTTATTCTCTAACTTTTTCTTATATAACGCTTTGTTTTTGTATAAAAAATCAAAAACCTTAAAAGTTTGAGTTATGCAACTGAAGGTTTTTGATTTTTTACACAAAAACCAAGCGTTATATAAGAAAAAGTTAGAGAATAAAAAGTGCTTAGAATTGACCAAGAAGTATATCTAAATTTTTTCGAGACGATTCGATGACTTTTTCCAATTTATCATAAATTGCCAATTGGCAATAAGCACTTTTTATATTATTGATTTTTTCATCAAATGCATTATATTCGAGAAAAAAAATTCGTGAAAGCAAAATTTTGCGCTTCAGGCGCCATTTTCTAGCCGCCATATTGAATTTCTGGATTCGGGACCAAACTGAATTTAACGTTAACATAACAAGAAATAAGATTTAAAAAAAAGTATCGAAATTTTGCGTTTTTTTTTTGTAAACGTTGCCATATTGGATTTTTAAGTGAACACTTCGCAATTCTGATACAGAAATGGAAAGTAGAGAAAAAAATACTTAAGAAAAAGTATGTTTTCTTTGAATATATCCGTGGAATATGTGATAGATTTATGGTTGAAAACAGTTACGATTTCACTGTTTTGGACGTTAATGGGTTAAAGAGCAGACTTTAAAAGCAAATTAAATGCACATATTGGTAATGGTTTAATTTGAGTGGGGGTGAACCCATTCTTATGGCCAATAATATATTGCTGTAGATATCAAAATAGTGCCACCGAAGAATCATTATACCACTAAAATAATTATTCCCATTGAACACATTGGCCTATAAATGGTCGTAAATTGACTAAGTAAATTGTACATCAATGCGTTCAATGTTTTAAATGGAAAACGTGAGAGATTCATTAGTAGCACGGGATAGAATATCAATGTCTCGCGCTTTTACAAATATTGATATTAATTACTATGGACAGTTTTTGTCACAGAGCATCATCACCGAAACGTCGCAAATATTAAAACGTATGTTACAGTTTTTTTTTTAGTTCAGGACTAAAGCCGTACAGTTAGAGCTTGCCAACGACTGAACAACTGAAATCTTTATTGCTTGCTTAAAATGATTTTTTGTTTGAAGAGGAGTATCAAGTTCTACAGTGTTAGATAATCTTACGATTTTAGTTAAAGGATTAAATTGAAGAAGGAATTGTAGAAACAAAGTTTAGTTGCAAAACAAAAAGCAGTAGAATATTTTCTGATTACTGCACGAGTTTAATTATTTGAAAATTTATACCATTCAGAGCACCCCACTTTAAAAGACTTTGTAAGGTTCCAGTAAAGTTTTTTAAAAGACATTTTTCAAAACTATTGGAAATACTTTACTTACGAATGCGTAATTGTACATTTATGTAACAGACATCGGAGCAATTTGAAATTCACGCCCTCTTGTACCCCTTTCATCCAATGCCAATGATTTCTTTCCTTTAACCACACGTCATTTTATTATTATAACCTCGATGACTAGCCTTCCCCAGAGATTTTACGTATTATTTCTGCCAACCGTTTAAATTGCTGGCCACCAGTAGAGCAAAAATGTCAACATTATTGGTATCGATGGCATCGAGAATATCTCAACAAACTGACACGACGTAACAAATGGAAAATATCTACTAAGCAAAAGGATATAGATATAGGTACTCTCGCCTACGTAGAAGAAGATAAGGTACCAAACATGAACTGGAATCTCGGGCGTATTATAGATACACAAATAGGACTAGCCGGCATTATCCGGGCTGTATCCGTTCGCACGGCAACAGAGACGTTCAAGAGAGCCTTGAAACTCCTATGTCCTTTCCCAATTAATAAACCAACTTAGTCATGAACTTAAATAGAGCATTAAACAACGCTATATTAAAACGTTTTTCATTCAATTTAACTATTATTTTTCTCTAAATCAAATTTTGTATTCACACTATTCTAAAAAAAAATGGGTTATATATCAGGTATGTGAATAAGTCTTTCCCGTTTTTTTTTTTCAAATTTTGAGCCTTTATTGTGAAAAAATGGTTACAAATGAATTATTGAAAGTAGTGGCCGTCGCTAGCTACAACTTTTTCCCATCTTTCTGGCAACATACGAATCCCGTTGCGAAAAAATTCGACCGGTTTGGCCTCTATCCAGTCATCCACCCATTTTTTGGCTTCCTCGTAGGAATGGAAGTGCTGGATTATCGTAACGTATCCACTTTTCATCGCCAGTCACGATACGATGCAGAAAACCCTTTCTTTTATGTCGCTGAAGCAGCTGTTCGCAAGTGAAAAAACGCCGTTCGACGTCTCTCAGCTTCAGTTCGTACGGCACCCAATTTCCTTGCTTTTGGATCATTCCCATGGCTTTCAAACGGTTGGAAATGGTTGTTCGGTCAACTCCCAATGCTTCAGCAAGTTCTTCTTGCGTTTGACAAGAATCTTCATCAAGCAAAGTCGCCAATTCTCGATCTTCAAAGATTTGCGGCCGCCCGGAACGCTCCTTGTCTTCCACGTCGAAATCACCGCTTTTGAAGCGTCGAAACCATCCGCGAACACTTGAATCATCGACACAACCTTCTCCATAAGCCTCCTGAAGCAATCGATGCGTCTCGGCAGCAGATTTCTTCAAATTGAACCAATAAAGTGAAACTTCCCGCAAATGACGTCGACTCGACTCAAATTTCGACATTTTCACGATAGCAAAAATTTATGATGCGAAAAAATTTTAACTAATGTGTTAGTATGGAATTATTGACATATGAATAAGCTTTGATTATGACATATGTAACCATTGAATACTCGCACAGTATTGGTGGCGCCATCTCTTACAAAAAACGGGAAAGACTTATTCACACTCCTAATATATTTATATATTCGTATCTATATATAACGTTATTCTAAAAATATTAATTACTTATATTAATTACTTTATATGTAATTTATCACTCATTTAAGACTAAATTTATTCATACTAGATTATGAACATAATATTTCTATAAGTTTAATCAATTTGAGTATTATAAAAGATATTTTAATCACATACAATCATTTTTAATTCTGGGAATTTAAAGGGGACCGACATATTACACCATAACAAATCTTCCTTCTTATATCTATTTCAAAATGTAATAAGTCATATTTTTTGCTGCTAATCCATAATATTCTATAGAGATTTTTGAACCATTATAAATATATTGGGAATACTATCATAATAACCACTACAGATGTGTTTACCACAATTTTGACGGAAAAAAAACTGTAGAACATCTCGTTTAAGAAAAACGTCTTTCAATATTCGTGTATGGCTAAAATAACTTGGTCGAGTAGTCTTTTTAATAATAATTAAATTAAATAAAGTTTCAGGAAAACTTGAATAAATAAATTCACGAACACAAATTTTTTTCAGGAAAAAAGTTGCTTAAAACATAAAAAATCCCTACCTCATTTTACATAATGAGAAAAACGCAATTACACACGCGCATACGCAGCACGCTCTTCTTTTCGCGCTGCAGCATGCCGCAGGATGTCGTTCTTTTTTAAGTCGGATATCATTTGTCGATGACCACTTAGTATGAGTCAACCACTACTGTGGTGAAAATATCCTTGGATATACCGTCTCAAAATTTCGGTTCTTGAGCCTATTAATCATGTTAAGAATTAGTTTAAGCGCGTTAGGTATAGAGCTTCGTATTGTCTGAATAAAGAACAATGGGTGATCCTTTTTTTATTTTCCTACTTCTCCACGCGTTTTGTTTATCCTCACATCCTTTGTTTCTATAATCACGTACCCAATGCTTTAATACGCACATCTTGATACGCTAAAACGAAACAAAAAAATGCGCGATGACGTTCCTACTCTCGTTTTTATAGACCTACAAACTCAAAATGTAGTGAAGGCGTTAGTAGCTGCATTTTGGATGCCCTGTTTTAATTTAATAGTGAAATATTATGAGATTTCAACTTTTATTTATATGGATCATGTTGTAGTTGTATGAAGGCGTACGAGATAATGATTTTTTTTCGAATTATAGTAATTTATTACTATTATTATTATTCAAATATTCATACACAATTATTATTTATCACCCGCATGAATGCGAGTGTTCTCAAGGACAAAACCTCGATTAAGTAGTATAATAGTAATTTAATGTGATTATTATTTTTATAATTTATTATTATTATTTTTCGGCCGCTCAGTGCGAAATTAGTCGAGTGCCAGCGTCAATATACAATGGAGTAATTCTTCTTATATAGGACGGTTAGTTTTCCGACACAAAAGCTGTGCTTTCTCGGCCTTACGGCCGAAAGAAGCTCCCTAGAGCTTTCCTGATTCCAGGACTCTAATGATTATGGCCTATGGAATAAAAAAGTAATTAAAGGAACTCAGTTTAATTCCTGGTTAAAATTATTGCATAGCATATAATATAATATTCTAATATTGATAATATTATAAGTCAGTCTCTTATTCTCGAAACAGCATTTATCTGTATTCATGTTGACTAATACATGGACAATAATTTTCAATTAGTTATCATTAAATTATTTTTAATAGAAGGCTATTTAGAAATTTAACAAAAATTTTCTGCATGAACTAAACGCTTTAAATTTTGATTCTCTAATTAAATTTATATCATTGAAATCAAAAAATGTGAAGAAACTACTAAATACTATGAATTCCAATGCACTAAAAGCGAGCCAGTTGTTCCGTCGTTGATGAATAGGTAGTTCCCTGCTTTCGATATTCATCAAACTATTTATCTTCAAATTGAAATATAAGTAGACTAGATTTAATAAATAATATATAAGAGTGCATATATTGGCTAGTATAATTATGATTTATTTTTAAAAATTGATCTCAACAACTAGTGTTCTTAATTTATATCGAAGTTTTAGAGTTCGATTTAAAGCTCTCATGAAAAAGGTAATAATATTCAATAAATTATAATTCTTCAATGCATAGAGGAAAAGAAGACAGTTCTTAAAATTTTTTGTTTACTATGTTCATTCTCTATTTCACTCATTGTATTGATTGGGATGTCTCAATTGGGTCCTCGAATATGCCTTACGCTTACAATAGATATCACGCTCTAAATACTGTCACTTTTTCACCTTGTGGAAATCGAGCGATGTCCCAAATCAATAAAAAGTGAGATATAAAAAGAACATAATAAAGAAAAGCGTTTAAATTAGTGTATTCCTTTCGTATTATTATAGTATTTCAAAGGGCTTTTTACCGGAAATCGAAACATCGCTGATATACATGAAAATTCAAAACAATAGTAGCTTTAAATCAATTTTTAAAGAAGAATAAATAGTATATTTATCTTTCATGTTCAAACAAATACTTTTTACTCAATTTATACCTGGTCTTGGATGTATTACAAAGACTAAATTTTATAACAGAATCAGGAAACCTTAACTGTTATATAAATCTATAAAATCATAGATGGATAGAATATACTTGGACTCTGAAAAGTTGATTTGAATTGTTTTTTTCTATAGAAAATAAGTTCTATATGAAATACAACAAATAAAAAATTTTATTAAAAGTATTTCCCATCCCCCACAAGTAATTGTGTCTTGTGTTTCGGATATTATATGTATTCCACGTCGGAAAACGAGATGTCTTGTAAAGCTATCTAGGAGTCGATCCATTTTTTAGCTTTTTGGTGAGAAAGTGAACGTTGATTAGCTGTGGGTGTATTACAGAACGGAATAGGTTCAAATCAAAGGGGACATTGCAGCGGTTCCAGATAAGTTTTCAGTGATTTCACCACATAAGGCCGAGTGTCTTGAAGTAAACTTACATACATTGAAATTTAAGATTAGATACTTCCTTGCATATGGATCACCAGTGAAAATTCCAAGCATGGAATAGTGCCAGTGCCATTCTTGAAGAAAGAGTAATACACTTAGTTAAGGCTCTAAATATATATATATATATATATATATATATATATATATATATATATTGTAACCGTACAAACTGCCGGTTCCGAATAAAGGTTGAAAAACCGAGCGTGTGCACGTGTGCGAATAAGGCACGGTATGTGCCGAAAGAGTGCGCGCGGAGCGCAGTGAGTGAAGCGAGCAAGAAAGGCAGCAAGAGACTTTCCTTTTTCGCGCTCCAGCCATCGGATAGATTAGTTGAGGTTTTCGATACAGTATCGGTAGCCTTTAATCTTATTCTCCAAGTCCCGAAAAGTGTGGCCATCCGGCAGTCACTTCCTTTGTTCGAGTGTGTTAGACTTCTTCCCGATTACGCTCCTCCCCGTCCAGGCCAAGAGGATAACATCGATAAAATCCAGCATTACATCGCTACGCCGCATCCAGGAGGAGTGAATGCGACACAGGTGGCTGATGATAATCCACACCACCATAGAACCACCACAAATGACAGATCATACACTCGATCAATAGACAACACCTACCTAAAAGAAACAAGGGCAGGCCAGCTGCTCCGACAATGGAAGGTGCAATTCTCAGGAGCTCCTTGTGAAGATGTAGAAGAATTTATCGCCAGACTTGAAGAAACAATCAAAAGCTTGAATATCCCAGAGGCGGAGATACTAAAGCTAATATCTGGAATACTATGTGGATTAGCACGGATATGGGCAAGGCCCATCCATAAAAAATGGAGAAATCTGCAAGGTTTCAAAGCAGCCGTCCGCGGACAATTTAGACCGACAGATGACGCGCTGCAACTCGAGGAAGAGTTAAGGGATAGGACACAAGGGTCAAAAGAACCCATCGGTTCCTACATTAGAGGTATGAGAGTACTGATCGACAAAATGTCACCAGCACTTCCTATTGAGTCGCAACTTAATAGGATCTATAGAAATATCCATCCCGAATACATAGACAAAATTAATCGCAGCGAATTCAAATCGATCGAGGAACTACAGTTAATTGACAACAGCTCGAATTGAAAAATCGGTATAGAGAACCTCCACCCGTCGAGACCGGTATGGTCAGCACAGCAGCATGTTCACTATCAGAAAGAGCAAACAGACGCTCCAGACTGGGAGCCCTTGATACTGAGGAGTATATGATTTGAAAGAAACAGGTGTCAATAGTAGAATCGGCTGTAACAGTAATAAATCAGACGAACAAAGAAACAGACAGCCCGGACAGACGAAAAGAATCACATCGGAACTACAGCCCGACACCTTCCTACTCACGAGATGCTTCACCCAGGAAAAGCGGAAGAAACACGAGTCGGCACCGAAGTCCTTCGCCACTACCACCCCCCCAGAATCCATTCCCCATCACCCACCCGTAATGGTCGTTATTTAACACAAAACAGACCAAGGAACCTCCACGATGATGGAGACCGGTCCTCACGATCACCAACACCGGATCGATTCAAGCCAGTATACAATAGACGAGCATCGCCGAACAGAAGCGAGCGATATGACGATCGTGTGTGGCATAAAAATAATGAACGCAATGACACACAAAAACAAACATCAAGAAACGAACCACGGCGAGACAATGATAGGCCCTGCTGGTCATGCAAGCAGGTAGGACATTGGGCAGATCGATGCCCCAATAGAAGACGTCTCCACTGCTATAATTGTGGACAAAAAGACGTTACGACACGAGACTGCCCGCGCTGTGGCCTTTACAAACGCTAGGGAAATTCGTAAGGGGACAAGAAAACGGAGTCAACCTTGAAATCCCTTATGAGAAGACTCCGCTAACGGGAATAGATTTCCGTGAACATAAATATCCCAAAGCCAAAGAAGTAACCGATAACTGCCCGAACAACACAATACAGGAAGAAGAAAATCGATTCTTTTTAAATATCGAGCTAATGGGGAAAATATTTCCAGCTCTCGTTGACCCCGGAGCAAGGAGATCATTGGTGGGCCTAGGTCCATAAAGATTGCTAAAATCAGCAATAACACCATCAGTCTCATACATGGAACTGCCAGATGGAAAACTCTGTGCGAATGACGGAGACGTGATAATATCACTAAAAATTGATGGCCAAATGCTGCAAGCAAACTTCAAGGTATCCAGAGTACTAACTTACGATATGATGCTCGGCATGGGCATTATCGTGAAGATACAAATAACAATAGACTTTGCCAATGCCACCTGGCATACACCACGGCAGATAACTCGCCATTTTATAACATCAAAGAAGAATAAACAAGAAGCAATCAACGCCGTAGCAGCCGTTGAAGGTTTAGCGACACTGACCCGAAAGGAGGTACAGCAGCTCGAACAGGTATTAGACCACCTCATACAACCCCGAGCGGTACACTCCTAATGGCACGAATGCAACCACATCATATAAATGTACAGGGGCATGGCCCAATCAAGCAAAGACTACGTCGCATACCCGATTGACTGCTCAAACAGGCTCACGAAGAAATCGACAGGCTGCTGGCAGAGGGCATCATAGAACACTCAGAAAGCCCATGGAGCAGTTGCCCGGTAATTGTCGCAAAGAAAGACGGGAAAATTAGATTTTGTATAGACTACCGAGCGGTCAACCAAATTACACGTAAAGATGCGTACCCGCTGTCACACATGAATGTGTTATTAGACAACTTAAGGGACGCAAAATACTTGACTAAAATAGACCTTAGTCAAGCATACCATCAGATTCCCCTAGACGAACGCAGCAAAGAGATCACCGCATTCGCAGTACAGCAAAAAGGTATATACCAATACACCCGCCTACCGTATGGGCTGACCAACGCCCCAGCTACATTCCAACGAGGTATGGATCTCATATTCGGGCCACAATGGCAGCCGACCGTATTCGTCAACATGGACGATATTATAATTGCCACACGTACCTTCGAACAGCATAGTCAAGAACTAACAGCAGTGCTCGCGCGTCTTAACGAGGTCAGGCCTCAAATCAACAGAAAGAAATCTGAGTTTTACTGCCCCGAAGTTATGTATCTGGGGTATATCGTAGACGAAAACGGCCTGCGCAGAAAAGATCCAGAAAAGATCCGCCCGGTAAGTGATTACCCGAGGCCGATAAATCTAAAACAGCTGAGGGCCTTTTTAGGAATGGTAGGCTGGTAAGCCCGTTTTATTCAGTCACTAGCGAACATAAAATTACCACTAACACGACTGTTCAAAAAAAATACCAAATGGCACTGGGGGCAGGCCCAGCAAGACGCCTTCGATAAACTAAAAATCCTGCTAACGCAAGCGCCTGTGCTGGCTCGACCCACGCAGAATAGCCCATACATTCTGCAAACTGACGCAATTAACTACGCACTCGGAGCAGTTCTTAGTCAGAAAAATAACGGAGAAGAACATCCTATTGCTTACGCAAGTAGGACACTGACTAAGGCTGAAGTAAATAACACTGTCACAGAAATAGAGTGCCTAGCAGTCTTGTGGGCAGTTGAAAAATTTAGACGTTACTTGCTAGGCAAAAAATTCACAGTGATTACCGACCATAGCAGGTTTAAGTGGCTGCACACACTGAAAAATCCAGCAGGTCGCCTATCAAGATGGGCAACAGCACTACAAGCGCACAATAATGGAGATAATACACCGAAATGGAGCGCTTCATCACGTACCAGATACACTTTCAAGACCCCCTCAATCGGAGGAATCCCCTACCGCCACTCTCACGTCCATAGAGAAAGACTCCTGGTACGAGCGAAAAATGAGCGAAATACAAAACCATCCGGAAAATTACCCAGATTGTACAATCAGAGGCGATAGAATGTATAAACATCGACCAAATACATTCTGCAACACTATAAGCGAAACTGGTATAAACGAGTGGAAACTGTTTATACCAGTTAAAGATAGAGAAAAGGTGTTATATGAGTGCCACGACACCCCTACGTCAGGACACTTCGGCGTAGATAAGACAGTGTACAAAACAAGCCAACTATACTACTGGCCCGGAATGAGCAGGGATATGTATAAATACATACAGCACATCCCAGACTGTCAAATACATAAAGTGTCGGAAAGAGCACTGGCCGGTCTAATAACCCAAAGAAACATCGACGGCCCTCGGACATCTGTGGCAGCTGACATCATGGGACCCTTCCCGGCCAGTAAGGGACAACACCGGTACTTCCAGATTTTCGAGGATTTATTCACTAAATACATCAAAATTAGATCACTTAGAAAAGGAACAGGACGGGCAATCGCCAAAGCGTTGGAAGAGTTGGTGATTTTCAAATGAGGATGTCCAAAATATTTAATCACGGATAATGGCACAGAATTTGCCAACCACTTGCTTAAAAACAACTTGGGCGAAATAGGAATAATTCACCAGTTTGTAGCACCATATCACGCACAGGCGAAACCTGTCCAAAGGGTAAACCGAACAATAAAAACAATGATCTCGATATTCATCGAACACGACCACAAAGACTGGAACCTGTCCGAACTTGCGTTTGCCGTAAACACCTCAGTACATGGTAACACTCAAGCATCGCCGGCATTCCTTAATTTCGGGCGAAATCCGAGAGAAATGCCAACGTATAGAAACATCCACGGACAAACACTAAAAATCCAGTTTTTAACACCGACAGACTGGATTGATCGAATGAAGAGATTACCAGCAATTCACGAACTGGTAAAAACAAATCTAGAATCAGCTAGCTCAAAACAATCAAAATATTACAATAAAGGGCGACGACAAGAAACTTTCGAAGTTAAGGACATGGTATGTCGACGCAATCATGTGCTATCATCGGGCCCCGACAAATTTTGGGCAAAATTAGCGCCAAAATACATGGCTCCATGTCGTATCGTCAGAAAGATTTCCCCAATTGTATTTGAGCTGAGACACATAAATAGCGGGAAAGAAAGGAGAGCCCACGTTTCAGATAACAAAAGATTGCTTCTTTCACATGCGCTACATCCAACAAGAAGGAAAATGCTGAGAGGCGTAGGCAGAGGCAGAGGATGGCGCAGGTCGATAACGACCGAAGAATCGCGCGGACCCGGAGTAGCAATTACCCCCATAGGCCCAAGCTCCAACAATTTAGAGACGAAGGGGAATGTCCCATCAAACGCGATCGCGACTATCATGCAAACGCGTTCGGACAATCCCAACCCAAACACGTCCCTCGAGCTGTGAGCATTAATACATGTTTCGGAGAATCCAGAGATGGTAATCAGCGAAACAACCGATCTGATTGCGTTCAGTCTAGACGCAACACAGGAAATCGCAATAGGAGAAACGAAGCTGATAACTATTCAGCCAGAGATCGACGCATCCTTTACCATGTCCCTACTAGACACAAGCGTGCCTACACTTGAGGAAATAATTGCTGACAGCCCTACCGATGCCATCGAAGAATCCGATGGCGACCTTCCGCAACGACGTAAAACTACGAAAAACGCACAACAACCATCGTGCGATCGTCCGCAACGACGTAAAACTACGGAAGCTCAAGACGAGCATGAAGAAGTGTCAGGGGAGTTAGCTCAAGAAGAGCACGATGTCCACAACGACGTAAAACTACGGAAAACGCAGAGGATAACATCACCTGCGCCCATCCGCAAAGATGTAAAATTACGACAACACTAGAAAAAATGCCTGAAGAGTTAGCCCAAGAAGAAATAAATGACGCCCGTCCAGAAAGACGTAAAACTATCACAACAACATCCGAAGGAATAATAAAGGAATTAAATACAGATGGCGAATACAAAAACACGAATACAAATCGCGCTACAAATCACCAACCAGACCCCACAAGAAGAATAAACTTTCCCCCATACAAATAACTACGCCGCCCTTCGAAGAAAATCTCGAAGGAGACGGATTGGATCTATAATCCGTTTAAGAGGGTATATGAGGACTTAGGTGACACGACCGCAGTGAACAACAAATCAGATAGCGACTCTTCCCAGAAGACGGGACCGCTTGAAGCGTCCCGAAGGAAGATAATAGTCCATAGACGTCCAGAAGATGCGATCCCGTATACTTCGGGACGCCAAATACGATCGATAAGCCCAATCCCCTACCGGCCAGGCCCGAAATTCGATCGGAAGAAAATCCCCAAAGGTCCACCGCCACAGGCGAAGGTAGAACCTATAGTGTACGTGAGTACACCTGAAGATTGCGAAGTTCTTTTATACGATCGGTCGCGACGCAAAAGACTTGCAGGTGGAAAACCCGCCTAAGAACATCAGGTGCTCCGGATGCACGAGATGAAAGGAAAATCATCGTACCCACAAAGTATCGTGAGGAAGAAAAATTACCCGATGACGAAGGAGCCTGTGCCGGCAATAAATCCTATACCCCCCTATCGCATTCGTCTGATCACATCAGGAAACACATGGATCAAAACCAAGGAGAAATCGTGAAAAGATACAATTCATTTACAATCCCGATGTAAACAATTCCCGTTGCAGGCGTAAAAAGCCCACTCCATGAGCCAATGGCGACGCAACAAAATTCCGCCACAAACACAGCTCCAGGAGTAACCACAATACCGAAACTCATGGAGTTGACGGTGTCGCCACCCCATAATTCTATACCTCCCATACGGCCGCACACATCCTTACCTACCAAGCCACTGCCAGGGTTAGGCAGCATAATAGGTAAGAAGAGGAGCACTCCTCAACAAACAGCAGCAGATACGTGTCGACCGAAAGGTGCACCGCACCTGCACCTGGCTGCTGGAATTGCGGTGCGCAAGGGCATCGCTGTTCCGCCTGCCCACACCCCCAGAACCGTAAGTTCTGCTACAGGTGTGGCAGAGCGACCCGAAACGTACATACTTGTAGGTCCTGTCCAGAGCGATTGACCCCTGCCGCTACGTCTTGGGAGGGGGAGAGCGACCGCGATACATAATCGGGCCAGAGGATCAAGACGAAGCGTCAGAATGCGATAGATGGCGCGCGAGAACAGGACATAGCGGAGCCAAAAGACGAGCAGCCTGATGCAAACCCTCCAGTCGTGCAAAACGTAGGGCAGACCATAAAAGAGGTCACAGGCGCTGTCGCTCAGGGTTCGCAACCGGTTATGATAGTCATACCGGGAGCGATAGTTTATATCAATAAATAAACGACCCCCCATCGCCACTCCACGTCCCGTTGAACTAGAGTCACCCCTACCGCGCTAAGTTCCCTACCGAAGTCCCCTAGTAAAGTCCACGTGTGAGTAAACACAAATTCCGCAAAATGTAGGCAGAATACATATGGCGACGTACAGAAATTACTACACGGGATCACAAGGATAACGAATGCACACACACGCACACACATGTCCACACACAGTCACTTAGTAACTCCATTATCACTAGCCTGAGAACGCTACTTGAATAAGTAGCATGAATAAGTAATGCCTAATAAATAAGTGGCGCAGCGTCGGTGGGCCAGAACAAGTTGGTTTAAAAACCATGGAAAATGAGCAGACAATGGCTTACCCTGAAACCTACTTGCCTAGCCCAGCAACGCTGCCCCAGACAATAAACGCAAACTATTAACCAACCAATAACAATCAACCCCATTCCAGCAACATCCGGAAGGATAACTTGAAGAAGACAATACCAGAGTCGCATCACACAAACGACAGAAAGAAAAACAATACTGCAGAAGACCACGCAGACTTAGATGACGAATGATAAAAGAAGATGAACCCAAGAAGAGGAAATTAAAGTTAAACATAGATTTAGAAAAATTTTATAGAATCGGACTAGAAATAGAATAAAATAGAATAAGATAAAATAGGACCAGAAATAGAATAAAATAGAATAGGACTAGAAATAGAATAGAATAGAATAGTTTAGGATACACACGAAAAAAGAAACACATACGAATAACAGAAATAGCGATAAAATAGGATTATAAAAGAAACTAGAATATTAGTAATAGATTAGTCGAGGTTTTCGATATAGTATCGGTAGCCTTTCATCTTATTCTCCGAAGTCTCGAAAAGTGTGGCCATCCAGCAGTCACTCGCGTTGTTCGAGTGTGTTAGACTTCTTCCCGATTACGCTTCTCCCTGTACACACCAAGAGGATAACCGCGTGTGCAGCACGCGCCACATCGAGAGGACGCCGCGCAAACCGCGCTAACCACGCCAGTCGCGCAAGCTGCACGAGCCACCATCAGCGAGCGAGAGAGAGAGAGAGAGAGAGAGAGCAAGAGGACGCCGCGCCAGCCGTTCGCCCCAACTGCGAGAGGACGCCGTGACAGCATCTGCGTCGGCTCAAGGGCAAGTTGTGTGATATTAGATTAAATGCTATGTTTGCGCCCGCCATCGCCAGCGTCGTTTATTCACACCCTCATGCCAGGGACTGTATGTGATCGCCCCAGATCCCTCTTCCCACGTCCCCGGCGTGCGCGATGGTAGTTATATAGTCGCATATATATATATATATATATATATATATATATATATATATAATGAAGCAGAATAATGAAGCAGAAGTTTGGAAACGTATGACAATCGCTACCCGATCTGAACGGATATAATCCAATGTATTGGGTACGTGAACCTACTCACAAATATACACATGCATAAATATACTGATGAATATGCTTTGTCATAATGCGAAACAGATACAAATTTTCAACTGGTTTTACGCATTAGAAGATTCTGAGTATTTCATCTCCATTAAATTGATCATTACTGAATTCATGTACCAATTGGACTGCAATTACTTGTGATTATGAATCTCTATCATGAATGAAATATGACTTAAACTTTGCACGGTATCTCTGATTTTGATGTTCTAAATATTTATTTCATAGAGTAAAATAAAACGTACACCAGATTTTATTGCATTTCTTCCAAGCACAAGCATCTTTATTTGTTATGAATGTTCGCTCTCGCATAGTAATTATATATTATATTTACTAATACATATGTCCATTTTTTCAATAGGTCCAAATTGTTGGATTGACTGAAAAAGTAGTAGAAAACTGCGAAGAAGTATTAAAGTTAATACAACATGGCAACAATGTTAGAACAAGTGGACAAACAAGCGCTAATACAAATTCATCAAGGTCACATGCAGTCTTTCAGATTATCGCACGAACAACAGGAACACACAAAGTTCACGGAAAGTTTTCACTCATAGATTTAGCTGGTAATGAACGAGGTGCTGATACATCTTCAGCTAATAGACAAACACGTAAGTTGAACTCAACTCATTATACTGTTTTTATTTCAATGTGCCGTATTTAATAGTAGTAGAGATTGAATATAAATAAATAAATTATCCTACACACTCACATACATAGTCATACATATTCGCGCGCACGCACACACATTAGTGAGAGAGAGAAAGAGAGGGGGGTATGTATATTACCACAACACATCCCTAATATTTGTAAAATAATAGTATTTTACTATATTTATACAAGCAGATAAGATGTTGTGTTGAATAATAATAAAATGTTAGTATTTTTAACGTTCTTAAAATATTCTTACATACAGAATACTAAACTGATGCAAAAATTAAATTAAAGGAAACAATATAAACCTTCATTCATTTGTATTTGACTTTGATTTACCTTTCGTTTTTTGGAAAAATTTTACAATTTAAATAAACAATTTCTATCTTAGTCAATTGAATTAAAAAACAAAAAAAATGATCATACATTTTCACATTTTCAATATTCTAATGAGAACGATGGCAAGCTATAACACTATTATATAAATCTATTAAGAGAGACTGACACTCCGAAGTTGGTATAATGTACAGTAGTACTTGGAGGTGCTTTCCAATAATAAGCTGTCTTTGCAAATAGTGAGGGCTACGTCCGTTCAATTGTCGATTTTCATTATTTTGTGTTGGTACAGATGGGCATATATTCACGGCTTTAGCTCTATAGCATTATTTGTTTGCTTGTGACAGGCATACGTGATTCGTCTGCTCGGTGATTTTCTTTTACCAAAAAAATGAAATAAGGAGTTAGCATTAAATTTTGTGTCCAAATTTGAATTCAGTGCTCTAAAACTCAAATTTTGACAGTTGCATACGGTAAGTCTACTTTGAGTGAAAAGGCTGTGTCTAAATAGTACCAGCTGTTTCCAAAAGGCTGAGAGGATGTCCGAGATGAACCTCACCCAGAAGATCTTAACACGTCAAGAACAGATGAAACCGTTCAAGTAGCAAAAGATATTGAGTTAAAAAGTCATCGATTCACTATCAGAGAAGTCGCTGAAGATGTTGGTATGTTGGTTGTCTCAGTCCACTTTTTTTCGGATGTTTTGGGAATATGACGTATTTCAGCCAAATTCGTTCCAAAAATGCTTAAATTTGACCAAGAGAACCGACGCATGAACATAGCACAGAAGATGACTGAAGTCAATAATGATGCTGATTTCCTAGTTATGTCGTTGAAACTAAAGCTTAACCATCTTAATAGAAGAGTCCAAAAGAACCACAACCGAACTATGCACGTCAAGTTCGAACAAATCTCAAGGTTTTGCTCACTTCTTTGATTACCGTGGCGTACTGCATCAGGAATTCTTACCATATGGTCGTACGCTCAATAAGCAGTACTACTTTGAAATTATGCGTCATTTGCGAAAGGGATACGCAATAAATGTCCGGAATTTTGAAAAAGCAGTTCGTAGTTTTTTCATCACGATAATGCACCTGCTAATTCATTGTTGCTTATAAGAGATTTTTTGGCCAAAACCAACACGACAATCATACCTCATCCTTCATATTTACGAGATTTGCCAACTAGTGATTTTTTTCTTTTTCTCAAATCTGAAAAGACCCATGAAAGGATATCGTTTCAACGATTGAGCAGATAAAACTGCTTTGCTGAAAAAACTTAAGGCTATACCAAAAAATGATTATCAGAAATGCTTCGATGATTGGAAAAAGCGTTGAAACAAGAATATTATATCTGAGGGGGTTATTTCGAAGGGAGTAACATAAGTATTCATTTCTAAATAAATATTTTTTGAGAAAACCAAAAAGTGACTTTGTTATTTAAAATCACTTTGTATCTTGGACTACTCGCCTTTTCTAATATCGAATGAAGGAAACAAACCTCAACTATTAGCAGCTTATTTAAATAAATGCATTCCACTTTGTAGTTTCTAGTGTACAGAAGCTACCATTTTAGAAAATAACACTGTTTGCTTATGCAGGTTAAAATTACATCTTTATATCGTATTCCTTAAATAATTTTCTGTAATATAGATAAAATAGTTTTGCCATTCGAACTCCATTTGATTCGTCACGTCTTGGTAGTGCTTTTTGATCCGAATTCCTATAACTTTTATTAGAATCGTGCAATGATATATTATGTCGCACTTGGCATAGACGACATTTTACGCCCCTATATTCGTCACATATATGTTCCTCCTTTAAACAGCTGTATCAAAGATTCGCTCTATGTTTTTCATATATTTTTTACATTCCGCTGATTTTGAATAAAGGCATTGCAAAATAAGCATTTTAATTTTGATGATGTATTAGAGTTCACAAATCCAGTCGTGTTTAGTTGCGGCCGTGGTGTCATTGACGTGGTAATTACCGCGGCTATTCGGGGCGTTCGCATCTTTTTGGTTTGATCATTTGGCTTACTTTCGCCCGCAGAAATTCATTCATTTTTTATTCTGAATTTTTTATTCCTATTATTTGTTCTTATCGCTCATTTACCTCTGGTATTTCTGGCAGCGGCTTATGTAATGGTAGACATTTGTGCAAGTTCTAAACTAGTAGTAGAGGTTGCTCATTTTGTGGTACCTCTTTATACTGTTATGACTCGCTGAATGACTACTATGACAGTCATCCAGGATCCGGTGATACGGTAACTATGACTTTAGGTTATATAGTAATTCTTATCTCGGATGTGTCGGGGCCTAGTTCACTGGGTAGTTCACCTAAGCCGACATTTTTAGGGTATCTCCCACTATTTTTCAATCTGAATATTTATCGAATCAGTTAGTGATATCTCTTATATGACGACTATAACATTCTTTGTTTTTAGTCGGCTTGGGTGTCGTCATCTGTCTAAGTTCGCTTTTTTCAAGCGTGCCTACTGTGAGGTATGTTTTATGATTTTTTTTTTCATTTCAGTGAATGTCCACATCGGAAATTAAAATTACATACTTCATTTTCTTTCCTTATTCACAATATGTGATATATATATATATATATATATATATATATATATATATATATATACATATATATATAACGACACTGGAAGTCTTTTATACAACATTTAAATTGTTGGAGGAAATATTGTGTACAATTAAAATGTATGCAAGGTCATAGAATTAAGTAAAGCGACAAAATTAAAAAATCGAGTATATTTAAAAATTAAGGTACATCGATGGGATACCCTTCAAAGTAGCCCCCCCTGCATCAATACGCCTATTCCAGCGAGTTTTCTTAACAATTCTGGAACACTTCTTGTGGGATCTCTCCGAGTACCATCGTCACTGATTTTTTGCTTTCTTCAACGGAGTCAGAATGTCGATCTTTGACGAATTATTTCAAATGGGGGAATAGGAAAAAGTCGCACGGTAACATCTGCGGTGAATAGGACGGATGTGATAACTTTGCGATGCCTTTAAACGCCAAAAACTGAGAGACATTTAATACACTGTGATAGAGAGAGCATTGTTCTGATGCAGAAGCCAAGTCTTCGCGATCCCTGGACGCACTCTGAACATCCTTTTTCGTAACTTTTGGAGCAGATGGCGGTAGAATATTTGATTTACGGTTTGTTCAGGTGGTACAAACTCTTTGTGGACCATCCCTTTGCTGTCGAAGAAGCAAATGAACACGGTTTTCACTTTGGATTTGATCATTCTCGTCTTCTTTGGCCTTAGCACGCCAGAGCACAGCCACTGTTGGCTTTTTCGTTCAGTTTCGTGGACATATTGAAAGAACCAACTTTCATCACTAGTAATAATTCGATTGAGAAGAGTCACTTTCAACCTGCTCGAGACAATCTTCAGCGATGTTCATTCGATGGGCCTTTTGCCCATCTGAAAAGTTCTTCGGTACTATCTTCCTGTATAGCTTTTTCATGTTGAAATCTTCGGCTAAAATATTCCTAACTGTTTGCTAGTTTTGACGAACAAGGGTGCGGACGCGCTGTGCATTCGCGTCGATTCGCATTTGAATTGGCCTTCCGCTCTACGTCTCGACTGTGACGCTCTCGCGGCCTTTTTTAAAATCGGCATGCCATCGAAGTATCTAACTACGATTCAGGGCATCACTACCGTATACTTTAGGCACTTTGCCATAAGTTCCTGTCACGGTTTGACCGAGTATCGCACACCGTTTCTCGAAATTTCCATGTTCATGACATGTATTACTCGCGCGTTGTTACAAAACATTAAACAGCTGGCGAGATGATCGTACAAGAGTCGTCAAATTCTCAATCGAGAGATAAATCTATTATACTATTAGAAGTTTTAATATATATATATATAACACATAAGAAAAATATATAATTATTTTTATTGTTTATTGTAATATAATATATAGTGTACGTTGACATAGTTAAAGTTTTGAGGCGACAAGAAAAATGGTTTCATCGTCGGCCTCGTGTCGTATAAATGTTCAGCTTTATACGACTATTCAAATAATGTGACCACAAATGTATAATAAAATGATACTTTATTTATCTATAAATATTATCATTCACACACATTGACAATTGAACGAATCTATATAATAACAAAGTGTTACACAAATTTTATAAAGTGTTTCTCGCGTGGCGGACAAAATGAATCTGAGTCTCTGTTTTTGCTTCTACGTCTCGGAGTCGAAAGAAGACATTAAAAATTAGGAAGGGAGAGGATTGATAAAAATTATAAACGGAAATTCTATTGGCCGTGGAGTTCATGCACTATTCCGCCAGTAAAATAAATGGAAACGTTCAGGGGGAGGAGATGGATAGATGCGAGGTCTCTCAGGTTAATTTCAGTTAACAGATTTCTGGGACAAACCCGCGCCCTCAGTTGAGACCAATAAACCTTTTGTGTACGAAGGTCGACCAAGCCTATACAGGATTTGGACATTTTTTCAATTATCTGCCACAAAAACTATGAGAGATGTATAAGTATATTTTTATGGTTGTGAGGATTTTATAGATTATTTTAGGCTTAAAGCAATAATACAATAAAGAAACATAATTTTATGAGACATAAATTAATAAAATCAAAGAATATAACACACAATAAATAAAATAATAAATTCACAATTATGCAGAAGCATGCATACATTTAAGACGCCTTGTCGGCGTAACATAAAGATTACGAAAATAACGGTCAATAAGTTAAGATACTACAGTTCTATTTTTGTATTTTATTTGATTTATACGAAATTTGAAAAAATTATGTTAAAAAATTTTTCTTTAAAACAAATAAATATTTTTCAGGCGAAGAATAGAATTTCCTAAAACAAAGTTTTTGTTTTCATATATCAAAAAAATTTTTACTACATTCAAATAAACATTTCAGAACTTTAAATATATAAATTACTTATTTTAAATAAATGGTTTACTAATTGTATATGACTAAGACATTTGTATAATTAAAAAAGTATGTAGTTAAATGTATAAAATTTTAAATTAAAGAAAATCTCCAGAGAAACTAAATGTAATACAATCGATCAATTTTAATTCAATTATTAATTGAAAATTATAAAAATAAATAAAATATTTGCCTCAGTCATTAATGCCACTATGTTTAAGAATGTCTTAAACACTCCTGTACTTTTCGCTAATGGACACGTTTGCAGAAACAAAATTAATTGACCGCTTTCTTTGTCTGAAGTTTATAATTAAATAACTTCTATCTTTTAAATGTTTAGAACTAAAAGAAATGTATATTTTATAGTCTAGATAGTTTAATTGCAATAACTATATGTTTATGTATTTTGAACGCATAACTTTATTTTATCTTTTTACTTCTTACATAAAATAGTTAATGTATTATATTTAATATGTAATGTTTCTCTATTTAACAAAAACAGTTATATTACAACAAAATCATTTTGATAAAATTAACTTAACATTGAGATAATCATGATGACCATTTCCAGCAATTTATAGGCGCCAAAACTACTAAAAATAAACCGATCGCCTTCAAATTATGAATACGTATTCTATACGGTCAGGATTAGATGATAGGAGATTTTTTATTGCAAAATTAACAAAAAAAAACAAACAAAATGATGGCAACATGCATGTAGATGAATAAATAATAACCAGTGATACCATGTGAGAGAAAGAGACGAAACAGTATACAGGAAACTTGCCGGTACATGCTAGTTCATAGTATGGTAACATCCACTAACTTCGAGTAATCCATGTTATTAGCCATGGATTTTTCTATTCTCCCCTCCCCTCTCTTTCCCTCTTTTCTTCTTTTTGTGTTTCCTCCATACAAGATATTTATGTATCAAATATGATTATATAGGATTCTGATATAATATTCCAAAAATATAAAAAGCAATCAAATAATTTTTGGAAAAGTTTACAGTTTATAATTGGCAGCTTTTTCGAGATCTATTGAATTCGTAAACACAGATCAATTGCTGACAATGGCCATGAATATTGTCTCAATGTTAAGTTAATTTTTTTAAAGCGTACATATATTTTGTTGCAACTTAATTATTTTAATTAAATAGAAAAATATTACAAAATTAAATCAAACACACATTTTTTTAGTTCCAAGTAAAACGTATATCATAGAAACTAGTAACAAAATATGTCTTAGAAACTAGTAACAAAATATGTCTTAGAAACTAGTAACAAAATATGTCTTAGAAATTAGTAACAAAATATTTCATAGAAATAAGTCTATATTGAAAAAAAAATTGTATACATTTAAATAAAGGGTTTATTCGTATACCATTTATTAACCATTTATTCAAAAGAAGTAATTTATATATTTGTAATACTGAATGTTTAGTTAGATACAATAAATATTTTTTTTATATATGGGAACTGAGAATTTAAACAAAATATACAATTCAGCTGTAGTATCTTAACTTATTAGACCGTCATTTCCGTACTTTTCAACGATGTCATCGTACAGTATATATTATATTGCAATAAATACCAACTATATTTACATATTTTTCTATCATTTTTATTGTATTATATATATTATATAATCTATCTAATATATTTGTATTGTACAAAACGCAATGGAAGTGAATGTTTAAGGCAAACAATCTGCAGTTTAAGTTTTAGACATCCCGATCAGAATGTTAATTAGCATCATTATTGGGCCTCAATCCTAATAAATAGCGATTGTTTAACTGATTAATAAGTCAGTTACATTTACTATCTCAAGCGAAGTACAGACAATTGCTAAACTCTGAACCATAGTTGGTGTACTCTTCAGCACTAAAAATCATTATTTTAAAAATTACTTATACAACTCAAACATACTTTAAATTTACTTTATACAAAAGTATTATACAGAGGCAAGTATGGTGTATTAGAAATTCTAATCATTTAAAAGTATTTGTAATGTAACAACTATTTTTTGCTCTTCAAATAAACCTAACTGTTTATTTCAAACAGCCGATTCTTTCAAAATTCTGAAATATTTGTTCGTTTTAAATAGTACATATGTTTTTGTTTCAAATAAATAGAATTTAAATGAATATTTGTTGAACTAAAATATATACACTTATACGTAATAGTCAGTTTTTCTTAAAGTTGTCGCACGTTTGAAAACGTTGAGCTGCTTGCTAGCTGCTGCTCTCTCTGTGTGTGTGTGTGTGTGTGTTTTTTTTTTTTTTTTTATTAGGCGTAGGCAGAGCAAGCTCTGCACTAGTGGCCTCTCGAAACCAGCATCCCGCCGGAACTATCCGGGAATATTACTTCGGCGGGGCTGTTTATTAGCCTATACGACTCCTCTTCTTATGACACTATCCTACGTCCCCCATCCACACAGGTGATCAGGGGTTCGGTGTTCGTCCTCTGTATCTTAAAATAGGATCAGTTGGCCTGGTTCATCTTGGGCCATTCGCCTAGTTCTATCGGCATATCTAAGTTTGGTCATCACCTCTTTTGCGAAACTGGCTACTGCCTTCCAGTTTTCAGAAGATTCCAGCATTATTGATATGATGCTCTCTGGTCTTATTGGCTTATTGATGATGTTCATCAAGTGCTCACGTTGTGTTCTAAAACGAGGACAGCTCACCAATATATGCTCAGCATCCTCGACCAAAGTCGGACAGATGGGGCAGAGATCATTATTATCCAGGTGAAAGCGGTGGAAATAGGACCTAAAACAACCATGTCCAGTCAACAACTGAGTTAGGTGGAAATCTAATTCCCCGTGTTTCCTGTTGATCCATCTGTGTATGTCTGGAAGGATACGATAAGTCCATCGGCCTTTGCTAGAATCGGTCCATCGTTTTTGCCATATTTCTATAGAACGATGACGTTCCACATTTTTAGCACCTTGTAGGGAATCCACTGCGGCCTTACATATGTTATGCAGCCTAGCCAGTTCATCTGCAGCTAAATCGAAAGGAAGAATTCCAGCAAGTACCTCAGCTGCGTCGGTGGATACCGTCCTGTAACCACTAATAATACGTATACAGGAGCGACGACGGGTCGCAATGGCCAACTCACAATACGATTTAATTCCGCATGCATGATGCCAGATTGGTGCTGCATACATGCTGACAGAATTAACAACATAAGCTAATAGTTTCCTCTGGGGTGGACGTGGGCCATCAATGTTAGGCATGAGCCGACACAAGGCAGCTGAAACTCGTTGCGCTTTTTCGCCAGATATCTTTAGATGTTCTTTGAAATTTAACCTGGCATCAAGCTGGACACCCAAGTATCGTAAAGATGGCGCAGAACTAATGCGGGAGCTACCAACTTTAAGAGTAATACTATCTACCTTCTTACGACTGCTGACAAGAACTACTTCTGTCTTGTGCTCCGCTAATTGTAGACCAACCGTCTTAATCCATCTACTGATGTTGCTGATTGCCTCATTGGCATTTTCAGTAAGTTTATCAAGGGTCTTAGCCGTCAGTACTAGAGCGATATCGTCGGCGTACCCTACTGTTATTGAACCAGGCGGTTGTGGAATCCTCAACACGCCATCATACATAATATTCCACAATATAGGTCCCATAACTGAGCCCTGGGAGACTCCCGCAGTAACCTTATGCGATACAGTGCCTTCATCCGTTCGGTATAATATTATCCTATTCTCAAAGTAGCTGGCCACGACATTCTGTAAATAACCAGGTACTCCGAACTCTTTAAGAGAACTCATAATAGAAGACCAGCGCGCTGAATTAAAGGCATTCTTGACATCTAGAGCGACAATGGCACAATACTGTTTAGTGCCACCTTTCCATCTCTTACCACTGATTGCATTTCTTGCGGTACACACTACCAGTTTAATGGCATCGACTGTTGATTTTGATTTTCGAAATCCAAATTGGCGTGAGGATAAGCCGTGCAATCCTTCAGTGAATGCTTCCAGTCGGCTACATATTATTTTTTCAAATATTTTACCTACCGTGTCGAGCATACACAATGGGCTGTATGATGAAGGATCATCAAGTGGCTTATTGCCCTTAGGTAACAGGACTAACCTTTGAGTTTTCCAGCAATCAGGAAAAATACCCTCAAGAAGACAAGCATTATATACTTTTAGAAATATAGCTGGATTCTTCTGTATCGCCAACTTAACTGCCGCATTAGGGATACCATCAGGGCCAGGTGCAGCATTGTCTCTAGTCTTAGCGTAAGCATTATGTAGTTCCATTTCTGTTATAGGAGGTATATCGTCCGAGTGTTGCGTGCGCAGTATAGTCCCATGAATGTCATTGGGAAAGAGAGCGGAAACAATCTTATCAATCAATACCGTGCTAGTGGGTTGTATTGGTGCCCTACTCAATCGTGCCATGACTGTTTTGTATGGTCGTCCCCATAAGTCATTGTTGGCCTCTGCACACAGTTCAAGCCAGCATCGACGCTTGCTTGCCTTAATGACCTTGACAAGCACTCTCTGTGCTTCTTTAAATAAACTATTAAACGTATCACGATGGGTGCGGGCTCTCTGGGCAAGTCTACGTGCGCGATGACATTGTTTGCGCAATTCTGCAATTTCATTTGTCCACCAGTAGACAGATTGACGATGTTTAAATCCGCTCTTAGTCCTAGTCATCGATACATCACATGCTTCAGAGATATGCTTCATGAGTGCATTTGCCAGATGGCCTGGTGCACCATATTCTAAACGCTCTTCTTATATTATAGTGGCGAACACTTCACAGTCTAGCGATCTGATGTTCCATTTCCGTGTGGGCATCCACTCATTGCACTTGTTCTTTACTTTCTTCTCTGCAATCTCATACAAGATCGCCCTGTGATCACTGTGGGTGTAAAGGTCGCTTACTCTCCAATTAAGGATCCACTGAATCAAGTCATCACTGGCGAATGTTACATCAATGGCTGATTGTTTATCACCCCTAATGAAAGTGGATTCAGATCCCTTATTAACCACGTGGAGTTGAAGTGAATTAAGGCCATCAAGCAGCATACTACCTCTGTTATTTGTTGAAGCGCTTCCCCAGGCTGTGGACCACGCGTTAAAATCGCCACCGCTTAATAATGGTTTCTTGTCCATGGCTTCATCAACTAATTTAGCTACAAGGATTTCAAACTGCTTGTCGGTCAAGCTTGGAGGAGCATATACACTAAAGACGTATATTTCTTGTATTTTAGCCCAGGATATCAATTCGCTCCGATGACTCGACTGCTTTAGTACCTGCCTATTTTGACCAATCCAGAGGGCAGCTCTATTGCTTGTGTCACTTATCCAGCGCTGTGGTCTGACCCTGTCACAATATGGTTCGGACATTACAGCAATGTCTATTCTTAGCTCCTTTATTGTCTGTTTCAGCAGGTCATGAGCTGCTACACAATGGTTGGTATTCAGTTGGAGTATTTTCATGTTTTATGTCTGTTTAAAAACTCCACGGTAATCGGGCACTTATAGCTGTATGCTGGATGGTTAATCTCCTTTTTTCCTTCACATTTACAGAGTAAACAACAGGGCCCGTTTACACACAGCTTGGATAGATGGTCTTTTCCACCGCAGTGCCTGCAAAGTTTAGTTCTGTCAGGGCCCGAGCACACGGACGCTAAATGGCCAATCTGCCAACACCTGAAGCAGCGCTTTATTTCTGTTTTTTTTCGAACTCTGCAGCTGACCCATCCGATTCGAACATGCCCTACACGTAGTAGCTCAGCTGCGTGGCGATATGGTACAGACACCACCGCCGTCTGAGTACCCCCATAAGCTTGCCGCAAGGAACGAGCAATTAGTAGGTTAGTCTCCTTTAGCTCGAGGTGTGTTCTCAGAGCCTCTAATACTTCATCCTTTGAAGTGACCTCATCTATATCTTTAATCTCCAATGTAATGAGATTACTCAGGACCGAAGTGGATGCGCTATGGCCAACCTTAGATTCAACAATGCGTGCCAACTCATGTGCATCTTTGGCTGTCCGTTCCAACTGAAGTACAAGGGCACCGCTTGCATTTCTACGTATCCTGTTAACCTCATTCTTGACATGAGATAACTCCGGGTCATTCTTTATTTGTCGCAGTACCTCCGCGTATGTAACTCCTTCATTGGCCTTAATCAAAATGGAGTTAGGCCTATTTCGTCCATTAAGCCTGCGTGTACTAGATAATTCTTTATCTTTGCCTTTGGGCTTCTTACGCTTGATGGTCTGCCATTGATTTTCTTTGGCTTCAGACTTGCCTGTAGGTACTCCGACCAACTCTAGTGGTCTCCTTGAGCCCAATGGTGGTTCTTTCGTCCTTTTGCCACCTATGGTTTTAGGAGTGGAAACCATCGCTTCTGCTGCGCTTCGTTTGGTGTCAGAGCGTAGACTCGGCGTAGTCTGAGTCACCACTTCATGTGTACCAGGACGTTGATACTGTAATAGATCATCCTCTGGCATACTAATGCATTTATATGAGGCATTAATGGAACGAGCAAGATCCTTAATGGTCTTGTGTACGTTATGCCTATCTTTGACAAAATCCAACAATTGGCTGATCTTCTCACCAAGTCGCTCCAGTGATTGTTTCTGCGCGTGATGGAGATTTCTCGATCCGTTGTTTCTTGATCCATCATGACATCTCCTTTAGTACCCAGTGTACTATCTATGATTATGTTTGATTTGCCCTCCCCAGAATCCGAGGGGCTACCACCGACCATAGAGGCTTGCACTCTATCGGAATCGGTGAGGAGATTGACCGGTCTTGCCGGAGTTACTCCCTGGGGTATATCCTTGTTTATACCAAACATTAGTCATAATTGGCCTTACGTTCGGGAGGCCCTCCCTATTAGCTTTTTCTGTCCGCTCTGAGTATTTTATTTCCTCAGTGCCCTCTACAAATTGTAGCGAGCCATCCCCTATCCGCAACCTGGGGAGGGGCCAGATGGGAGAAAGCAACAAAACTCCAAACTGGTGTGTGTGTGTGTGTATGTGTGTGTGTGTGTGCGAGTGTGTGTTTAATAGGCATAGGCTGCACAAGTGGCCTCTCAAAACCAGCAGTCCGCCGGAACTATCAGAGAATATTACTTCGGCGGGGCTGTTAGTTAGCCTATACTCCTCTTCCTATGGCATTATCCTACGTCCCCCATCCACACAAGTGAGCAGGGGTACAGTGTTCGTCCTCTGCAACTTCAAATAGAATCAGCTAGTTAGAACACAAATGTTCGAGTCTGGTAGATTGGACAGTGTTTATCATTCCTTATTAAATTGATTGGTTTTGGACAATTTGTGTAGAGGGGAATTTCTATTTAATTTACTAAATTTGGTGGTGGGGATGAGTATATATAGATTAGAATAAGGTTTAGATTAGTCCCTGATGAGGAGCCGTAGCGAGCTGGAAACGTTGGACAAGTCTTCAATTAGTCTGCACTTTACTAACAAAGAATTTTTTCAGTTAATATTTTATTTTCAGATTAGTCTACGGGGTAAATGTAAACAAGGACAGTCTGACTGTCATTATAATTTTAATTTAATTTTTAATTTAATTTTTATTTTTAATTTTTATTTTAATTTTATTTTTTTTATTTATTTATTTTTTTTTTATTTTTATTTTATTTTTATTTTTTTTATTTATTATTATTATTATTATTATTTTTTTTTTTTTTTTATTTTATTTTTGGATTGAATTGATTGGACTGTAAGACCAATAAAAAAATATTTATTAATTTGTATATGGGCAGTCGACCAAAGTAGAATTCAATTGTTTTAAAATGAAAGGTCTATTTAACTTAAATTAAGGGGTATGTCATGATTTATTTTAGAGAAATTTATTGTAAATATGGTAGTACTATTAAAGATTATTGTTCAAAATGGATTAAAATGAATTTAAAAGTTGTAATTCTTAAAGAAAAACTTACATTCCTTATTAGATGCAAGAAATCAAATATATTTCCGGTACACATTAATAATAGATTTCATGATGAATATTTTTTGCAGGTTTATAGTAATAATGTTTGTTATGATCTAAAAAAGAATATTTTCTTTTTCAAAAATAAATTACTTAATTTAGAAATTCGAGATTTACATATTCAGATTCATTCCTTAAATAGATATTTATTAAAGATTAAACATTATTTATATCAAAATATAGAAAGAAATGAATTACATGAATTTTTTCTTGGTCAAAGCAAACATTTTATTAAGACAAAATATATTAATAGACAAACATTAAAAAGGAAATTTGAATGTTTAAGAAATAAAAAACAATTTCAAAGCTATCAAATTAACAATGCAAACATTAAGAATTGGTTTAAGAATCTAACTGACAAGGAGATACCAAATGAACTAATAAACATCATGTCTAAAGCTGCCAAACATGGAATATTATATTGTAAACATAATCTCCCGATCAAAGGAATCATCGCGGAGGTTGAAAGTAATCTTTTTGGTTTAAATGATGAAGTAAAAAAGGAATGTAGGGCATCTTTAGTTAATGTCATTAGTAATTTTAAAAGAGAAAATAAATTTGATAATTTTTTAAATAGTAATTTTATACATGATTTAATTACCGCGAAGAATTTTTTGAAAAATAACCCTAATATAATCTTCCAAAAGGCCGACAAAGGTAATGTAACTGTAGCTTCCAATAAAATTGATTACATAAATTATATAAATAATATATTAAATGATGATAGTACTTATTTGAAGGTTGGTAATCCACATATCATTAAGCTGCAAAATAATTTGAAAGAGTTATTAAATAATTGGAAAAGAAATGAATATATAAATGATAATACATATAAGTATTTAAAATGTGAAAATGGAACTGTAGCAAAATGTTATGGGCTTCCCAAGATTCATAAAGAAAATCTGACATTTAGAATAATAATATCTTCCATATGTTTCCCAACTTATAATATTGCTAGATTTTTGTCTAATATATTGGTTAAGATAGTTGGAAGAACTAGTTCTTACATTAAGGATAATTGGTGTTTTTACAATAAAATGAAAGATATTGTTATTCCGCAAAACTACAAGATGATTTCATTAGATGTAGTATCTTTGTTTACAAATGTACCTTTAGAATTGTCAAATGATATTATACAGGAAAAGTGGCATGAAATTAATTTGCATACAAAATTGACAATGAATGAATTTATTAAAGCAATTAATTTGGTTTTTAATAACACAATTTTTTCATTTGATAATAAATTTTATGAACAAAAATACGGATGTCCAATGGGGTCGCCTTTGTCACCGGTTATAGCTAATTTAGTTATGGAAAAGTTGGAAAGTATAGCCTTGTCAAAATTGCTTTTTGAACCAATGATATTTAAGAGATATGTTGATGATATCTTTACAATTGTTCCGGAAGTTTTTGTGGATGAAATGGTGGATGTTTTCAATTCTGTACATGACAGAATTAAATTTACAAGGGAGGTTGAAGTTAATAGTCAGTTAAGTTTTCTGGACATTAATGTAATTAGATGTAGTAATAATAAGGTAAAACTTAATTGGTACAGAAAGCCTACTTGGTCAGGTAGGTTTTTGGATTTTAATTCACACCACCAATTCGGAAACAAAATTGGAGCATTGAAAGGTGTCATTGACAGAGCAATTAAATTGTCACATAAAGATTTTAGACAAAATAATTTACAGATAGTAAGAGAGACTTTAATTAATAATGGCTATCCAATTCAATCCATAGTGCAGGAATTGATGTTAACGGAGGCAAAATTATTGTCTTACCATATGTTCGAGGATTATCTGAAAGAATAAAAAGAAATTTTCGGAAATATAACATTCAAATTTTCTTTAAAAATAGCAATAATTTGAGTAGATTGTTTAATAATTGCAAAGATAAGGATGATTTATGCTTAAAATCAGGAGTTGTTTACAAGATTAATTGCATGGATTGTGATAAATACTATATTGGACAAACAGGTAGATATTTAAAAAAGAGAATTTATGAGCATAAATATAGTTTACGTAGCTCACATATTACTTCTGGTTTAAAAGAGCATTGTTTAAAGTTTTTACATTCTTTTGATTTTATGAATGTGGATATTTTGGAACATGGTATTAATAATAAGTATAAACGGGAGAGTCTTGAAAGTATTCACATTTCCAGGAATCAAAATAATATGAATTTAATGTTAGAGTGTGGTAGATTGGACAGTGTTTATCATTCCTTATTAAATTGATTGGTTTTGGACAATTTATGTAGAGGGGGAATTTATATTTAATTTACTAAATTTGGTGGTGGGGATGGGTATATATAGATTAGAATATAAGGTTTAGATTAGTCCCTGATGAGGAGCCGTAGCGAGCTCGAAACGTTGGACAAGTCTTCAATTAGGTAAGGGTGTTGGGGACAGTCAGACTGCACTTTACTAACAAAGAATTTTTTCAGTTAATATTTTATTTTCAGATTAGTCTACGGGGTGAATGTAAACAAGGACAGTCTGACTGTCATTATAATTTTAATTTAATTTTTAATTTAATTTTTATTTTTAATTTTTATTTTATTTTTATTTTATTTTTTTTTATTTTTTATTTTTATTTTATTTTTGGATTGAATTGATTGGACTGTAAGACCAATAAAAAAGAATATTTATTAATTTGTATATGGGCAGTCGACAAAAGTACAATTCAATTATATATATATATATATATATATATATATATATATATATATATATATATATATATAAGCATCTGCCGTCTCGGCTTTACTCAAAATATTAATGTAATAAATTTATTAAACAGTTAACTAATATCTATGTAAACAATTCTCTATCTATAAATCTATATTCCTATAGATAATTTCATCCTCTGAGAATATTTCTCGAAAAATAATCAAAAATTTAATCTTGCTTGGTCCGTCTGAAGCATCGGCAGTGGTGTGACTGTATTGAATAAGTCCTGTCATTGTTTTTTTGAAAATTTACATACTTATATTTTTTGGAGCGCGGATTCTTAACATCATAAGAACCTTAAATTGAAATTAAATATATATATCCAAATCGATTTAAAACCAAAATCATAGAGCTCATTAAAATACATATTTTTTTGTTCTATATAATTATTCGATACAAACTATATATTTTTGGAGAATTGTTCAACATTTCCGTTTTGAGATCCCCGGAAAAATTCTATGTTTATACGAAATATAGATACATTCGAAACATTTTTCTTGAGAAATGCTGTTTGTAGAAATTCAGCGCATAGTACAAAAAATGTAAGTTGATAAGATCTACAACTTTTGTTTGAAATACTTTTTGTAAATTGAAGTACACTAAAACAAAATTTGATAATTTTAAATAAATACATTTCTTCGAATTGAAAGAACGAAGAATTTGTTTAATATAATCAACCGTTTTTCATTAAGAAAAATATATATTTAAATGTATTAACTGATTTAGTTGAAGCGATATTTTAAATGAAATTTCATTTCAAATTTTTCTGATTTAGTTGAAGCGATATTTTAAAAAATATTATAAATTGTCTAAAAAGAATTTATTTAAGTGGCTATATCAATTTCATTTTCTTAAAAGCATTAAACTGTATTTCATAAGCATATCATTAATTTTCATATTTGGTTAGTGAAAAATAAAAATGTTTCCAAAATTTTTTCGCTAGGTGTATCCAGGATTTTCATTGCAATTCGCATATTAACGCATGCCTGTACCAGTTTCTACCTTTATAATGAGATTCTTAACCTTTATAATTATATATGTAAAGTTTGAACGGCTGAGATTTTGCGTTTCAAATTAAGTTGCGTTGCGCTGCCTACAATACTAATATAATATTGTGTATATATTTATATATATTATATAATGCATAAGAAAAAAATGTACATATAATTATTCTTTATTGCAATATCACATATATCATACGTTTACATAGTTGTAGATGACGAAAATGACGGTCTAATAAGTTAAGATACTAAAGTTCAATTTTATATTTTGTTTCAATTATACAAAATTACAAATATTTTTTTAAAATATTTATTTAAAGCAAATAAATATTTTTCGAATTAAGAACCGAATATCTTAAAACAAAATTTTATTTTTAATACATCAAAAAATATTTACTGTATCTAAATGGTATATGTATAAACTATTTGTTTAATTTAAAAATATGTATTTAAATGAATTAAATTTTACATTAAAGAAAATCTGTAGATAAAGTAAATGTAAAAATCGATCAATTTCTTTATTAACTGAAGATTATAAAAAGAAATTAGATGTCTGGAATAATGCTTATTATGTTTAAGAACATAAGAACGCCTTAACAGAAACAGAATTAATTGAAGGAGTTTTTTGTCTGAAGTGTATAATTAAATATCTTCTATCTTGCAAATATTTAGAACTAACAAAATGTATATTTGAAGGTCTAATTGCTAGAATTGTATATTTATATATTTTAAACGGATTAGTTTGTTTTGTCTTCTTTCATACTTAAAATATATCATGTATTATATTTAATTCGTAAATTTTTTCTATTTAACAAAAACAATTATATTGCAACAAAATCGCTTTGATAAAATTAACATAACATTGACATAATAATAATCACTATTCTCAGCAATTTATTTGTATTTATAAATTGAATAGCTCTAGAAATATATGCTAATTGTAGACTAAACTTTTTTCAAAACGATTTTCAAAAATTATTTGATTGCATTTCATATTTTTAAAGCATGCTATAGGTATAATCATATTTGACATATACCAATCAGATATAAGAGAAGGTAAGAGAGAGAGAGAGAGAGAGAGAGAGAGAGAGAATGGACTTTGGTCGCGGTTGAAGTACGTCCGAACTCGCCGAAATAAAGAAAATAATTAGTCACGGATTTATATTAAAATTTATATATAGATGTATAGACGCGCAGTTGTTTTCTTTTTCGCTTGGTCCTTCACTTTCCCTACTTCCCCTCTTGCGCATCGTGTCGGCATGACACGTTGCCCCTCCCCTTAATAACAGCCTGTATACGCGCCCGCTGTTTCTCCTTCTTTGCTGTAATGCCTTAATTATATTATATATGAATATGTCCGAATAGCTATTCGGACATTTTTCAGCAGTGCGCTACATTTATCGATAGTCGAGATGGCAGACGGACCTTGTTCGTGATTCTGCCGCAAAATCTGGCGCTGTCACGGAACCAACGTCGCCTATCTCTCTTGCAATCTCGGTTCATCTCTGCTTTTAGAAATATAGATGGGTTCTTCTTTATAGCCAACTTAATTGTAGCATTAGGGATACCATAAGGGCCAGGAGCAGCACTGTCTCTAATCTTAGCGTAAGCATTATGTAGTTCCATTTCTGTTATAGGAGGTACATAGTCAGAGTGTTGCGTGCGCAGTACAGTCCCTTGGGTGTCATTGGGAAAGAGAGCGGAAACAATCTTATCAATCAATACCGTGCTAGTGGGTTGCATCGGTGCCTTACTCAATCGTGCCATAACTGTTTTCTATGGTCGTCCCCATAAGTCATTGTTGGCCTCTGCGCACAGTTCAAGCCAGCATCGACGCTTGCTTGCCTTAATGGCCTTGACAAACACTTTTCGTGCTTCTTTAAATAAACTATTAAGCGTATGACGGTGGGTGCGGGCTCTTTGGGCGAGTCTACGTGCGCGATGACATTGCTTGCGCAATTCTGCAATTTCATTTGTCCACCAGTCCATGATTGCAGTTGCCAGATGGCTTGGTGCACCATATTCTAAACGCTCTTCTGATATGATGGTGGCGAACACCTCACAGTCTAGCGATCTAATGTTCCATTTCCGCGTGGGCATCCATTCATTGCACTTGTTCTTCACTTTCTTCTCTGCAATATCGTACAAGATCGCCCTGTGATCACTGTGAGTGTAAAGGTCGCTCACTCTTCAATTAAGGAGCCGCTGAATCAGATCATCAGTGGCGAATGTTACATCAATGACTGATTGTTTATCTCCCCTAATTAAAGTGGATTCAAATCCCTTATTAACCACGTGGAGTTGAAGAGAATTAAGGCCCTCAAGCAGCATACTACCTCTGTTATTTGTTGAAGCGCTTCCCCAGGCTGTGGACCACGCGTTAAAATCGCCAGCGATTAATAATGGTTTCTTATCTATAGTCTCATCAACTAATTTAGCTACAAGAATTTCAAACTGCTTGTCCGTCAAACTTGGTGGAGCATATACACTAAAGACGTATATTTCTTGTATTTTAGCCCAGGATATCAATTCGCTGACTAGATTGCTTTAGTACCTGCCTATTTTGACCAATCCAGAGGGCTGCTCTATTGCTTGTATCACTTATCCAGTGCTGTGGTCTGTCCCTGTCACAATATGGTTCGGAGATTACAGTGATGTCTATTCTTAGCTCCTTTATTGTCTGTTTCAGCAGGTCGTGGGCCGCTACGCAATGGTTAGTATTCAGTTGGAGTATTCTCATGTTTTATGTCTATTTATAAACTCCACAGTGATCGGGCACTTATAGCTGTATGCTGGATGGTCAATCTCCTTTTTTCCTTCACATTTACAGAGTAAACAGCAGGGCTCGCTTACACACAGCTGGGATAGATGGTCTTTTCCTCCAGAGTGCCTGCAAAGATTAGTTCTGTCAGGGCCCGAACACACGGCCGCTATATGGCCAGTTTGCCAACACCTGAAGCAGCGCTTTATTTCTGTTTTTTTTCGAACTCTGCAGCTGACTCATCCGATGCGAACATGCTTGCACGTAGTAACTCAGTTGCGTGGCTGTATGGTACAGACACCACCGCCGTCTGAGTACCCCCATAAGCTTACCGCAAGGAACGAGCGATTAGCATGTTAGTCTCTTCTAGTTCGAGGTGTGATTTCAGAGCCTCTAAGACTTAATCCTTTGTAGTAATCTCATCTATATCTTTCATCTCCAATGTAATAAGATTAGTCAGAACCGAAGCGGATGCGCTATGGCCAACCTTAGTTTCAAAAATGCGAGCGAACTCATGTGCATTTTTGGCTGTCCGTTCTAACTGAAGTACCAGGGCACCGCTTGCATTTCTGCGTATCCTATTGACTTCATTCTTCACATGAGAGAACTCCGGGTCATTCTTTATTTGACACAGTACCTCTGCGTATGCAACTCTTTCATTGACCTTAATCAAGATGGAATTAAGTCTATTTCGTCCATTAAGCCTGTGTGCATTAGGTAATTCTTTATCTTTACCTTTGGGCTTCTTGCGCTTGATGGTCTGCCATTGATTTTCTTTGGCCTCAGACTTCCTTGTAGGTACTCCAACTGATTTTGATGGTCTCCGTGAGCCCAGTGATGGTTCTTTCGTCTTTTTGCTACCTACTGTTTTAGGAGTGGACTCTATCCCTTCGGCTGCGCTTCGTTTGGTATCAGAGCATAGAATCGGCGTAGTCTGAGTCACCACTTCATGAGGACCGGGACGGCGATACTGCAACAGATCATCCTCTGCCATACTAATGCATTTGTATGAAGCATTAATAGAACGAGCAAGATCCTTAATGGTCTTATGCACGATATGCCTATCTTTCACAAAATCCAACAGTTGGCTGATCTTCTCACCAAGTCGCTCCAGATGATTGTTTCTGCGCGTGATAGAAATTTCTCGATCCGTCAATTCTGGATCCGTCATGACATCTCCCTTAGTATTCAATGTACTGTCTATGATGATGTTTGATTTTCCTTCCCCCGAATCCGAGGGGTTATCACCGACCATAGAGGCTTGCACTCTATCGGAATCGGTGAGGAGATTGACCGGTCTTGCCGGAGTTACTCGCTGGGGTATATCTTTGTTTATACCAAACATTAATCATAATTGTCCTTAAATTCGGAAGCCCCTCCCTATTAGTTTTTTCTGTCCGCCCTGAGTATTTTATTTCCTCAGTGCCCTTTACAAATTATAGCGAGCCATCCCCTGTCCGCAACCTGGTGAGGCGCCAGATGGGAGAAAGCAACAAAACTCCTCACTGGTGTGTGTGTGTGTGAGTGTGTGGCAATGAAATTTCTTTTTGGTGGCTGCTAGCGTATTATCTCGCCAAGCTTTCCGCCTGCACGCGTCGAAGACAGTCGAAGCACCAAACGGTCAGTACCTCGCATATGCGGTCAGTCTCGTCCATAAGCGTCGGTGATTTCCCCTTATTATCACGGCATGCATCTGGAGTGTCATAAATGGGGTGAGAAGTAGTGGAAACATTGGAAAATGAAGAAGAGGTAAGATTCGGGACGGAATTCTTGAAAAGAAAAATAGAATAAATTTACATCTTCGTACGGGTGATTATATATATATATATATATATATATATATATATATATATATATATATATATATATTGTGATGCGACGGCAAATGATACAATTTTGTGACATTTTTATTTCAATTACGACTTTGCGCACACATAAATAAATTTACCTCACTCACCTTTTTTTGAATCTTGGAGGGACTCCGCCAACGTGTATGGAAGTAAGTACCACGAGAATTTGTGAAGTATAAAGGAAGGAAGGAAAACAAAACAAGATCGGAATTCAGCCTCTTATGCGCACACACGCGCTTTATTTTTAGAAGCTACAACTACATTCGGCCCACTTCAAAAAGGTCATCTCACGCCCGACGCGCAACGAGCACTCACCTCTTTATGCTTTGAGAAAGCTCCTGGTGAAAGGGGAGCACCGGGTGGCTGCAGCTGTGTCGATAGTGTCCTTGGTGCCAGGAGTGCCGTGCCTTCTCCTCTTTTTTGCCATGGTGACGTCCTCTTTATTGTCTCTTCGTCGCCTTTTCCTATTATTCCCTCTCATCCTCTCTTTCTCTCTAACACTGGTCCACTTCTCAGCTTCATTCTCTCTACTCGCTGGTTTCTTTAGCTCTCTCTGGATTTTCTTTCGTCCTTCACCTTCCTTATTATTCTTGTTAGCCTATTATTTTAGGCTTCTATAAATAATAAAACAAAAAATACTTGAAACTAAATATTAAACAATATCGTAAAGGTATGTAAACATATGTGTCCACTGAGTCTTATTATGATCTGCATCTTTGCTGCCCTGCGCGGCAAATGATTTATGAGTTTATTGTTTAGATGCCTGAAGTTTTTTTATAGGTTTTAAGCTTCTCCCAAAGGCTTGCAGATTTTCAATTTCGAGTGTTGTAGTTGGTCTTGTGTTGTCCTTTCGTTTGAGTAGACGTCTTTTCTTTCCTCGTTTGAACTAAAGTTTGTGTTAAAAGATTATTTCGCGTATCTTTATTCATTAAGTTATAATTCGCTAAGTTAGATATGTTTCTGTGAAAATAACTATCTGTCACTGTATTACTGACAAGCAAATTCGCAACATTTTAAAACAGAAAATATTGCATTGAGGACATTTATGTCACCAGTCATAATGTGTAGCTATTATCATAGCTGATCCAGAAAGTAATACGAGATATGACATCGAAATTTATAAATGCATACATTTGTAATATGCGCGTGAACCGCTTTATACATTATCATTGGAAAGGTACCATAGTCCATACAACTAATCAGGATATATCTTAATAATTAATCTAAACACTAAAGTCATCAAAATTACAATTGAGAAATAAAAATGGCGTGATGCATTTGATTTGTAAACTACCCATTATAGTTATTAATTAATGTAATTTGGTTTCTCTTTTTTATTATGCAAAATAAATAATAATTTTACTGGCACATCGAAGCCTATTATATTTTTTGTTTCTTTTAATCTTAATTTGAGTAGATATGATGCAAAAATATATAAATATAGTACAGTGTAAGTAACAATTAAAATTTATAGTAAACCGTTTAACAACATTCACAATATTTTTGTTTAAACGCATAAGCAGATTACCTTTGAAAATAAAGATTTGTATCACAAATAAATTACTATATTCTGAATGTTATTACTATCTAAATACATTCATTACTGCTCATATAACTACTAAATTTAAAGAAAATAATAAAATTTTATACAATATAATCTAGTATCTTATATTCTTGCAACTTTCATTAGAAGAAAAGATAATTTAAAATATAATATAAGGTAAATTATAAATAACTTAAAATAAAAATGGTGTCGATACATTATTGCTCTTAAGAATATGTTTGAAGAAACACTTACAAAATTTTAATTGAATCTGGTCTATAAGTAATTTAAAATTTTACATACTGAATTTCATTAAATGTTTATTCTCTCTGACAACTATAGTCAAATTGTAGTTATTTTGAAGGAAATTAAATTCATACATTTAAATTAATTATACTTAAAATTAGATCTCTTTTTTTCTTTAAATTTCCCTTGGAACCTTTATAATTTCTAATTACAACTAAACCCTCTTACATTTTTCACAATTAAGTACACATCAGTTGTTGACTTCGCTGTTACACATACAATAATTTTGAGAAATATAATTTTGAATTAAGATTCACTCTCTAAAAATTACATTTTCTACAAAGAATTTGCCTCCTTTCATGTTTACTTGAGTAAATATAACTAGCGTTTAGTATCTCAAAAAGAAAATACCAATCCGTTTTTGAGATAACGACATATACACCTTTATATAAGTTTAGAAATAGAAAATTAACTGAACATTCGAACCATCTACATTAAGAAAAATAATATATAAGTGAATATTACTCTTAAATAGAGAAGCCCTGTAAGCTTATCTCACCACATTTCACCTTTCGTTCACAATTTAGCTCATTATTATAGTAATTATGCTTCGCAAATAGACAAAAATTCTATTTAAGGAAGACAAAACATCTAGACGTACTCATCCCTCACAGAAATTTGAGTATTTGGTACTACCGAATATACAGATACTTAATAATTATATTATACATTGTAAACATTATTCACATACTTTTAATTAGGATAAAGTTAATATATTAGATACTGACAATAAATTAAGAAAACGCACTCTTTCTGAAATGCTTTTTATACAATCTAATATCAGTCGCACAGTTGAATTTATTAGAATCTAAAACGAATAATTTGTCTCACAAAATATGTACCAACCAACTTTTGGCCTCCTGAATACAATATTTTATGGGTTCGAGCAAATAGTGACTCAATTGCTTTTAACCATTGAAATACTTAAATGCTGTGCAGCCAAAATAGATATTATGATGAGAATTAAAACCCCTATGTTTAATATAATATCTAGAATAAACTTGATTTTGTAGAATTCAAACTATTTTTTAGGATTGCAAATTTAATTAAAATTTTTGGTGTTTTTTAAATATTATTGAACTGTAATAAGTTAGAAGATCATTTCTAAACTAGAAGAGAAAAATATAATGATTGTAACCCAATTAGTTTGATTGATTATGATGCATATTTAACTATTCATATTGTTCTACAAAATTTATCAACGCTACTCGTTTGTGCTGCGGCAGGCATGAGATCCTTTTCTATATTAAGACAACTGAAAACGAGACTAAGATCAACTATGAATGAAGGTAGACTTATAGGTCTCGCTTTACAAAAGTTTCCTAATCAAAGTTACTGGCCTAGAGACAAACACTTAATTATTCACTATCTGCGAGTTTGAGAGTTTACATGCGAATGCTTTTACATAAGTGGACCACGTATCTCCCCGAATTCAATTTAGATTTAGAACATATACATAAATATGAGGATTCAAAAAGTAAGTTTATCTAGTTTGGTGTTTCTCTCAGACAGCACCTAGCGGACTTGAGCTGATCACAGTTTCAGTTTAGATTCTACCGATAAGAAAGGAATTAGTTTGGTGATCAAGAATACTTTTGTTAATAGTACGAGTTCGACAATCATGGAACTACCGATGCCAAGCGGGTCTGATTATACATTACATACGGTTACCCATTTTTTAACTGCACAAGGTTTAAACGGCAATAAGATTCGCAGTGAATTGGTGACTATTTTTGGTAAAGATTGTATGAGTTTGCAAATGTAGTAATAAGTTCTATTTCAGATTCTGCGGGGGTGAATATAAACAAGGACAGTCAGACTGTCATTATTTTAGCTAATATATTATATTATAAAGACTGTACGATCGATACAAATATTTATAAATTTTATTCAGAACAGTCGACATATGTACAATTCTTCATTCTAATTTTTCCAACATACAATATTGCCATACTTTTATCAAATATATATGAATTAAAATAGTTGGATAAACCGACTCTTATGTTAAAGATAGTTGGAGTTTTTAGGAAGCAGTTAAATATAATATTCCGAATAATCATAAGATAATTTCATTGGATCAGTATCTTTATTTACAAATATACATGGGATTTATTTAACGAAATTATAGAAGCAAAATGGACAGAAATTAGTACAAGCAGAAAAATAACAAAAGATGAATTTATTAAAGCAATAAATGTAGTTTTTAATAACACAATTTTTTCTTTTCTAAATAATTTTTATGAACAAAGATATAGTTGTCTAATGGGATCACATTTAACACCGGTCATTACTAATTTGTACAGATTGTTTGTCTCTTTTTTTCGTAATATCCATCATAATATGTATGATATGGCGTCAAGGCCACTTTATGTAGTCCACACCTTGCGTTCTATTCTGCTTTTTATTGTGCGAGTGCTAATAAATAGCCATAAATATTGTCTATTTCTTAGCCTGTGAATAAACGCTTTTTCCGACAACTTTTTAGAATTTTTTGGAATCATGATAACAATCTATTTTAAAGTCACACGTATGATACGTGTGACTTTAAAATATTTTTTATAATGAGGTTTTTATAATAATTTAAATCGAACTTTTAATATAAATATTCTTAAAAATGGCTCGAAAATTAGTAATGACTAATGAAAAAAAAATTTGTTACTCACTTATTATTATCTACAAATTAAGGATATATTCGGAAATAAAACAGATTTCGATTTATAGCTGTGGAGGTGTAGATGCATATAAATTAGCAAAGAAATATTTATAATCAATAATATGTGCATCAAAGTCTTAAAAATCATTCAAATAAAATAAATATAAATTGCATGCATTATATAATAGAATTTTATATTAATTACAATTTTATCAGATTTTATTGACATAAATAAATTTATTATCATTTGATATATATATTTCTAAAAAATATGGATTTGTAACCAGCATTTTTAACACTTACTACATTCGTTTTGATTTTTTTCATTGAAATTAAATTAGTAAGAAACCAACATTAATTTATAGTCAAAGATTATTTAATTTAATAAATATTTTTATTGCTCTTACAGTCTTTATATTAGAAAACGAACTTAGTTTCCGATCTTTTCTAACAGTAAAAGGATATTTGTATGATGGATAATTCATATGCGTTAGCTTAATCAAAATATTTTCTGTCATTTTCTACTACTTTTTCTCGACTATCTGGTAATATAACGGTACCGTAGCGAAGGAATGATAGCGGTTTTGAGGTAACCCAATCAATCACAAATTTTCGCACTTCTTGAAGTTGTGGGAAATGCTAACCAACCAAGTCGTATTGCACTGATCTGAATAGGTGGTAATCAGAAGACGCTATATCTGGCCAGTACGCTAGGTGCGGCAACACTTCCCATACAAGGTCTAACAGAGTTTTTGACGGCCTTCGAAACATGTGGCCGAGCACTTCCATGCAAGAGAATGTCTTTGCGCGTCTTGCTCGCGATTGCTGATCTTGGCTCGATCCATTTCTGTTACAAATCATTCAGTTAGCGTTTGTATATCTCGACAGTGATGGTTTCATGCGGTTTTAGCAGCTCATAGTAAAGCACACCCTATTGGTCGTACCAAATGCTCAGCAATACCTTTTGGCCGTGGATGTTCCGTTTTGGTAACTTATGATCAGATTCTTTCTGTTTCTGAGCTGAGTTTTCGTCCAATAATGCTGGCAATTCACTATCTTGAAACTTTTTCGGTGGTCCAGAACGTTCTTTGTCATTAACACGAGTACCTCCACTGCTAAACCACTGAAACCACTCTTTACATATTGTAAGTGATGGAGCTTGTTGGCCATAAAATTTTTGGAGCAATCGATAAGTTTCTGCTACACTTCTTTCCAATCCAAATATAGCAAAAAAACATGTCGAAAAAACGATTTATTACAATTTATTTTTCACTGATTAAAAAATTCTAATGTTGGTATCTATTGATTGAATATTATTGGTAAATGTCAAAATTAAAAGTAAGTACTAAATCCGATATATCTGACTTTTCGTACTACTTATAGCCCCATCTAAACGTGAAAGTTTGAAACTAAGTTCGCCTCCTAATATATGCAAGGTCATACAATTAAGTAATGAGACAAAATTGAAAAATCTAGTATATTTAAAAATTAAAGTACATCGATCTAGGTAAGCGAAAGCTAATTCTGACGTGATAAGGCAATCTAATAGATGTTGACACATCGCTGGGATACCCTTCAAAGTAGTCCACTTCTGTATCTATACACTTATTCCAGCGAGTTTTCCAGTTTTCGTAACAATTCTGGCACAGTCTTTGTGGGACCTCTCCGAGCACCCTCATCGCAAATTCTTAGATGTCTTCAACGGAGTCCAAATGTCGACCTTTGACGAATTTTTTTAAATGGGGGAATAGGAAATAGTCGCAGAGTGACTTTTCCGGTGAATAGTGTGGTTGTGATAACATTACGATACCTTTGGACGCCAAAAACTGAGAGACACTGAACGCACTGTGGCAGGGAGTATTGTTGTGATGCAGAACTTAAATCTTCACAATCTCTGGATGCACTCTGAGCACCCTTTTTCGTACTTTTTTGAGCATGTTGCAGTAGAATACTTGATATACGGTTTGTCCAGGTGGTACAAACTCTTTGTGATCCACCCCTTTCTTCTCAAAGAAGATAATGAACATGGTTTTCGAGATATAAATTAAATGTTAATATAAATGTAATAATAATTAATAATAGAATATAGTTATTATATAGGAATTGTATAGGATATGCGTCAGATTCGGATCGAATCTCTGTATGCGATACACGATAAAAAAAAAGATACATTTTCAAGAATCTTACAAGATTACCATGTGATAATCCTGTTGGATGTACTGAGTACTTACTAGATTCTTTAGAGAAGCACAGCGATATATCTACACGGGTCTATCAGACATTGTGCATTCGGAATATCTTCATTCATTCATTATTCGTTTTGCAACTTTAAATTACTGCGAATTTTTAAACGTAGTACATCTTTTCATAAAGCTGAAGCAATATCTAATAATTACTGGCCATAATTTGGCATAAAATTTGACAAACAGGAATTCATGAAAGCTCAAATTTGCAATAAGAGTAGAAAATACAATTTTTTTATTTGTTTATAGCAAAATGTAACCCTTTTTTTCAAAATAAAAGAAAAAATAGATATAATTATTCTTTCATTTATAACGAACCATTTGATTTATACGGTAAAGCTTTATTACCTTCACTTATTCAGCAAAATAAACAGTTTTCAAGTACATCGTCACGCAAGGTGCGGACCGTAAAAGGCGGCCCCACCATCAATTCTTATTGGAATATGAATTGTAGAAAAAATGCAAGTAATACATAATAAAACTAATATAATTTTTTTTTAATAATTACTTAAAGCAAATATAATATTATGATCTTCATTGAATAAATGAAAAATCATAAGATGTGTAACGTCACAGTTTCAAAGAATTAAAAAGAAATAATAAAATCTGTTTTAAGAATGAGCTTTCTGAATATCAGAACCTTAACCCGATTTACCATTAACTTTTATATGAAGCCAGCTGGTATCGATGTATATTTTATTAATAAGTGTCTTCAAGAATGGAACATCCTTCTTGTAACTGAGCAGCATATTGATTATTGCCTAAAGATCCTAATGATATCTTGAAAGTGCCAATGGTAATTTTGAGAAAATACATAATGACACAAGCTATCATATCGTGTGTTTCCGGAAGTAGAATCATTGAAAATATCTGCTGTACCAGCGAGCTGACAGACGACGTTCGGCAGATTGACGAGCGCGTGACTCAAATTGGCATGAGATGTTTAAAATATTCTAACGAAAATTATTATGCACCTAATAATTTCATGTCATTATGACTATAATAATATTACAAATATTCTATATTATAAATTGATATCTCATAAGACTTTTTATCAATCAGCTTGATTTTTAACTATGACAAACAACAGATAAAAATATTTCAAACTTAAAGTAGGGGAAATGAATTTCAAATAAATAATCATCTTGACTGTAAGTATTAGTTAGAAAATTCAAATTGAAAGAATATAAAAGTTTTGTATTATTCGTCAATAAACTTTCAATATTATGCAGTATGAATTCATTGTTCCTTATTCCTGATTTTCATCAACATTGTGATTTGGAAATTTTTAATATTAACAAAGTAATTATATACGATTTCATAAATAAGTTCAATACTGCGGAGTTTTGAGGGTAGGCTAATGTTACATCAAATGGCAGATAGCTTTGGCTGCTCGGCCAGCTGCATGCATGCGCATTAAAATGTTTACAGAAATAATCAAAATTAAGATCATAACTATTGGTTTGTTAATAATCAAACTATATTGTTAATAATAAGACTAATATTAATAAGTCTAATATTGAAAATTATTATTTTAATTCATATTCGTTTTAAGGATATTGAGAGTATTTACACATTGTTTTAAATATAATTTTCACTACTTAAATCATGAAAATATTGATATATATGATGAGAAATAACTCACCATCACAAATACTATTTTTGTATCTTATACCTGTTACATTTATTGTTTGTTATTTAAAGATTAGATTCCAATTATTTAAAAAATAAGTAATAAAACTATATATATATATATATATATATATATATATATATATATATATTCTAATGCGGTTAATATTTAGAAAATTTATTAAATTTATTTCGCGCACACAAAGTTATAGTTCATAAATCAAACTTTACCAATCTTCACTTTAGTGTTCTCAGGTTTTCTTTCCTTATTATAAGCTCTTGACGCATTTATATGCCATTGCAATTGTTACGCATCCAACTACTGCTGATTGAGCAGCTACTCGAAGTGCATCAGAAATAATGAAGTAGCGACTAATTTCTTTATCTTTATACTTAGCATTACCATTATTTTTTTTTTATTTCTATTATTTTTCTCTTTCATTTCATAATATTTTCCAAAATTATTCACAGTTCCACATTCAGATACATTAAATATTTTCATTATCTTTGCTTATCTCTTAACAGTCACTATTTTTCTTTAGATTATCTTCAAACTATTCGTAGCTTCTTTCTAATTTCATTATTTTATTTACAAACAATTTCTATTATTGATTTCTAATGCTTTAGATCGATTATTCGTAATTGTAATATTTTTAATATTAATTGAACTCAATTTCCTGGATTTAATGTTTTTTTTTGTACTAGGTTTAGTATTTTTTTTATTATTGTTATTTCAGATTTATTATTTGATGTATATTTCGAAACTTATTTACTTATAATATTTTCACTATGATGCATCCTTCTTTCTACAGAGTCAGTATTTTTATTTATGATATTACCTAAATCATTTAGTTGTTTTTCCAGATTCATTATCTGTATTAGCAATATTTTTATTATTATTTGTTGATACTGTTTTAGGTTTAGTAATTTTTAATTATTATTTTGTTACAATTATTTTAGATTTTTAATTCACTGTTTGTATCGCAATAGTATTATTAACTGATATTGTAGTGTAGTCTATTTATGCGATTCTTCGAGGCACACAACCTCTGCAGGTGGCTGCGTGTGAGTCGTGGTGCGGTTAGCTAAGGTAAGTACGCGAGCGCCTTGAGGTTTCTCTCGTGTTACAATGGCGCGCGTGTCGTTTTCGTTCTCTTGAACAAGTCGGCGCGGGCGCTTTGTGACATACGTCACAATATATATATACTAGCATCCCCCGTCTCGGCTTCGCCCGAGATAATAATTTAACCGATTTCATAAACAATTCAATAATATCTAAGTAAAAAGTACTCTTATATAGAAAAATCTATCTTTCTATAAAAAATTGACCGTAATTTATCTATCGTCGCTTCTGTATAAAAAGTTGCTTCAATGTAGCGTCCACTTCAAAAAGTTAATATTTTGCCGACCATTTTATACAATATATATATATATATATATATATATATATATATATATATATATATATGCATATTAAATACGGCTTCAACAGAAAAAATTGTACTTTCGAGTTCGAGCGGTAGAAAAAGATGTCCAAGTGTCTCGAGATGACGTTTACAGAGAGCATCATGTTCGGACTATAGGAAATGTTTTGGAACGACTGCTATAGAGAGATTTGTGTTGGGGAGGTAGAATACAATGCCCACGTATTCCAGGCCGACTCTTACTGGGAGTGTGCGTATATCGATTGATAGACTACGAATCTCTTCATAGTTATATCAAAAGGTATAAAAAAATATATGTTAATTTAAATAATTTTTAATATTTTTTGAAATTAATTTTTTTAAATAAAAATCGATAAGATAACAACTCTACATATATACTGAAAATCCCCTTATAATATTAAAATAATTTGATTTATGTTTGACAATTCAATAAGCAAGGGAAAAATCTGAAAATTGTAGACTGAAAAGGGTTGAATTCCAAAAATTATTTGGTTATTTTGATGCTTTTACTTGAACATTATGTATAATTCATGTTTCAAAATAATTATACAATTTTCTTCTTGCACAGAAAAAAATAGAATATTCAAAAAATATCAAATTATTCTTATAATTTGTTTTCACAAATTATTTTGAGTATGGTTCGACATACAACCTTATAAATCTTATAAAAGAAGACACATAGAGAGAGAGAGAGAGAGAGAGAGAGAGAGAGAGAGAGAGAGAGAGAGGAGAGAGAGAGAGAGAGAGAGAG